>JAMXBC010000001.1:135962366-135964866 GCA_024138005.1 Lumnitzera racemosa
TTTTTAATAAAGCGGAGCGGGGCCGTACTTGCTCAGCGTGCCCCCCTTTCGTCGAGTGCCCCACCCGGTTCACTGGGCTGTTGGCCTACCAAGCACTTGCCCGCTGCTCCTGCCGCCCGCTTGGCGGGCGGAGCGCTCGTTATCCTTACTGTTTTCTCTGCTGGGGCCCACTCCCATTGCTCTAGCCATAAGCTATGGCAGCTCCAGCTCGCACAGGGGCCCGCCCTGCGAGGCTAGAGTGGGCTCAGCGGTCAGTCCCCATTCGAATTACGTTAGTGGGTCTTTCGCTTTTGCCAGATCTAGAGAGATACTACGAGTCCTCCGTCCCAGATTCCATCGCCGCGGCCATCTGGTTCACCGGTACTACCAAAAAGTCTCATGCTTACCTTACTGTTATTGATGGTTTTATTATTTTGGACCACAAGCCCCCGTCGTGTTTCTGGTTTCCATTCCCTCACATATTGATAAAAATTCCCTGGGCTCTCCCATAAGAACTTGGAGTCCTACATGGTAAAGAAGGAAACGCGGATTCTTGCTCAAAAAACAGACCAAACGCGTTCGATTTATTGCTCCCCAACCCGGCAGCATTCTGAGTCGTTCGTTCAACTGCCCCTCGAGACAGGGTCGAGAAGTCCCATGCATGGTTCCCCCCCCCGCCCCTTTCTTTTCCGGCCTACCCGCAAGATGGCTACCAAAAAACGTGAGCGCTCCTCGCGACCCTTATTTTTTATAAAGTAAAGCCCAAAAAGACAAAAAAAATTTGAAAAAAAAGGGGGGACTTCTGAAACGGGCTATGCCCCCCAAACCAAAACGGAAGCGCATCCGTCCCATCGAACCCTCCCATGTCATGATCAATTGGTTTAACCTTTTTTTTTTTGGTAGTTCAACGACGGTCGCCCCTCCAACAAGAAAAAGGTTTAAAAATATGGAAAATTTCTCGCCATTTGGATCGGAAAAATTTATGGGGGAAATAGGGTTTTAAAATTTTCCCAAAAACCACACGATTGTATAGAAAAAGGGGAAATACCGCGCCTAAAACCCCAAAGCCGCTGCTAATGTGGCACTAAGCTATTTCTTTGAAAGCTCCTACTACAGACATTGATCGATTGTTGTTTAGTCCGGTGAACTCATAGGTCCAATGAAGGAACACAAGGCATAGAGAGGGCATGGCCATCACTAACCTCGTAATATCAACAAGTCCAACATATGTTCGGTCAATAAAACCAACGCATAGAAAAAGGCTGAAGAAACACCATGAGCTAACGGATGGGAATGCACCCCAATTCCTGTAGTTCGACTAGGCTCAAATAGAATCCCCTGTGGATACGCCAATTCCCCCCCCGAACGGGTAACAGATTGTTACCCTTTACTGGCTTTTAATTGCTTTTTTGCTGGCTTGGATTGGATCGATGGTAGTATAATCTTCCCCGAAATTTTAAAATGGTCTGCTTCCTAACCTAGTGCATGATTCCGGGTCGAACTTTATCACTAAATGACCCACCCTTATTCTTTAAAGGGGAAACAAGCGACATCGGAAAGTGTCTATGATCAGGGCGGGGACGACGAAGGTGTACTGCATCAAAGTGCTCTCGGCCAATTGGACGCCAATCTCAGCGGTATATGAGTTCGGTGGTGGCCCGACCTTTCCCTTCCCTGACCGGTAGTCACACACGGCGCAACTGGGTCTCGCCAAAAGAAGCCCGGCCTCACCCCTACTGGATTTTTTTTTCCCACCATCGCACTGCGTGCACTGCAAAAAAGGCGGTCCCGAGAAAAAGGGTGGGCTGTGGCCCCTCTGCAGCAGGGACTTGGTAGCCCAGACCCGACAAGGGCGGGTCTTTCCTCCTGGCAGGTCGCAGAAAACGAAGGAGTCACGCGCGTTGGGTTTTGCATGGTGCAGTAGCTTCATTCTTTAGAGCGCCTCTCACGCCGGGGCGGTAATAACATTCGGGGCACGAAATGGGCGTGAGGGTATCCCGAGGAGCCGTATCCGAGAAAAGTGCTTGGCGCTCACAAATTGACAAAAGTCAGTGAAGGATGGCCCTTCGCGCGCGCTATCAAGTTGTATATTAGGGCTTCTAAAGAAAAAAAGGTTGCCCTGTTTTGCGAGCGGCGCCTCTCACCCCTTTAGGTTCCATTGATTCCGATGACGTAAGGTTTTGACAAAATTCGCCACAGGTAGCACGTAAATTAAGACCCTCTTCGTCGTTCCTCCTATGTAGAGGAGAACCCAAAGGATTGTTCATTTTTTGGGCAAACCCGGCCTAACTTGATCGAAGGTTTTTCTGTCGAAACGTTGAGAAAACAACTTCCATATGTACCGAACCTTGTCTTTGATCCAAAGGGATTCCCTTATGATACGGAGTGTCCGATGTCGGGAACCGAAGGGATTGTTGTGAACCCTTATTCGGGGTATAGTTGGCGCAAATTTCCGGCCCGCCATTTCCGGACCGTAAAATTTGGCCATTGACCCTACGCCAGAATAAATTCACACTCACGT
>JAMXBC010000001.1:135969866-136000397 GCA_024138005.1 Lumnitzera racemosa
AGCGTAGCCTTCAGTGCTCTACGATCAGAGTTCTATTCTACGGCTAATTGTGCTACTTGAAATCGTTAGTCTCGCTTGTTATCTAACTCTCGTTAATGCGCTTTAACGACCTTTAAGGACTAGGATATCAGGAGTGGCGGTTTTAAAGATAGGATAGCGAGGCATGGAAGCTTTCTGCACAAAGCAGACCAGCACTTTTTATTCATTAATAGCCGTTACATGGGAAGTACATAAAAAAGGAAGCTTACGCACACATAGACAAAGCAGCCAAACAACTAAACACAACATATTAAGTAAACAAACAACATCTTATTAGTTCCCCCCGTTCTTTCCATTTCCCCAGCGGTTCCTTAGGGCCCCCTCCACAATGATAAATTGCTTTTCTTGAAGGAGGGCCCGTTTCAGGTCTTCAAGAGCTCGAATGCGGTCCCGGAGCTCTTGCATGGCTTTGGCAACGACCTCCGGATCGATAGGAGGCAAGTGCTCCCAGAAGGCAGTGAGGGTTTGCTCACGTTCTAGCTTTTCGTTATCTATACGTATAATTTGTTGATCGATTTGGGAAAGTCTTTCGACGGTAACTCGTGGATCCATCTCCCTTTGCTTTGCCAAATAGAGACTGAAATAAGCTTCTATTTATAGGCCTTGGAGGTCCTTCACCCTTTCTGATTATTAGTAAGATAGGTTGTCTTGGTTCCGTAACAAGGATCATTTCAACCCTGGCTTTTCATGAATATTGAACCAGATCCACTAGATTTGAGTGCGCTGAATAATTCTCGTAGTACGGATTGGAGTACGAAAGGCCCACCCAGCGAATAAAATAGTCCTTGGTTCTATCAAACACAAGTAATATCCTTTCTTTTTCGCGGTTATCTCCACGCGGCTTAATCCCGATCACTCCATCAGGAATAGGATGCAATAATAGAGCGCACATCAGAGAGTACTCCCCTTTCTCTAAGAATAAGTGAATAAGGGAATAAGGCAGGGTTCCAAAGCCCCTTTATGAAGAGATAGAGCAATCCTCACTCGACAGCTCAAAGCTGACCAGTACAAAAGCATGTGATTTGTCCTCGTTTACGTACCCCACTGGCTTCGTCGTACCCTTACTTACTACTCCTCGTTCCCATCTCAGTAAGCCAAGCTTGTTGCATAAGCCTAATGATAATGGTTTTTGCGAACAGCGTTGTACTAGAAGTAGTGAAAGGTGTGGCCTAATGATAGAGGGGTGCGCAGCAGAATTGAGATTGCGAACAGCCCCTTGGTTTTAGCAAACACAAGTTATTTCCTTTGGCCTAATGATAGAGGGGGTGCGCAGCAGAATTGAGAATGACGGGATGCGCATCAGTTGAGCTATTTGACGGAGTATCTAAAAGGGATCTTAGGAGAAGGAGTTGTCCTCAAGGATAGTGGACCGTATTCCTATCTACTCTTTATTGACCCGCCCTGGCTCTTGTAAGAATGACATAAGAGAGCAACCTGCCCGAACGAACCTTGCCTTTTTCGAACTGCCCTTCCCTTGCCGTGCAACTGCAGCAGAGATGAGCTTATTCTCATCCGGTTGGAGCCAATCCTACTCTAGGCTTTGATTATCCCTACTGGCACCGCAACAACTTCTTGTTCCCGGTCCCAAACAAAGGCCTACTCAAAACTAAGAGGGGGTAGCCGCCAAGAAGAATGAATTCCCGAAGGGGTCCAATAAGACTTCCTTTCGACTAATATATGGACGGACTGATATTCCTAACTCCCGATGCAAGAATCTAAATGAGGGGGAGGCTTTCGAAAGGCATTGAACCTCCCAATCGAATGAATCGTAACATTCGTAATCATCAACTTTACGGAGCCCTATCGCTCGGTTAGATAAGATAGGTACACCCCAGAACTCAAACAACCTTCTAAATATTGCTATAGAAGCACGCACTTCTTCGTCCACAACAGCTGGATCTTTCGGTCCTGGCTAGACGGTACTGTTCTCCAGTCAATACCTGACAAAGAATGTACAATTTCTTGTATCAAGGATATTACCAATCAACGAACTGCTAGTTGGAGAGGGGGTTCATTACGTGTTAGCTACCTCTAAATAGCCAGACATTCTTGGTAAGGTTTCAGAACGGTGGGCGGGAAATGAAGAGTTTCGATTCCAAGAGCTGTAGGAGGAAAAGATTAGGAAGGATCGTAGGTGAAGGGAAAGAATCATGTCTGAGGCCTAAGCCGGAGACCGCCCTTCTGCTGCTTTCCCCGCTCCCTAAGTCTGATTGAAGCTCTCGAGCCCGTTCCGAATGAGAATTGGATTAAGCTTCCTATTTGGTTGACATTAAGTCTTTATGGAGATTGTTCTGAGAATGAAAATAAGAAATCAATGCTGCGGTTTGGTTACCCTACGCGGCTAAGCTAAGGGCTTAGGTCGAAACCTAAATCCAGAATCTTATTAAGCTTAAAAGAAGAAAGGGGCAGATGCCCTGGTAAGCGGATATTCCGATGGCTGTATGGAAGAAGGCTAGCGGTGTAGCGCGCATCATTTCTCAAAGAGAATGAGGCTCATCAGGCGGCCAACGATTTGACTTTAGATTGATTTAGTTATAAGTAGTTAAGGTTCCCCCCACAGCACTAAACTAAGGTGGACCCCTACTCTTCCAAGTTTCGCATCTTGACGCGGGATAGGCTAACCATTCCCCCTCTGCTATGGTCGACGTCATTCATAGCTTGATCGGGTTCCTTCGTAGGGACGAACATAAGCGTAATTAATAAAAGCTTGCATACTCCGCGAAGATAACCCGCTTCTCAAAGGCGGGGAAGGACTGATGATTCGATTCCAAAGCAAGGGGAAGAGGGGCATTCGAAGTAGCCGAATCTTTAGTTCAAGCCAAAGCAGGCCCTAGAGAAGAAGCAAATCCCGATCCCTCGGCATTAAAATCATTCGTATCAACTCTTTTCTAATAATCCGCAAAATCAGAAGCCGAGTAGGAACTTTTTCTATGGTATGGGGAAGGAAGCGGAAACCACCATTCGAATAAAAGGCGGAGAGTGGATTCTAGAAACTATCAGTCGGGTAGGCTGGACTGGGGTTCTGGGAAAATCTCTACGAATTCTTCTTTGCAAGAGATATCCCTGGGTTTAGTGATGTCTCCGGCAACCTTGCTGGGATCTCCAGATCGAATAATGGGTTTACAATACGCTCTTAGGGGGTCTTGTCTTCTCGGATTCCAGCTTTTTTTGACTTTTATTTAAACTACCTACTCCCTGAGCAGAGATGTACGCTTTATACAGGTAGTGGGGTCATGTATACTCATGGGATGGCTTCTTTTTTTTTGTAATGAAAAAATTCCATTGCATCCAAATCAATCAAGATCTAAGTAGTTGTTTAGTAAATTATTAGACTTCTCGCATGCAGTACCCGAGTCTTGCCCATTTAAGGAATATGGAGGAGGTATGTGTCCTCTCGGTCGCCTTGACCAATCACCGATCAGCTCGAAAGTACCCCTTTCAATTATGATAGGGGTGGATGGTAGGGCTAGAACAGGCATAATCGCTTGAACGGCTAGAAAGAAGTGGGCCGACTATCTTCCATAAAAAAGAATATATATATAAATCGATATTCGACGTTTAATGAGATAGTATAGTTCTAGACTCAAGCAAAGAGGAGTGGCGGGGCATTACTGGTAATAAAATTGCTAAGGTGCTAAAGTATTAACCATTGGCTAGCGCTCATCTCCAGCTCTGTTTCCAGCCTTTCATTTCATATACCATTCCCGTATGCCATACCTCTTATTTAATCTTGCTATACGTCCAAGCCTTCTCCCATCGGTAGTTGGAAGCAGAACTGAGACTGGATGTAACTGAAGGAAAGGGGATATAGGTACGATAGGAAGGCATGGTTAAGCAGGTAAGCGAAGGCTCTCTCTCTCGCTCTGTGGTCTTGTGTAAAGCCTTTCCGCCCATTATTGATCTTCATTCTAAGTGAGCAGGTCGAAAGCAGTTGAGGTGATAGCAATAGTAAGCAGGGAAGCAGAAGCAAGAGGTCTTCTCAAATAACTTTTTTGTATAAATAAAGCTTATCGGTCGCATTTCATTGGTCTCTAAGGCAAAGTCTCGCTTAATCGAGACTCGATCTTCTCTTCTTTCTTCAACCGGTCATATCTGATCTGTAGCTGGTAGCGACATGAGGAAAAGGTCTGGAATGGTCTTTTTTATTTGCTAAATTGCTCGTTTCGGGTCAAGTACGGCCTATAAAAACATGTGATAATCGGCTTTTTTAGTAGCATCTGTCCTTCCCGGCCAGAAGTTTTCTTTCTTCTGTCGTCCTGCTAGCTCAAATCTCATACCCTTACTACCTTGGCCTGTCCCTATAAGGCAAGAAATACTAGAGCAACAGCACAACTGCAAGCTTTAGAGAGTAGGGGCGAGAGCATACGAGGAAGTGACCGAATGAAACAAATGAGTCCCTGCTTTCAACTGAAATTCCGAAAAACCGAAACGTATCTGGCCTTCCTTGGTTTTAACAAACACAAGCTTTTTCATCCTTAAAAAATGTGCCTCTGCCTCTAGGCGCGGCTTCATGGGCCCCTTTCGGGTCTTCCTATCCTACTCAAATTCTGGTTGTGCTGCTATCCTAGGCCCTTAGTGGCTGCGTTTGTGAGTATAACTATACGATAGTTCCCACCAACACTGCTACCACGCTTGTGGATTTCTGCTCCGGTAGCTTGCTTAGTGCTTCCAAGGATCTTTCCCTTTGCGCCTTTTCTGCGACTTCTGCCACAGCTTCGGCAACTAACTTAGGAGTTTGGCCCTCACACGTACTACTTCCTGCGCTATTTTGAATGGTACTATTGAGTGCTTCTTTTGCATGACGCAGGCATTCTGTATGATTGTTAAATATTATCTGTCATTTTATATTCCATTTGTTTATCCCTGCTTGCATATTAGCCTAGCTTCTCATCATTGTCTAGTTCCCCATACCTGCATACAACTTTGGCATAGCACTTTATTTGAATCCCTGAATTCTTGCTTGTGTGCATCATAGGAGTTTCTCATTCAAATTACTTCCTACAATTTAAGTTAGCTCGGCATTACCTCATTCATTTACTGCATTGCACCATGGCCCCAAATAAGGAAAATGAGACCCCTCCCACTCCATAAACTGACAACCAAACCATGCACTCTAAATTGGACAGTCTCGAGGGTAAAGTAGAGCAACTCTCTGAGCAGTTTTCACAAATCCTGAAACATTTTGGTAAGCGCCCTGTAGGAGAGGATTTAGGGGAGTCAGTTAGACAGTTTAATGGTTCCCCTTATAACTTATAAAAAGGCTAAGTGCTAGGAAGACTTCCCACTCCACTCCTGGAACCCCTTAAATCAGTTAACCCTCACTCTGGCCTTGCTTTCGGGCGATTTAATGTACATTGTTCTCACCTACAAAAGCCTGAATGCAAGAGGTCAGCCTTGCCTTGTATTCAAGGTCTACGTCTCGTCCTTACCAGACGCTTCGTAGGCAAGAGGAAAGCTATCACCTCAACTATGTGTGATCTTGCCAATTTAATATATACTCTCTTAGTTCTACTCGAAGCAGAGGCATTCCCTGCCGCCCTTACTTTTGAACTGCGTCCATTCCGAGTGGAAGTGAGGGACAAGCTCTGGGAAAGATGGTGGCCGTGAGGTCATAAACAAAGTCGTGAACTTAACTTGGTGATTATGTTCACCCCATCTTGATTCGGTCTAGCTATCGGATGACAGACAAAAGGATGCCGGACCCTCTTCTGGAAGCGGGAAGGTGAGTCACCGCATTGACTCGAATGATCTAGCCAATCATTTCTCCTCACTAACTATGTATGGTCTACCTTCGCGAGACAGTTCTTAGCCTCTACTCTAGTATGAAAGCCTACGAGCTTCTAGGTCATGTCGCTCCTAACCCCCTTGTGATTAGATCTGTTCGACATGCAAGTGGTCTAGCTACTGCCTGTACAGTCACTCTTAACCCAGACACTGTACTACCCTCTGACCTTCTTCGTATATTCCAGATAAATCTCTGTATTATAAGAGTATCGTCGCTAAGTGGAATAGGCTTGTGATCTCTCAATCACCTCCCATCTTTCCTTACCAACCCCCTTTCTTGGGTGGATCCTGTTATGTTAGCTCTTCGCATATATGACTCTGGCTTTCTTCATCTGCTCTTTGCCCGAATCCGATCATCTATGTTGAATCTGACTCCCATCTCATCCCATTGATTGGCTTAGTGTTCAGTCTCATCATCTTTCCTTAGGGTTATCTGATGTCTATTGACCTAAACTCCAAGCGAGCAGAGGAAACTAACTGTAGCGGCACCATCCGCTAAAATTTGTCCTTTTTTAATGCATTTACCCCGCCGAACCTGGGGGTTTTGATGCATTAAAGTATTTTCTTTGGAACGTTGATACATAACTAATGGAATGCTTAGAGTATCTCCATTGCCCAATAAAATGATCTTGTCAGTATTGGTATAAATGATCTTTTCCTCGTGTTCGGCTATAGCGGTAACCCCTGAATCTAGAGCCGCTTGGCCTTCCAACCCAGTTCCAACAATGCACTTCTCGGACCGAGAAAGTGGAACTGCTTGACGTTGCATATTCGAACTCAATTAAAGCTCGATTCGCATCATTATGCTATATAAAAGGAATGAGAGAAGCTCCAATAGAAAAATATTGGAAAGGAAAAAGACTTCGAAGATGAACCTGTTCCCATGCAATAGTCAGGAATTCTTAACGGTATCGAGCTGGAACAACTTGTTCTTCTTGAATACCCGCGCCAAATAATTTCCCGCCGCTACCATATAGTATTCATCTCTACTTGGTGATAAATAAAGCATCCGTACTTTTTTTTTTTTCTCTCAGAGATTTCATAAAATGGGCTTTCCTGACCAATTCTCGCATGAATTGCTAAGGATCCAATAAGTCCAACATTGATTCCTTCAGACGTGTCAATTGGGCAAATGCGTCCATAGTGACTAGGGTGGATATCTCGTATCCGAAAACTAGCAGTTCGCCCAGTTAATCCTCCAGGGCCCAAATAACTCAATTTTCTCCCATGAACTATTTGTGTCAATGGATTCGTTCGATCCAAAACTTGAGATAGTGGGTGTAATCCGAAAAAAGATTCATACGTGGTTGTTAATGGAGTTTAAGTTTCCAAATTCTGAGGAGTCGGTATCAATTTATGCCTAATTGCTCCACTGTAACCATTCCGAATTTCATTCCAATCAAATGATCCGCAGCTGACAATATATCTCGCGGTAACAAAAATGTATTGTTCTGAGGTATATCAAGATTCAGTCTGCGATTCATATTTCGTCGACCAATCCTTCCTAATTCACATCTTTGTTGAAAGAATTTCTTTTTTGTTTTAATGGATGATAATCCACTTTCTCTCCCCTTCTTTCCCTCTCCCCCCAAACCTTGTTCCGATCTTCTAGCTACTAGCTAAACTAATTTAACATAAGTGAACATGTTTTTGAATTTGGCTTGAATTTAAGCTTAGATCCCTTAGTCTAGTCGGGGGATATCAATTCAACCACTTTCTTGGAAGTAGTGATCTTGTGGCGACTGGTTAAATGAAGAGATTAAGTAAGTGTTCATTGTTCCTTTTGTGTCTAATGTTCGGCTTAGCTGAATAAGCTTTGTCGAGATTTTTTTAGTGTTCAGTGTACCGGACCGAAGAAGCAACGGATTGAGCTGCGCGAAAGCCATGGCCTTTTTATTGATTTTGACGATTGGATCTCTCTATGAATGGAAAAGGGGTGCTTCGGATCGGGAGTAATCACTAGTGATAGGGCAAAAATCGGGGGGAAGGACAAAGGAAAGAGCGATGCCTACATTAAATCAATTGATTCGTCATGGTAGAGAAGAAAAACAGCGCACGGACCGTACTCGAGCTTTGGATCAATGTCCCCAGAAGCAAGGAGTATGCCTGCGTGTTTCAACGAGAACACCGAAAAAACCTAATTCAGCTCTACGTAAGATAGCCAAAGTACGATTGAGCAATCGACATGATATATTTGCTTACATTCCGGGCGAAGGTCATAATTTGCAGGAGCATTCTATGGTCTTAATAAGAGGAGGTAGAGTGAAAGATTTGCCAGGTGTGAAATTCCACTGTATTCGAGGAGTCAAGGATTTGCTGGGAATTCCGGATCGAAGAAGAGGCAGATCAAAATATGGTGCGGAAAAACCGGTCTTCGGGTATCTGGGCATGGTTTATACATTCTTAGCCATTTCTCTTTTTCGAAAACATTTCATTTCTTACTTTAGTCTCTTCCTAACTTGGATTCTTTCGACTTTATTGGGGGCAGTCATGACTGACGAGACCCAATCCGGTCTGATGATGATGGCTCCTTCGGGGGAATCGGGCTCGTCAAACTCGACCTCGTGGACGGGGAAGACTTCCTTCGAGGAGCAGGTCCTAATGGAGCCTTTTCCCGAGAGCCATACCAATAGCAGCGCTTCCGTCAATCAACCGGAAGCAAGGCCTATAGATCATCCCACTAATCCAGTCGCTTCCCCGGGGTCGGCTCAAGAGGCGCCTGCGGCAGCGCCTTCACCGGCTGAAGTTGTCCAGCCCGCTCCTCATCCGGACGAGCTTGAAAGGCTCCGGAATGAGATTTGTCGCGTAATAGAGGACCAAGTTCGAAGACAGTGTGATAAGAAGTTTGGTCCTCTGTCTCATATGCCCGGGCAGAGAGAAAGCAACTCAAATACGGCCCGGCATATAATTCACACCCTCGAAATCCCCACGGAGACTGATCCAACAAGTCTTCAAGAGTGGATAGATAAAATCCAAACGAATGAGAAACTCCTCCAAGACCTTATTCGGCAGTACGTGTGATAGGGCAAAAATGATAATAGCCTGTAAAACAACCTTAACCGCACAAGCCGGGACTGGGCCTACCTCCATCCCTAGAGAAGCCGTATGAGGCGGAAGCTCCACGTACGGTTTTGAAGCCGAGCCTTTCCAGCAATGGGGCTTAGGGACCGATATGATGATTGGTTTAGGTAGGGCGGCCGGCCTACTACGGGCACTTGTAGGGATTAGTGCGTGAGACCGCGATCCACAAACTGACACATGGGACTCACCCTTTACTTGGGAATAGAGAGGGGAAACATAGCATGTCACAAGGGCGAGGCGAGGTTTGGAACCCTACTGCGAGAGGGGCGCCTTGCGAGCCGGGCTTATAGAGATGAGGCCTTTTGGCGAAGCCAAAGTCAATTTCGGGTCACCAAACCCTGCAACTGATGAGAAGGCCCTATGGAGTCAAGGGAAGCGTCTACGTTGTCACACTCCCCGCCTTCCAAAGGTGCCTAGCGGACGGGCCAGACGCAGCAGAGCGACGACCCGGGAGCGGATTCCACACCGGCAGGGGGACAGGAGACGGCCATCTCGAGGCACATCACGACCTACAGGCAAGACCGGCGAGACCTGGGAAGGCAACCCGATTGGGAGTCAGAGGATCCATAGTACCTGCAGCCTCCCGGACTTCATATTCATAATTTTATAAAGCAGGGGGAAGGGATCCCTTTTCTGCAACGGAAAAAAAAAAAGGAGCAGATTTGACTCGGCACAACCTAACGATACATCCAATACCAATCAAAGAAAAGATAGACAGAACTACAGGGATGGGGCTTGATTTCGATGTGGAACCGGATATGTGGGAAAGTCCAATACAAGAAAGAAGTTGGACCCCAGCCCCTTTTTGGGGGTGTAAGCATGAAGTAAAGATGAAGTAAGCATGTCCGCAAAGACTACTCGCTCGCGGTAGAGCTGTCTTTGCTAGCTTTATTGCTGGCTCTAAGCCTACCTCCTTGACTACATTCTGAGTTCCACCTGCCTGCCTTGACAGAAAAAGGAGTGCAGAAAATTTAAAATAGAGCAATCAAGGTGAAGAAAAGAAAGAAGAAAAAGATACGGCTGCAGTTGCATCTGATGGTGATGTTGTTATTATTTGTGATGATGGTTGTGATATATACCTATATAATGATATGGAAAGGGATTTTCAAGTGGAAAAAAAGACCATTCGATTCGCCTTGACCGGATCACATAGCGTTAGCGGAGTGGTAAACTTCGCAGCAGGAGCAGTCTTTTACTTTACTACGGAAAAACCGCGTTCACGTGGTCGAATAGAAAAAAAAAAATCTTGCTGCTCGCTCACCGGCACGGAATCGATATAGGCAAAAGCAGAAACTAACTCATTAAATGAAACTTTGACTTTGACAAAACCCTAGATGCAGAGAATCGTCCCTTAGTCTCCTACTGAAAGTCAGGGAGCAGGCGGATCATAAGGATCCGTACGCTGGCTTCCGTATGGTCATTCCATGCAAAGGCCGGCCCGGCAACAACCATCACCTCACCATGGAATGGATTTCAGCCCTTTACTCCTAGCTCTAAGACCGCTTCGCCCCTTTCAAACATAAAGTAAAGAAACTTGCTCCTGGTACCATTAAGAAGCGGCAAACAAGAAATTTTTTTAAAAAAGATCCCCCTGTTTTAGATTTATCTATTTTAGTAGTAGGGGCATGCGGAAAAGAAAAAGGCGTAACTGCTCTTGTCGACTGGGAACGGCGTCTTGAAATTAGGACTATACATTGGTTTTCTCCTCTCACTTCGTTCGAGCGACTACGTACCTCGAACTCGAATTCAAAAAGCTAGGAATAAGCAGTTTTAGCAATAGACGCTCTTGTTTGTGTAGAAGCTCTTGCCTTCCTTAGAGAAAGTGACATACTTCATGGACGAGTACGAACTATCTTTCCCTTGCTGGTGTCAGGAATTGAATCATAAGACAGAACAGCTATTAACTCAGATGTGGGACTTTCAGGAAGAGAAGTGGGATCTCGATAAATAAGAGTATGCCTTTATCAATTCCGATTGAATGGACAACAGATGAGAGCAAATGACATAGAATAAGATAGCATAGAATGCAAACCAAACTGGGAGGGATTAAGCTTTGGCATTTGAGGAGTCTTCTAGCTTGTGCAGATTCATTTCATCATAGCAAAGAAGATCAATTGAATAAGAGAGGAAAGGACTACTTCTTTCCTTTCTTTCATGATGTAGTTGCCTTGCTTGTACTTAAGTCTAGATCGGCTTAGTTATAAAAAAACCATTCTTACTCTTGCCATAGATCTTGCCGGTCTGACTCTGACAGATGCTATTGAATCAGGAACCGCTGCTACAGTTGGAGTTGACGGTCCTTCTATCAATGGTGGTCTCCTATGTGCTATCATATGGAACCGTCCTCCCTCTCCCTAGCCTCTTTCTTTAGTTGAATGACCGGTGCTTGATGCAATAAGCGGTGTGAGAGTAGGAAGTCTGGGTCTTTTCTCAGTTTCCGCGGTTCTAGGACTTTGAATCACTAACCACTGTGAGATAGAACTATAGAATCTGAATAAGCTCTTTGCGAAAAAATAGCTAAAATAGCCTTTTTAACTACATTGAGAAAGTCGTCCTTGCGAGCCCATAAGTTGAAGAATCTGAAAGGCGATTTTCCGCGGATTTCCGTGCTGGGAAGCTTGCAGAGGATAGCATGATGATCCGAAAGACCAGGAGGAGGGACAGGGGCCTGCAATCGTAATCCGGAAACTAGCAGCAGAAGTCTATATTTCCAAGAATCCTGTCTAGTTTGCAAATCGTTTTGCGCGAGCCAAAACTGGAATTGCTCCAGATCTAGGATTTGAGCTTTGCTTTGAGTTCAGCTTGAGTTCACAGTTTCCTTCCCCACTTGCTGCTTTCTGGTTCATCACACCCAGGATTCAAAAACCATGTCTGATCGCATCTGAATAGAATGGGTCCCAGCTTTGGCCGTTCTAGGCAGAGTTCTATTGGCCTGTGATCAATACTTGGGATGACAGCAATCTAATTTTGCCCAGGAGCACCTTACCTTCGTGCTAA
The DNA here is from genome assembly GCA_024138005.1 of Lumnitzera racemosa. Lineage (NCBI taxonomy): Eukaryota > Viridiplantae > Streptophyta > Magnoliopsida > Myrtales > Combretaceae > Lumnitzera > Lumnitzera racemosa. The sequence goes on from JAMXBC010000001.1 coordinate 135,981,768, forward strand.
CGGAATCAGTTACGTCAGCGAACCAGCAAATACTCGCCAGAAAGACTTGACCCTGAACCTGTTCTCTGTTAATCAATGCCGTCAGTTAGTGTCGGGACTTTTTGGTGAGAGGCCCGAGCGGAACGTTTAAAGTAGACGAATCTCTCTCTTTCTCAATTGACTTCTTTGTCACAGCCTATATGCGTATGCGGAAAACGAGAGTCCTTTCTTTTCTTTCTCTTACTTCGTTCAGTACCTGGTTGATCCTGCCAGTAGTCATATGCTTGTCTCAAAGATTAAGCTAAGCCATGCATGTATTAAATATGAACTAATTCTTACTGTGAAACTGCGAATGGCTCAAACAATCAGTTAAACATTGTTTGATGGTATATGCTACTCGGATAACCATAGTCATTTTAGAGTGAATACGTGCAACAAACCCCTACTTCTGTAAGGGATGCATTTCTTAGATAAAAGGTCGACGCGGGCTCTGCCCCTTGCTGCGATGATCTTGATAACTCGACGGATCGCACGGCCCTCGTTCCGGCGCCTTGAGCCTCGGATCTTTCCTATTTACTTCAAACACTGGGAGCTTATCCTCTTGAGCAGCAGTAAAGGCTCTAACCCGCTCAATAGCATCCAACCACATATACTTGTATCGACGGGAAACACCAGATCGCTCGTCTCTCGGTATCACCTGGACACATCCAACCCTCCACGCTAATTCGCCCACCCTCAACACTTCAAACCACTCCTGGGTATTCTTTAGCAAAATACGTGAGGGGCAAAGCCATCTTGGAGTAGTCAAAAACAAATCTTCGATAATAAATAGTTGGCCAACCTAAGAAATGATCATAGCTCGTGGATATTCTTGGGAGGCTGCCACTCCTGGATAGCCTGAATCTTCGGTGGATCCATGCGAATCCGATCCTCCTCAATGAAGTGGGCAAGAAAAGGGATTCTCTTCTGCGTGAACAAGCACTTAGACAGCTTCACATGGAACTCGTGCTCTCGCCGTCTGGTGAGCACTTTCATTAACGGGCTACTTACTCCGAATTGGGATATATAATAAGCAAAATTTCAAGGCAAATTGAGGTGCGGTGACGCGAAGATCGTTACTTACTTTCTTCCTTTCTCGGAAGTTGATCGATTGGGTCCTTCGTTCCGTCTTCTTTCATGCGGAAATTGGTCTTTGAATAACCTTCCGAATTAGGGATGGGCTTCGGGTCAGCTCTACTGTAGTCCTATTCCGAATCATCTTCTTCCGGCGCCTCGCTCGTTGACTTTCGAAATAAATCAGATCTTCCTAAAAAATCTTCGGCATTTAGATATTTATTTTGATGCGCCTGGGACAGTTCTTTGGGCGCTGGTTTTTCGAAACCGATATCTCGCTTTCTTCTTTTTCGAATAGCATCAAAAAGCTTTCGAGTACTGGTCAAGAAAGGATGAAAAAGCTTGTCTTTGTTAAAACCAAGGTAATTAGTTTGTGTTTGAAAGAACCAAGGAGCAAATCCTATTCGCTGAACACAGACCCAATCCTCTTGATTACGAGTCAACTTTCTCCGATCCGCGATCCACTGGAAGACTCCATTAATTATATATTCTATTCTTATTCTATTAGATCTTAGATAAGAAGCAAGCAAACAGTCTTGTTGACGTTAGCGCAACCTCTTTCTCTTAAGGCGCTCGTTGCTTGTTGGATCTTCTCTTAGGAGACTTTTTCGTAACGACTTCCTTGAAGTAGGGATTCCACTGTATTTTTTTATATATAAGGCAAATCTAAGTCCAAAGTGAAAGCAAGAGCAAGCTATCAAATCAGTGAAAGAGGTGTTCCGCTCTTCCTGTCCTAAATAACTTCAGTTTCATATTGCTAAAATTTGAATAAAATTCAACAAAGAAAATCAATCAAAGAAAAAAGCCAGTTCCGATCGATGATGTCACGAAATCCCTTTTCACTCTTTCTTTTTTTTTTTTCTTATCCGATGCGCCAATAACAATAAGAAGGGTAGCATTTTGATAAAATTCACGAGAGTGCTAAGTTATCTAAGGCTAAGCTATGTCATGTCACCCCACCCAAAGATGGGCCTATTGTGGACGCCATCCATGAGGTGTGCTGTTCGTATCCTATCATCATTTTACCTAGTGGACATGCTCGTCCAAGAGAGATTTGCGCTTTTCCTTGCTAATTAGTCTGTTGTAGCTCGTCCTGTCTATCCTAGTTGCCTATCTCCGTCACCAAGAAGAGGGGTTGCACCATAAAGTGGTACAGATCTACCTGTGCCCTAAAAAAGGTCAGTGTTTTGAGATCGTTCAACACAAGCAGGGGATCGAGCATTCGCATAAATAAATGGTGATCAAATAAAGTCCGTTCGTGCCGGTCCGGGTAAAGCTACTACAATGAAGAGACACCCATGCCAGCTTCTTTCCGAGATGAAGACCAGCCCTTACTCTCTACTTCAGGGTCAAATCCCTGGTGTGACGACAGAAAAAAAGCAGATAATGCCTCATAAAATGCAAGCGTCTCCTAGTTCACATTTGATCGATTCAAACCTACTGCTTAAAGAGCTGCTTGCTACCACTGTGTAATTTTATTATAAATAGCCCAATACAGCTGTGGCATGCCCTGTTTACAGCTGCTTATCTTCTTCTCTTCTTTACTTTCCGTCATTTCACCCTCGCACCTAAGCATCACGTTCCTAGGGACAGAGACCTTCAAGCTCTAAGGCGATCATAGTACTGCCAGCATGGTTACATCTAACTGCCTACTAGGCAAGCTTCAACTTCAAAGTCACCTAATTTGGCACCAGCCAAAGGAGTAGTAGCACCACCATAGCCATCCATGGAAGTCAGAATAGCAGCAGAAGTAGTAAGTAGTAGGAACATGGGCACTTTGGAGGAAGAACCGCGGAAAAAGATTCAATCGATCCAGCTCTGATAACAAAGCAGTAGGCAAGCCTTAGGACCATCCATACCTCTAAGCCCGAGACTTTTTCCCCGCGGATCGGAGCGCATCACAGAATGCTTTGTGAATAGCCCTCTCTGTTTAATACCGACACCTGTCAGATTCCATAGCTAATTAATCTCTTTCTTTTTCAACTCTTTCCCTTGATCGTCACGCAAGAAGATTTTCTTGCACAAATCTAGTAGTTATTTGTCCTGCCGATCTTGGGTGAACTGATGACACTGATGCTCCAAGACCAAGAGTTTTCACAGCCAAAGCTATTGAAGCCTCCCCTTCACTTTCATTCTAGCTTTCTGCTCTTAAAGAGTAAGATAGGTTCTTAGAGCTAGGAGTTGTCTTCTTACAAGTGATAGTGTCGTGGGGACCGAGATTATATACTGCTGCAGAAGCGGAATCGAAGGGCTTGGTTATATCATTTTCTCTTACATTCTACGTTCCCGAAATGGATCCTATAAAAGATTTTAAATTTTCTATGATCATCTCTATTTCAGCTAAGAGTCAATGCACTTCCCTGATAGCTTTCCATGGAAAGAGTCCTTTGGTCTTCTCTACCTTTCTCTTGCTTTGATTGTACCTATGGTCCTATCAAAGGGAATGAAAGGAGGAGAATAGATTGGTAGCTAGAGATAGAAGCATTATCCAACCAGTTGTTAAGGTATATCCGACTTTCAGTCTTTTTACCAAGGTATCAGTTAGTCAGGATCCAAGGTACTACTATAGGTCTTTTCCAAGACTAGGCTAGACTGGTAGGTCTATGTCTACTGTTTCAACTCTTTTCTTTTACCTAATCCTCTGTAGCTATCTATTGGACTAATCCCTTAGGTGTATGCTTCACTTTACGCTCATTCGGGGGCTTGAAAAGTCTCAGGTTCTACCACTGCGGTCCCAATCATAGTGAAAGTTTGATCCTGGCTCTTTAGGAAGGCTAGCTATATGCTTTACACATGCAAGTCGAACGGAGTGAATTGGTATGCTTTCTAAGTGACGAGACAGGAGCTCGACGGTCCCATTCCTTTGGCAAAGGCCCTAACTACAGTTCTGAGTAAGTCCTTTTGATCCGAAGGTCCCACGTGTACTAAGTGCTAGATCTTATTCCATCTGCAGCCTCTTATAGTCCGAAAGTGCCACATCTGAGAACAACCTATCAGGGGTAAAGAACAGACTGCTCAATGGGCTCCTTCCTAGCTCTTTCGTTCATTGCTAGTGAATGGAGGAAGGAATGCTAGTTTGAGTTTGGTTGGTGGAGATGGCGGGGCACTCATCCCTGGAACTCAATCTTAGTGCTTCCCCCTTTCACTATGATTGGAAGGACGAAAAGTAGCATCAGCGGATGAAAGAGTGCTCCCTTTCAATTACATCGAACCTTGTTGGCCGATAACTCGATGCGCTCATGGATGGTAGTTGACTGATTGGAGTAAGTTTCAACCTTTCTATTAGTTTGTGGAACAAGTTGTAGAGATCTTATAGTACTTGTTGAGAATCCACAACAGTAAGAAATAGCTTTCTTTGTTGGGGGAAGTGAGCTAGAATAAGGTTTTTAATTACCAGTCCCATACCCGTAGCAGATCAAGCTCTAGTAGTAAGCAGAAAATGAAAAGTAGCAGCAATCGCTAATTCAATTGCATCATCGCATGAATGACTGATTCAATGATAGCGAGATAGCCCAATCAATGAGTGGAAGCAGACTCGGGAAGTTCAAGTCAGGTTGTTCTCTCTTCCTCCCAGAGACGGAGTTGGGGGAATGATTTCCGAGCGAGAAGGTTCTCTGCATCAATATAAATAAAGGAAAATATATGAGGCGACCCCATTAAAGAGAACATTCAAGGAGACATCGAGTCTCTTGGATTTCACGTCATAGCATCTATACCCGGACTGAGCATATCCAAGAAAGACACAAGAGGTTGCCTTGGGGACAATTTTTCTCTTAACTGCGCAGGAATATGAACAAAACACGTGCATCCAAACACTCGAAAATGCCTATAGGTGCTGCCCCAGTAAGAAGTTCGTGAGGTGCCGCTGCAGCTTATTCCCTCTCTCTTCCCCCCAAAAAAGAGAGAAAGATGTCCCGTCCCTTCTTTATGCACATCCATATACATAGCCAGACACAAAGGTGTACAATCCGGTAAAAATCTGCAGTTCTTGTTGTTCATTCACTGTAGGTTCTCTTACTTGCTCTAGTGGCTGGCAAAGGCCAACCGAGAGGGGAGAACGAATGGCTCCGGAATCGACTGGTTCCGAGCGGACTCGTGGAGCTGCTGCTTGGATTATCATAGAATAAGAGGAGCCGTCTTAGGAAATGACTTAACTTAAAAGACAGATGCCGCCGCTGCGAGGCGAGGGAGTAACTTGTCTGGTCTTGCGGTGCATTCACTCCCGTTACGAGAATGAAATGAGGCCCCAGCTCGACTCGAGACCAAGACTCCTTACAACTCGCACCAATATCGGCACTGAGCGGCCGGAGATTGATTGAAAAGGCAGCCCCTACCCCCGCCTACCTACTCGTGCTCGTAGCTCGATCGGAGGTCAAGAGTGTGGTCTGGCGGAAAAACAGAAGTCGTCCGTATCAAGTGATACGTGAATTGCTCAGTAGTGCTGCGCCACTACCGTAGCTGGCGGAAATAGCTTAATGGTAGAGCATAGCCTTGCCAAGGCTGAGGTTGAGGGTTCAAGTCCCTCCTTCCGCTCCTGGCTTCGTCGTTTAGTGGTAACGAGTGGAGTGCATAAGCCCCTTTAGAGATAGGGGCGAGCAGCAAGCAGCACCTTGTATAGGGTTCCAACCCTATCTTACTCCTATCTTACTAATAATAAGAAAGGGGCAAGCCAAAACCTACTCCTAACAAGGTGCTGGCTTTTCAGCCGTTGCGCGCTAGCGCGCTTCTGTTTTTCAGCGGGCTTCTTCAATCAAATATCCCATAAAAGAAGTAGGGGTTATACCTAGTTGTAGCTAGCTAGCGCGCTAGCTTTTTCCCTGACTAGTAAAGGGGCTGCTAGTTGTAGCGCGCAGTGTACTAGTGAATAGGAAAGGCGGATTGAGATTACTAATGACGGATGGAGGTTGAGGATAGAACATGTTTGGTGCCTCGCCCTTGTCTCCTTCGCCGGAGACTGCAAATGATGGGAATCCTATCGATAAAGAAGAGGTATAGGCATCGCCTCTCGATCCAATCCGTCTTCCCAGGCCTCCCCAACACACTCTTGATACGAAATAAACCTCCCGCCATAGAGAAGAGATCTAAAGTCTGGGTCCCCTCGATCACCCTTCCCTTGAACCTGAACTGGTCGAGAGAGATGAACCCGCACCACATTTTATAACCTTCGAACCGAAACCCCCAACTAGAGATGGAATTCCAGAACCTAAACAACTCAGTGGAGAGCTCCGTGACCGGTTCAAGGGAAGGTCCACCAATAATTGATAGGCCATAGGGAAGGGCTCATTCGACTAATCAGTGATCCCTGGGCCTACCTTACACAGACACAGAGATGTCCCTGAAATAGGGGATTAGTTGATCGGAAAGCTCAGGCAGTAGTAGGGCATTCCATACAAATCTTTCTGATCCGCTAGCTGGTGGTCCTCTAAAAAAAATCCCATTTTTTCATCGACAGGTAGGGTAAATTATAAGGTTCCTTATTCTGGTTGTAAAGCGGAAGAAGAGGGGGCACGGCCCCACCAGCAGCCCGCGTTTTCGACTTCGACCCGAAAGTAATTGAAAATGAAAGAAGAATCTTTATTCACTATCTATGGAGTGGAGTGGCTATCCTTAATCTCCTTTCCCCCCCTTTTTTTTTGCCTTTTTTTACTTTCTCGCCGGCAGGAGAATCCATTTCTTTTCTTGTATTGTTTATTATGATTGATCTCTAGTTCAAGGGCACTCTTCCTAATCCGAGTTTGAGATGGAATAAGACCCAGACGTAGAGTCCCGTCGGCCGGGAAGGTCTTTTTTCTATTGATTTTTGACTCCCTTCTGGCCTTACCTTTAAATTAAATAAGGGTTCTTCTCTTTCCCCACCAGGGAAAGCCCTTTCCAGATGGAGTAGTGCATCTCTGTCTTGAAAGCCCGCCCTACAGATAGGAGTTCCTATCTCTACTGCCTATCCAACCCGAAGACTCAACTTCGTGGTGGAGTGCTTCGAGTTGGATCCCATCCCAGCAGTCAAACTCCTTCCTGACCCGGCTCACCTGCCTCTGAAGCTGGAATGCCTTTATAGAGGAGGCTACCCGGGGAATCGAAAAGCTTGAAGTGGGATGTGGAATGTGATTGGTGATGTATGGTGGTTATGAAATCGGTTCGGGATCATCTCGCATCTAGATCTGTATCTGCATCTAGCTCTGCTGTTGAGGCGGGAGGGAAGAAGAGATGGGCTTTGTTTCATTGAAAAATCAATGCCTCTCTATGATCGACACTAGTTTTAGGCGGCGTCTTGAACTCCAGGACCGCACTCTGAATGTCGGCCTCAAGTTCCTCGGCTAGGCAACTACTAATCCTTCTTCTCTTCCTTCTCGCCCTTATTCCATAAAAGTCTTTTTTTGCCTTCGGCTATTACCGGCTGGCAACGCTTGGCCCAAGATAAAATTTGGTTTGAAAACAACCAAGGGTGGCGTTCATTTCCACTAGTTCTTGAAAGCTATCAATCCCCGCTTCTCCCATCTTTCTTATCCCTCTCGCATCGGTTCTGCATCAGATGATGAGCCCATGCGAAAACTTTCTCTTTTATTGGCGCCCGATAGGTAGGCTATTAGATTGAGTCGAAAGCCTACTAACGCATAAAGGTTCCGATTCGAGCGAGAGCCCGAACGGGGGAGGCGAGAACATCTTGATCGAAAGCTCTACTGTTCTGAATAGTGAGAAAGACTTTTCAAAATTAGATCAAACCGATCGAGAATCTCATCATCTGTTAGGTGGGCCAACCGACCGAGTTGGGCTGGGCGTTCATGTCACAGAACCTTTCTCTAGCCAAGAATCCCATTTTTGATCGAATCGAGGCGGATCAATTCATTGGCAAATGAAAAATCTACCCTTTTCTTTTAACACTCAGAAAAAAACCTAGAAAAGATAAGAGGAAGAGTCACTAAGACAAGAGCTAGGTAAGCAAGCAAGAAGGAGAGGCTAGAAAAGGCGAGGCAAGGGGCTCTCCATCTCTAGGAAGATTGTGTCCAGGATCTGGTAATCTAAGCCTTGCTTCTTCTGGTCAGCTCGTATTAGCCTGTGCTTTCTTACAGGTAGTCATTCCCCCCGTTCCTTTAGTCTTTTCAACGGTACTTGAATCTTAAGTCGCGGTCATGTCTTTCCCCCGAATTTCATCAGTTCCAGGCTCAAGCGCCTGCTCATCCATCTTCATTCCAAAGGCGAACATTTCCATTGAGTGACTGTAACTGCTATGGTTTACAGTCAATAGTTCTTAACCAACCCTTTCTCGCCGAGCTTTATAAAGCTTTAAGAGAGAATAGGGAGTAGGGGGGACCTTCGCTTCATTATAAATTTTACCCGGACCTTCTTCCTGCGGAGCCCTGAGAAAGTCACCGGCGGCAGGTTAGTACAGTTCTCCTGCTGCTGATTTGACCCTGCGCGAATTCAGGAGCTTCTTCTTTAGTCTAGGATTCTAAATAATAATCAAATCAAAAGACGCGGCTGGGCGAGAACAAGAAGGGGTCGTCGTCCGGCGGCCGGTAGCTCTACTAAGCGAAGAACCGCTTGCTGCCTTTTCTTCGCGAATAACATGTGCAGGTAGCCTAGGAGAAGAGAAGTAAGCTACCCTCGCCTACCTCCCATCTATATCTATAGGCGGCAATGGTAAGAGCTGGTAAGCATGGTAACTGGCGGCCGGCGCTCCGCGTTCTATCTAGGTTCCGCTCTTACGTACGCCCCACCTCACATAGAAGAACGGGAACCTCTTCAATAGAAGAACCCGTGTGAGTGGGAGGGGATTAAATCATTCATTCATCGGATACGTCTTCTTCCCTGATCCATTTCATGTCAACTCTAATTAGTTATCAAAAGGCCTACTTTACAAAGGGAACGTCCTTTCCCGGGAACCAAGCCTTTCTTTTTAATTCTTTCTTTCTGAAGGGCTTGCGGTTCATTACACCAAAGGCTTTCAGTGAACTATTGAAGCTATCGAGAGAGTACAAAATGCTGACGGTGACGAAGGTAACCGACGGTGGACGCGGAGCCAACGAGTTCAGTCGAACAGCGTAAGGAGTCTAAGGTTACAGAAGCGTTCTCCAACTTTGATAGGTATAGCATTGCAAGCAAATAGAGCAGAGAGCTTACCCTTTCTTTCTATTAGAGTCGCGAGCTTGTTGTAGTCGGTCGGTCCTAAAGGGAGAACCTTGCTGCTTACTTGCTATATCCCCGCGTTCTTGCACGGCTCGTTCTTCGAGCCCTGCTTCTCCCTTCTCTCCCTCTCCCTTCGGTCGAGTAAGTAAACTATCTCTCTCCCCGTCCAAACCAGTCCGTATGGAGTATAGCCAAGTGGTAAGGCATCGGTTTTTGGTACCGGCATGCAAAGGTTCGAATCCTTTTACTCCAGATTATGAACACCCGATCGGATCTGTCAAGAACGAGCTGACGACTACAGTGGAAGCGGCTGATTGCAGTCCCTGAGCCCAGCCCGGGAGGAATGCATGCCACTCAGCCAAAGAAAGATAATGGAAGGCCGAAATGTGCACTAAATACTTTTCGAGAGATCTCCTCCAAATCACTCGTATGACTATCGAAATCGTGAGCATCAGCATGTAGGTTCCAGATCCAAGTGGTAGTATCAGGGCCCTTAGCTATTGTTCTTGAAAAATGACCCGGTTTAGCCCATTCCTCGAAAGAAGTTTTTATGGGATCCCTATCTACCAAAATTTTGACTTCTGGTTCCGGCGAACGAATAATCATTGAGTCCTCCTCTTTCCGGACAACACATACAAAGAAACCCGCCAACAGTAAAGTAATTAGTGAACCTATGAGAGATGTTTCTAATTAGTTTCTTTCTCTTATCTCCCATTTATTTTATTTAGTTATTCACTAGAGCAATTATGATCTGGAAGTCGATCCGGGGCAAGTGTTCGGATCTATTATGACATAGCCATGAGGCGCTCAACGGACCTTTTTTATCTTATAAAACCTTTTCCAGGCTTTGAATTGATGGACCTATTGATCGGGCGGGATCTTCCTCAAATTCGAGAAAGTAGAAAACTACATTGGCACATGAGGCTGGGCTGGATCCCTATGGTTAGTGTCACAGGCAAGCAAGGCGGGATCTTTCGGACGGAAGTCACTCTAGTAGAGTAGTGAATTAGGTCAAGATCTCCACAGGAAACTAAAAAGTTTAAAAGTACATCTATGAATGGCTTCGCTCCTAGGGCAAAGGCAGAGGTTCTTATTAAAGAAACGAAGCGATAGCACAATAATATACTTACTATGATTAGTAATTAGTGAGCGTGGCATGCGCAGCGAGTCGGGTAGAGCTTCGATTCATAATTTTTGTTTACCCTAAGCCGTGAGTCATCAGTCCAAGAACATGGTATAGAGAAGGAGAAGGACTCCGCCGATACACTATGGGAAGGTTCGCTCGCTAAGCTATATGCTTAACACATTTACTTCGATGTAGGTAAGGATGTGCTCTAAAGGAGAAAATAAATTCTCTATTCCCATCCCGAATCCACTTATTTAGACTCGTGCAATCCAGTTCTTTCAATAGTAGAGCAGTAGTTACATCCTGTCTTCTATCTCCTCCTTGTTCAGTCAGTGATCTAGTGGCATTCTCTCCTAGATCAAAGAGTTTCATTGATGACAAAAAAACGGGCTTTCCTCAAACGATTGGAACAAGAATAGGTTCTTGTCTTTTTGAATCGTCTCATCCATGGCGAATGGTATCCTATATAAGATCACGGCCGCATTTAGTAAGGATCTTTCCCTCTAACTATAAATTGCATATCATAAGAGAAGAAAGATCGTAGCCTAGAGAGAGTCTACATAAGGTGCTTTCGGGTTCTAAGAGTTTGATTCTCCCTTCTCACGTTCACGCTTTATAAACAAACTTACTATTGGCTATGGTCAGTAGAAAAAGAAGTTCTCTTCCATTCATCGAGATTGGGTAGGTGTTTTTTGTACCTGAAGATTTGTATTGGTAGAGTACAAAAGCTTTCCCTTCAATAGCCTTAGGGAAAGAAGAAGTCCATCCTCTGGAGATACTAGAAGCAAGAGAGAGGGATAACTTCCTTTGTTGGTAGTAGAGCTGGTTCTAGAATTAAACCTTCAAGAAACCTAGGGCAGATTGAAGTCCCTACTCTATCTCTTCTAACAAGAAAGGGCCTTAGGCTTAAGTCTAGTCAAATACGAATTTAGATAGGATAGTCCTGGGAAAGCATCTATTGTAAGTAATATTCGAGACCACCTTCCCGCTACCAAGGTTCAAGGAATGAAGCAAGCTATGATCCGATCAACTTCATTCTCTCGCTCAATCTCTCTTTCTATTTATCGTATAGAAAGATGATACACTTGAACTTGACTGATTCTATTAGTAAGAAAGAAGAATCAGAAATCATTCATCTCATAATCTTTTCAAAGCACATTTTAAACAAACGAATGCTATCTATATGCTTAACACAAAAAAATCGATTTGAGATTCCGTAAGTAAGTCGGTGAATGATTTCTTTTGGTACTGGCAGAAATCCCGGTGTGGCGAAAAAGACTGATAATTTCTTATATAAAGAAAGCTTCTGTCTTCGTGTGTGAGACAAGAAAGACCTCGAGCTCGAGACTGAAAAGCAAGATGGTCCTTTAGGTAATCGAGTCATCGTCAGTCTTTTTCTAGTGCGTGCAACTTCTCTTCTTTCTTTTTTTTTTCTCCGGGTGACTGGATCGCCCCGGCGGGCGGGCTTTCGGGCCCTGATAAGCGCAGAACTCCGGTAACGGATCCTTTTGTAGGTGAAGGGGCAGAGCGTTCCCCGGTCCCTCTTGGAAATAGTTTCGTTTTTTAAGTTTTGCCTTGGTGAGTGGGAGAGGTAGCCGAATTAGTATTTCACTACTGGCACGGACTGCGCAGGAAATAGCGATCCTAAATCCAAGATAATATCATGAATATCCTTCGCCCCTTATCATGTTCGTCAATTCCGTTCATTTCTCTTTTCTTTACTAATTCTTTTGACCTTGCTCGGTGCGTCCTATTGTTTCTTTATTTTTTTTGGTCAAAATGAGTTCTTTCATAGCCTGCTTTCTAAGGGGGGAATCTCTCTGGGGAAACGAGTTCTCTCTTTATCTTTGAGTAGATGTTTGGGATGGGAAGGGTGGCTCCTTGTCATTTGGATTTTTTTTCCCTTCTTTGTATGGAAGGTGATATCTCCAACATGATGGGTCCAGCTTCTGGAGCGGAAAGTGCAAAAGCCTCTGAGCATGAAAAAGAGGCTGGCGTAGGCGAGCAAGTATCCGTAGAGACCCAGAGAAGGTTCGTCAAATTGCGAGGCGGGGCCCTCTTCTAGCAAACACGATCAAGACCTCAACGTGACCCCACATCCTCGGGAAGTCACCAAGGAACTTATTAATGATCTCGCTAACGCCGAAACAAAAATAGATGACCTCATGGGGAGAGTATTCTCATTACACAATAATAGAGAATAGAGATCGCGATGCCTGGAAGCACGAATTGCAACAATTGACGCAATTCATTGACAAAACGGAACTTTCATTCAAGTCGGTCATTGAGAAAGAAAAGGAAATGTATGCGGCTCAAGACGAAGAATTGGCCCGGCAGAAGGCCGATCTTCGTTCTCAAATAGAGCCTCTTCTTCAACAAGAGACCGCGATAAAGAGGGCCCGGGAAGCGCTTTTGTCCAAGTTTACCCAAGAAGCACGCGATCAGTACGAGCTCGACAGGGAAAAACAAAGACAAAGATTACAAAGCGATAGCTTATGATTCTCCGTTATCCAATCAACTAATGGGGTTAGGGGGTGGTGCGGGGAAGAATTGGGGGGTTGGGGTTCGAGTCGCTTGATCGACCCAAAAAACAAACTCCAGGGCCTTTTTGATAGATGTATAGAGGAGTGAGTGTTACGACGGATAAGCGAGTGCAAGCTGTTGAGTGTATAAGCAATTCTGTAGTAGCAACACTCTTTCTACTGGCGTGGCGCTGCTGGATGCTTTTGATCAATAGGAAGAGGAGGAAAAAAAAAAAGCTTATGATGAGCATCTATTTGAGTCGATCATTTCCAAGATATAATTCCAGTTTTTTATTATCTAGTGGAAACGCCTTACAATCTGAAGTTTTACGCTTAGGGGAAGAAATGTTTTTGGTGGATGCAGGACCTGGGACCCCCAGAATTTGTATGCAAGATGAGCTTACAGGAGTGCCAATCAACCGAACCACCAGGTTTGAGAATAAGGTGGAATTCCTGGATGGAGTGGCCGGTGATTCACTGATCAGAAAGCGGATTTTGCAAAGATTCTTCATCGATTTAGTGGCCGGTGATTCACTGATCAAAGAACGAGCAGCCGCCAGGTTTAATGCTTTGGTGGGATCCCTAGATGTAGTGGCTGGTGAACCGCTTCTTCTTCTTCCACGAAGATTCAGACAAAAGCGAGCTTGGATGGAACTGAACAAGATTTGGCGAACGAATAGAAAGGTCAAAGGCTTTCTTTATAAGAGAAAAAAAAGAGGTTTTTTAGTAGCCATCGCAGGTTTCCTGACTTTTTTTCCATTCCGTCATTTCAAATTAAGAAGAAAAAGAAAGATATTTAATGATCGATTCACCATTGTGAGGATTAACCCCAAAAGGAGGAATATTGTGGTGTTCTAACAGCGGCAGATCAAAGAGCGAAATTGAAGTTATGCGGCATCCCGAAAGCCGCTATTGGATCAATAGATATAGGAGGACCCGCGATCAAAAAATTAAACCGGATCCCCTAGAATTGTAATTCCTAACCATGTCTCCAGTCGAACTTACAGCGGAACCATGGCAATTAGGATTTCAAGACGCAGCAAGACCGCTAGTATGTGAAGTTGATCCTTCTTTCACTTCTTTATTGAGACTACCCCCTTACGTAAGTAACTCAGTGCTCCATACGGGGGAAATAAAAGAAGAATTCGTTCGGATAAGGGAAAACTCCAGAGATTGTTTTGAAGTAAGATCATTGCCTTGACCCTTTCCTGAACCAGAACCGGGGGGGTGAGAGGAAAAGGGGCTAAAAATGTCCCATCAATAAAGTGAGGGCTTTCCGGACCTTCTCCATCCCCCCTTTTTCAATAAAGAAGCCCCGCTTCCTACCTAAGGGGCCCCTCTCTGATAAGGAAGGAAACGAAAGAATCTCAATTTTATGACAAATCTGAGCCGATGGCTGTTCTCCACTAACCACAAGGATATAGGGACTCTATATTTCATCTTCGGTGCCATTGCTGGAGTGATGGGCACATGCTTCTCAGTACTGATTCGTATGGAATTAGCACGACCCGGCGATCAAATTCTTGGTGGGAATCATCAACTTTATAATGTTTTAATAACGGCTCACGCTTTTTTAATGATCTTTTTTATGGTTATGCCGGCGATGATAGGTGGATTTGGTAATTGGTTTGTTCCGATTCTGATAGGTGCACCTGACATGGCATTTCCACGATTAAATAATATTTCATTCTGGTTGTTGCCACCAAGTCTCTTGCTCCTATTAAGCTCAGCCTTAGTAGAAGTGGGTACCGGAACTGGGTGGACGGTCTATCCGCCCTTAAGTGGTATTACCAGCCATTCTGGAGGAGCAGTTGATTTAGCAATTTTTAGTCTTCATCTATCTGGTGTTTCATCCATTTTAGGTTCTATCAATTTTATAACAACTATCTTCAACATGCGTGGACCTGGAATGACTATGCATAGATTACCCCTATTTGTGTGGTCTGTCCTAGTGACAGCATTCCTACTTTTATTATCACTTCCGGTACTGGCAGGGGCAATTACCATGTTATTAACCGATCGAAACTTTAATACAACCTTTTTTGATCCCGCAGGAGGGGGAGACCCCATATTATACCAGCATCTCTTTTGGTTCTTCGGTCATCCAGAGGTGTATATTCTCATTCTGCCTGGATTCGGTATCATAAGTCATATCGTTTCGACTTTTTCGGGAAAACCGGTCTTCGGGTATCTAGGCATGGTTTATGCCATGATCAGTATAGGTGTTCTTGGATTTCTTGTTTGGGCTCATCATATGTTTACTGTGGGCTTAGACGTTGATACCCGTGCCTACTTCACTGCAGCTACCATGATCATAGCTGTCCCCACTGGAATCAAAATCTTTAGTTGGATCGCTACCATGTGGGGGGGTTCGATACAATACAAAACACCCATGTTATTTGCTGTAGGGTCCATCTTTTTGTTCACCATAGGAGGACTCACTGGAATAGTTCTGGCAAATTCTGGGCTAGACATTGCTCTACATGATACTTATTATGTGGTTGCACATTTCCATTATGTACTTTCTATGGGAGCCGTTTTTGCTTTATTTGCAGGATTTTACTATTGGGTGGGTAAAATCTTTGGTCGGACATATCCTGAAACTTTAGGTCAAATCCATTTTTGGATCACTTTTTTCGGGGTTAATCTTACCTTCTTTCCTATGCATTTCTTAGGGCTTTCGGGTATGCCACGTCGCATTCCAGATTATCCAGATGCTTACGCTGGATGGAATGCCCTTAGCAGTTTTGGCTCTTATATATCCGTAGTTGGGATTTGTTGTTTCTTCGTGGTCGTAACAATCACTTTAAGCAGTGGAAAGAACATAACAAGGGCGAACATTCCTTGGGCTGTTGAACAGAATTCAACCACACTGGAATGGATGGTACAAAGTCCTCCAGCTTTTCATACTTTTGGAGAACTTCCAGCTATCAAAGAGACGAAAAGCTATGTGAAGTAAAAGAGGAAAAGGTCGCCGACTGCTACTAAGAACCTAACAGAACTTTTCAAAAGACAAAGAGAGGGGATAGATGGAGAGGAACGAAGTCACTCTACTGACAAGTTACGGGGGGAAGTTGCTCGACTGAGAAGGAGAGGGGTTTGAAGTCAAGGTTATGGTATATCTGGCCGGGTATTCAGTGCCCGATCTAAGAGAAGCAGAAGGGAAAACCTAGCTATCTAAGCTCCCAAAAATCCCAATACGAGGGGGTGGAAGACGCCCCACAAGCACAAGAGGAGGACATCCAAGACATACGGAAGAAAGGGAGTACGAGGGCCACTGAGAAGAGGATGACCAATGACAGAAGGGATAGAAGAAGGGAAGAGGAGGTGCCCCAGCTAGGATTCATACTCCACCCAGTTAGCACAAATGTCCAAGAAGAATAGGGCCAAGGATAAGAGTCGGAGGCCACAAGTTCGTCAGTGAGGGATTCTTCGAAGGACAAGTAAAGGGTCCCGATATCCAGAGAAGAGGGATAGGTCAAAGCGCTCCTCTTCATCCCAGATCGGAGAAGAATAACATTGGTCATGAGCGTAATCTAAGGCAGATAGGACACCCTCTTTAACTTCTAGATCACGCTCGTGGTAGAATAGGTGGTCAAGAGACCCGAGTTTCAGGCAAGGGTTCTCAACCGGAAGGATCACAGGGCCAAGATTGAAAGTCAGGGTCGGTGATCAAAGGGAAAGAGAGGAAAGGGTCATCTGGCCAGGCTGAGGTCAATCACAAGGGGCCGAAATTCTAGGTTAAGATCGGGGACCAAGAAGCATCGCAGAGATGGATAAGAAGAAAAAAAAAAAGAAAGATTATTCTAGCTCAGGTGCATTGGGATGCGGTAGATATGGGTGACAGAAGTCACAGAAGAGGGGATGGACAAGAATCGGGGAGAAACGTCTCGAGGTGGAGAACCCTTTGGTGAAAATGGAAAAAACTCCAGGAGCAACAAGGGATTCTCTTTTTTTAAGGGATCGACAGACAAGAGGGTAAGAGCATACGGAGTGTCCAATCTGTGGGCATGAAACCAAGAGTTTCCGGGCTTTCCGGTCTGTGATATCCAATATGCCTCCCCGTGCTCCGGTCGATTACTGGCTTTAATGAGTGTCGTCCCTTCGATCTTGGTGACTGTGACCTGCGGATGATATCGGTCTCGGTAGCATTCACAGCTGATTCAATAGCAGCTTCTTCTTGAACTTCCCCTTCTTCCTAAATTTATTAAAAAGGGAAAATACGTTGTTAGGAATCGATTTCATCACTGATTGCTTTCTCTTGCTTTGCTTTCTCTTCTAGGAAAGGTAAGAGTGAGTCCTTTAGTGATTGTTAAGTTTTTTTTCAGTGGTTTTGACATCCACTAAGGCAAGCTATTACACAGCTCTGTGTTTGCTTGCTCCTTTGCTCTCTTCGCGCTATACTTGAAATCTTTGTTGAGGAGCGCTCTTCCTTCGCTTACACTAAGCTTTCTTTCTTTAGCAGGCTATTGAACCTCTTGTCGATTGGTAGGTTGATGCGTGATGACTTATAACCATTTTATGCCGGTTGAAGTGAAATAGAGATATCCAGCACATAGAATGAATTCGATTGGGGGACTACTATAGGCCCGAACGAGAGCATCAAACTCCTTATCAATCATAACATAAGCGGGTCAAAGTCTTTTCTGTATCATTTTTAAGTTATCATATACATGCATATTTCAAACAACTAGAGTCGGTAGTTCGACGGCTGAATGCTTGCGAGAGTTCTCTAGTCTCATGGCCCTATCTATTCATCTTTTTCTTCCGCTACTTCGAAATGGTCCTTTTCTTTATTTCTTCTGCAGAAAACAAAAGAAATAAGCCTACTTTCTATGTCCGGAGGCGCTTACTCCACTCCTTCCTCTGTCAAGGCAGGAAGGCCGTTATCGTGAACTAGCTTACTAGCTCTTCAGGCTCTTCGGTCAATACCTTATCGGTTTGGGCTATCTTTTCTCCTACTTCTATCGAGAAATTGCCGTACCTTGGCACGCTACGGAAATAAGAATTGTCTAATTTAAGTAATCCCGCTTCTATAAACCCCTGGTCCTAAAGAACCAGCTCATTCCAACCTCTAACCCCTTTAGGAGGCTAGAAAGTGTTCTGAGGGCAGCTAACCCTACTTCTCATGTCCCCATTCATTGATTAGCCGATACGAGAGTGAAAAAGTTTGTCCCGCAATTTAAGTTTTCTTTTTTGTTCTATGTTCTGCTTTTGGATTGGAAAACTATATAGTTGCCTTGCTATCTCAGGTGGGGATCCGGTTGGGGGGGCGCGTCCTATCTTTCTTTTTACTAAAAATCCTGGGAAACTCCGGGATTCTGACCTTAGCGATTGTTTTTGCGGTGAATGCTCTTATAACTGCCGAGGTCGCTACCGCTATGAATATGGATGCTGGGGGTTCGGGAGCATCTACTTCATTTCCCAAGCCTGAGTGGGAAAGGGCTCTCTCTCTCCCAGACAATCAGGAGGCGCCAGCTTGTCTGCGTTCCCATGTAGAAGAGGAATTAAGAATCCTTTTCAATATTGGGCGCAAGAGGACCCTATCCGACCGAACAAATTCATCGAGCCATTAGCGCTGGATAGGGCTTCTGTAGGATTCTGCAAAGCTCTCCTCGATAGAGTGAATTCTTTACAAAAAAAGCACTTCAATCGAGGAGATTATATTATTTTTATAATCAAGACGGATAAGGATAAAGAGCAATTGTACTCCATCATGTGGGATTATGCTTCTAAGTCGGACCCTTAAGGTATATAGCTGTCCCC
>JAMXBC010000001.1:136000497-136005497 GCA_024138005.1 Lumnitzera racemosa
AGGATAAAAGGTTTCCATGAAAAACAATTTCTCTTTTGCCCCGGGGGCTAAAAAAAAGGGGGATTTTAAACCCTTGGGGTTGGTTTTTTCGCAAACTTCTTTTAATCCTTTCCAAAAAGGTGAAAACCCGGAAAGAAAGGATCAAACACGAAAGAAACCAACTGGAAGGGGTTTGGGCCCTCGATATTCGACAACGAGGATGGCCCAGGAGGATGCGAAACAGAGCCACCCAAAAAGGCCAAGAAGAGGAAGGCAAAGTTTTGGAGTTTCCGGGGAAAAATGTCCCTGCCGATATTTTTGGAGGTCAGGACTCTAACCAAATAAGGAGGCCAATATTGACTGGCTAATTCCTTAGGAGAAGTTTCCATCATTTTTTTCCTTCACTTTGCACTAGGAAACCCTTCAAAAAAATCAACGAAGGAGCCCCTTTCGCCCCATAGCGAAGGGATCCCTTAAGGTGATTCGATCCGGATATTCTTGCATACGGTCTAAGAGGACGGCTATCTTAAAAGAAAAGGGGGCTAAAAACAAGATATTTACAATACGATGCAGTATTGTGTCCTTATCCGAAATTTTAAAAAAATTAAATCCTCGATGAGTGCTTTTTGAAAGATTACTAGGAAAAAGATTGCTGTATTTTAAACCATCCAGGAGGGCCAGTAAGTTTATTCGGGGTTTTGGAATTCGATGGATTGAATCCTTCATACAGGGAACGCAAATAGCTGGCGGGCCCTGATTGTCTGGGAGGAGAGGCCTTCCCTCGTTGGGAATGAAGTGATGCTCCCGAACCCAGCATCCATATTATATCGACCTCGGCAGTTATAAGACATTCACCGAAAAAAATTTTAAAGGCAAACGATTCAATTTTTTGTAAAATAGGAAGACGGCCCCCAATCGGCCCCTGGGGAGCAAAATATATATTCCCTCAAAAGCAACAGTAAAAAAAACTTAAATTCGACAAATTTTTTCTGTTCGGCTATAAATATGGGCATGAGAATAGGAGTTAGTGCTGAACTTTGCTAAAAAGTTAGACGGTTGGAATGCTGGTTTGGAGGTTTTTTGAAGCGGATTTAATTACGAAATTCATCCAACGTGCCAAGGAGGCAATTTCGATAGAAGTGGAGAAAAGATAGCCAAACCTAAGATTGGAAGGACTGAAGCTGTAAGCGTTTAGAAACGGCCTTCTGTTCAGAGGAGATGATAAGCCTCTTAGAAGTAGGCCTTTTCTTTTTGTTTTCTGACAGGAAAAAAAAAGACCTTTCGTCGAAGAAAATCTATGATAGGCCATGAGCAGAGAACTCTCGCAAGAACAGCTTTCTCAGTTAGTTGTAATATTATTGATAATTATAAGTTCAGAAATTTACCCTTTGTTATGATTTAAGAGTTGATGCCTTGGCTATAGTAGTCCCCCAATCGAATTCTTCTATGTGCTGGATATCTCTATTTCACTTCCAAAAGGCTAAAATGGTATAAGTCATCACGCTCAACTACCCAAACGAAGAGGTTCAATAGCCTGCTAAAGAAAGAAAGCTTAGTGTTAACAAGGAAACCCCCAAAAAATTTCTTCCAAAAGGGGAAAGACGGAAAAAAAGTGAAAAAACAGTATTCCCTTGGGGAACCATGAGAGCTTTCGGCTGATTAATAGTCCCTGCTCTCCTTAGGTCTATTTCGGCTTCATCTTAGGACTTGACCTGCGGAGTATGGCCGGTAGAAACTAATTACAGGCTTTTTTAATTCCTTTTTATTACCAAAGGAAATGTGAGGTCGATTTCAACGAATCTTTCATTACTTACTGCAGGAAAGTTATATCCCATTTTGATAGGGTTTAATTCCAATTCTACACCTAAGGTTTGTTGCTTTGCTGTTTCGCGATCGGGTTTTTAGAGGCGTTGCTTAAATAGCTTCTTTTTTAGCGGCATTGGTACCCTTGTTCGGTAGGTGGAAAGACTAAACGATATATTACGAAGTAAAAGACATTTCCATACGGTTCGTTGTTCAATGGACGGACGAGGTAAAGGCCTTCAAAAAAAAGCGGTCAAGTCTTTCTGTTTTTGAAATTTTAAAAAATCCTATTTCAAAAAAAAGTATATGCCATGAGTGGAATTGCGGATAGGGAAGGATCTTTGCTGTCTAAAATTATTATCTTTTTGATCGAAAATTCCCTTTTCTTTGATTTTTCAGAAACAAAAATTAAGCCTTGTATCCGACTTATCCTATACTTTCATTTATTCCTTACTAAAATGGTTAAAGTCATCAGATCTACTCAATGAAAGGTTAATAGCCTCTAAAAATAGAAAGCTTGCGTAACAAGGAAGAGTCCTAACAAATTTCAAGTTGCGCAAGAGAGAATGGCAAAAACACAGGTTTAAACTGCTTATGAGTCAAACCTGAAAAAATGTTAACATACAAGCTCATTTCCTTTCCTAGATGAGAAACAAAGAAAACATTCCGTAGAAGATTCCTACACTATTTTCCCTTTTTATAAATTTAGGTAAAGGGGATTCAAAGAGCTGGTATTGTTCGTGGGAATCTACTTCTTGACACCAATATCATCCGCAGTCCGGTCACATTAAGGTACTTTTAGTACCATAATGAGGAGCGGGAGAATTTGGATATACAGTCGGAAGCCGGAAACTTTGGTTTCATGCCCACGATTGGAACTCCGTATCTCTTACCCTTGCGTCACCTTTAAAAAAAAAGAATCTTTTGCAGAATTCTTTTCAATTTCCAAAGGGTCCACCTCGATCGTTCCCATTCTTGTCCATCCCTCTTTGTATTCTGTACCCATATCACCAATCCCAATCTCTGAAGAATAATTCTTTCTTTTTTTCCTTCTATCATCTCTGCGATTTTCTTGGTCCCGATCTTAAGCTAGAAATTTCCCCTTGTTGATTACCTGCTCAGTCCTTCTCTCTTTCCTTTGATCACGACCTGACTTTCAATCTTGCCTTTATCCTTCCGGTGGAACCCTTGCCTGAAATCGGGTCTCTTGACACAATTACCAGAGCGTGATCTAGAAGTAAGGGCGTGTCTAGGCTAGATTCGCTTTTATGAATGTTTTTTCCGATCTGGATGAAGAGGATTAAACATCCTTTCTCGGATATCGGGACCTTTACTTGTCCTCGAAGATCCCTCATGAAATTGTTCCTTTATAAACCGCCTATAGTCCAAAAGACGTCTTCCAACTCACCCTTTAGGAGGTAGAAGTGTTTCTGAAGGAAACCTCTTAACACAATGATTACCATAGGATGAAAGTTTTCCCAATAGTTTCTTTTTTGCATTTAATTTGGATGGAACTATAGAAGGCTTTGCTATCAGGGAATCCGGGCGCCTATTTCTTTTCAAATCCATGGACGGGGGTTCTCCTTAATTGTTTTTCCGGGGACTTTCATAAGCGAAACGGAAAGGTTTGGGTCTATTCCCCAATTGGAATGGAAATTTTTCATCCAAAAAAAGGAACCCTTTCTTGTCTCGTTGCTCTTTCATGATAAGAATTTCAACGGTGCAGATCGTGACCCCAAATTTCACTCAGCTTACCGGTTAGCTCTGTAAAATTTCTTTTTTCTCATAAACCAGGATTTTCGATTTTCATCAGGATTACAATTTTTCCCAAGATAAATAGCCCCAGAGTCCTTTTGGGTATCTTCAACGAATTCATTGGTTGTAGACTCCCGTTTGACCCATTTGGATGCTCTGACACTCTCTCGAGGTGGTATCTTGAAATTATCGGGAAAGATGGGTTCCTTTCAGATCCAAACCTATCTGCATTCTCCCGATTGTCAAAATTGTGAACAGGAAAAAAAACTATTTTTTTCTAAATTTTTTAAGAGCGAAAGGATACTAAGCGCATTAAGGAATAAGCTTTCTCAAAACGAAAAAAAAAAATTTTTATATAATATATCCACTTCGTTTTAAAAAACGAAGACAAGCTAAGGCCATAGCTCTTAAGAGCTCTTAAGAAAATTCACTACAGATGATTAGAAATCTTTATAGTCTTATATGTTCGTAGAAGAACGAGTTCTTAGGGCTAGCTAGTTAAATATCTTTCTGTTACCGTGCATACACAGGAAAGAAGGATTTCCTGCTGTTAACAGCTAAAAGACCTTATATCGATTCTTCCTCATGTCCGTGGGTGGTATCTAAACTATTGATTAAGGTGCGAAAAGAGCTTTTATTCGTGCTACCTATCTAAGACCCTTCTCTCAAAGCCGCTCCCCTACCCTATCTCTATAAGGGGCCCCTCACTTCGTTCGTACCTTTCTTGGGCTTCCAACTGAACTTACTTGCCGCCCACCGCTAGCAGAAGCTAAGCGCTTGAAAAGCGCGCTAAGAAAGGTTGCTTCCGTCGGCTTTTCTGTGCAACAAACAGTCCACCAGTAGCCGAAGAGAGGGTTACCGTACATACAAGGGTCTTCCAGTTCTTACGTAAGCTTTTTCTTAGCAGTCAAGTAGTACAACAGCTCTATCTTATCTTATAACCCGGCGCGGCGGGTCGTCTTTTGAATTCAGTAGATAGAAGAAACTATTAGATAGATAAGGAGTAGGTGAGTGAATCCTCACTGACCTGAGCGATTTCGATCACCTAGCAGGCCTTTTATTTGGTAGGTAAGATCGCCGAAGCGTATCATCAGATTTTACTAAGAAGGAACTCGAAGTGAGACGGCACCGTCTTGTGCAAGGCAACGATAGTTGGCCCTCTATCATCTTCTATCCGGTAGAATTGGTAAAAGGCCCCCTTAAGGGTTAAGTTAGTCAATCCGGCCCGAGACGCGTTCGTTGACAAAACCGCCGTAGGAATGGAGACCTTTCAATAGAGCGGAGGCGAACTGATCAACGAGAAAGAGGCCCTACTCACTATAAACGAATACACCACAAGATCGAACTGCACTCATGCCTCTCCCGCATCAAGTTGACCGCCACCCCCCTACGTAGTGATTCTATCAATCATGTACGGAGGTAGGGCCCTCCATTCTGATTGGTATATCATGAAAAAAAAAGCA
>JAMXBC010000001.1:136007997-136039473 GCA_024138005.1 Lumnitzera racemosa
CACTAAATTGCGTCATCACGGCAGCGATGGATGTTTTTTAATCTTGATATCTCTTCCTTCTCAATAAAGGCGGGGATGGACTCTGAAAAAGTCCTCCGAAGGCTGCTAATTTTGCGTCAAAAATGGATTTGAATTCACTATGCTATATGCTATGCCTTTCCCAAGCTGCTTCATATCTAAACGCTTTGACTCTTTCCTTCAAGTTTAAGTAAGATGGGGCAATGATCCGAATGGCATTTCGGAAGATTAAAGACTCAACCTTCCGTCTTACAATATGCCTTATCTCACCTTGACCCGACCCCAGGTCCATGTGTGTACCTTGCACCAAAAAATCTCTTCTATACTAAATATTACTTTAATCTACATCCTTCTGAAACTTTATTGCTCTTCTGACATAGGCTTTCGATCCTACTGATCATCCAACGTACCAATATCATGAAAATCTCCAGCAAGGAACCATGGCTTAGTAATACCATTTTCCAGTCCCCCTTTCTTTTTCTTTCTTTCCAAACAAAAGACATCCCTCCCTATCAATTGCTCTTGAGGGCTAGCATAGACTGCTGTAAGATAGCTATAAGAAGATTGATCCTTTTTTAGTTCCATGTGAATGAACTGGCGGTACCACAGTGATAGTTTCAACATAAACTCTATTTTAGCAAGACCCATATCCCACCTGAGAAACCTTGAGCTTCCGAGCGCACTACCTCCCACGAACCCAGTCTCTTGATCACTTTACACTGGAGCCACTAATCTGAGTTTCAAGTAGAACAAAGATGCATGGATCATGCATTGGAGGTAACTCCTTTGCATTGATAGGGAATTCTTTCTTTGCTGCGGCGCAGCAATTCCATAGCATAACATTCACTTAATTAAAAGAAAGGGTAGTCCTTCAAGAAAGCGCGCCATACAATCTTGACTCCAGGCAAACCGCATCTGCATCCACACTCCCCCCCGCTTGAGGTGGCATTATCTTCTTGCTCCACTTGTATGGCATTCTCATTGACATCATCAACTCCAATCCTATGTTGAGGGAGGATATAGGTAATTAGTTTGGGATAGTTTATAGATGTGGGACTTCGACTGTAAAGATTGGTAGCTACTCAAGGTTCAGGTCAAGAAGTAGAAGAAGGATGAGTTGGAGTAGGTGAAACTCTTTGGTATGGAGTTTGGCTCATGGCCACATTTTAGCCCTTCATGGATTCGTTGGTTTTAAGGGTTGCAAAGTTATTGCAATTTTCTTTGCCTGGTTTTACGACGCATTCTTACATGAAAATGCGTGTCATGCACAATTTCGATTTTTCATGGGACATGTTTGGGTTTGGAATTGCTCAGCCATGGGCTTTTCTCACATGTTAAGGTCTCCCTATCTCTTTTCTCAACAAAAGAGTGAAAGTCGGAGCTCTCGGTACCCCTACTCTATAAACTCTGCAAGACCTCAGAAAGAGTTTATAGTGAAAAGTCTTTCCCCCTCTTAGTTTTGATGAATTTAGCCCCCCCTGAAAGCCAGCCTCCACCCGGATCAAGCTCCTCCATTTTCGCGAGGATTCTCCCCTTGCTCGCAAAGAGAAAGGAAGCTTTATCGAATAGCTTCTCATATGAAGGCAGCGTCCTCCCCCTTTTAGTTAAGATCAGGCGTAAAAAAATCTTATCAAAGCTTTCTCCTCCAATCTCTTGCCCTATAGGATGGGGGTCCGCATTCGGATGGGGAGCTTTGGCTTTGGGTTTCCGAGGGTGAGAAAAGAAAGAGAGTATCAACAGACCAAAGGAAGACAACTGAGCAAGATAGATGCAACTGAACTAGCTGCTACAATAAAGAGTGAAAAGAATTCGGAGTAGTTCAAATAGAAGTGCCACAAACTTCTTTCGATTTCGAGCATCAGCATCGGATTCAATAGCAATTGCAGGGGATTTTTGTAAATCTAAAGCTGCAAAGCAGATGGCTTCAAAGGCTTCAGACGGCTGGTCTACTTCCTGCTCGATGAGCGTCATAAAGTCGGGTGGTAATCAAGGCAAAAAAAAGGCTTTGTCCATTTTCTTCTTTCAAAGAGCATATATTGAAAGCAGCAGATTCTTCCTAAAAACGTATTCTGTAACAAGAAGAGCGGATACGCCGATTCTAAAGCCCTTGAAGAAGTCGATTCTCCGACTCTATCCCACGGAGCGGTAACTAGCTCGAAAAAGCCAACTCACTTCGCCTACGCAAGGAAGAGAAGTAGTTTACTTGCTTGCTTAGTTCGTTAGCATTTATCCCCGCTATTCAAAGCAGAAAAAAATGAATGGAGAATCTACTCCTCTTCACCCTTCACTACGGGGATTCGTTCCTAGGTATCGGTATTTTTCTTATAGGCTTGAGGTAAACGGAAAATCGATTCTCATTCTCAAGTGCTAGAAAATCCTTACTGCAACCATGGAAAACGAAAGCCCTAACCGCATACTATAAGATAGCCATAGAATATTTGAATCCCCCAAAGCCCATGCTTCTAAGGAAGAGACTGTAGAAAAAGCCATAGCACTTGGGAGAGGAGGATTACTTGTTTAAAATAACTTATACAACCCATGATGCGCATCTATTTGACTTTCTTTAAATAGTAAATTGCCCTTCATTGAATGTCTTTTTTGGAGCTTTGACTCTAAGACACGATTGAGATGTCTCGTAGGTAGGTAAGGGTCAAGCATTTATCCCTTATAATAAGTTGTTTCATAAAATAGCACGAACTCGGATTGGTTTTCATTGCGCACTATCTCCTCTTTGGCTTTCAGTGAGTGTATAACCTCTGCTTGTTGAATCCTAATGAGCTAACCGAAGGGCGATTGGCCGAAGCTGGAAGCTACAAGCAGAAAGCTCAAAGCTACTTTATAGTCTCTGTATTGCGAAACCTCTTATTAGGGAATCACACGCTACTTTCTCTCCCTGCTAACGTAGTTCTAGCTTTCTTCAACAGTTCGAGAAGGACTTTGACCATCCGGGGACGAAAAGCATCTCGAAAGGATAGGACTAAAGAATGGTAGGACTTGAACGCTTAGCTCTTCTGGCGAAGTACTAAGAAGCTTTGGCCGCCAGTAGCCAACTTCGGACCTTCAAACGACTAGTTTTCCCCCAAGACCCTCAGTTTATCCTCAGACGGGTCTCACGAAATTCTTAGCTGCCCTTTTGCTCTGAAAGGAATATTCTAAGAGAATGTGGACATAATCCTTTTCCCTATTGGCACTTATATATCTGTCTTTCCCCAGAGGTTCCCGAATACACTGGCTCGGCAGGTAGAGTCCGGCTGGGAGGATCCCTTTCTTGTTCTTCGCTCATTGAAGAAGCCCACGTATGGCACGAGGGAGGAAAGAGACTGATTTCGATTCTGCGGCATATACTGTTTATTACAAATCCAATGCAATCATCTGTTATAACAATCTATAAATTCCCTCTCTATCAATGAATTCCTTTACACAAAGTCCCACACTGTTCCGGCTTCTGTAGCCGACATCGCGTAGCTCTCTCTTTCATTCAGGCCACTACTAATAGATTCTTTCTTGCGCGAGGCATTCTTTTTTTCTGAATGCTTTCACTGAACTAAGGCTTTTAACTAGCTTAGTGAATCGATTGAAGTATGAAAGTCTTCTTGTCGGTCGGAGATTTCCGGGTTATTTCACTTCTAAATCCTTTAAGGAACTTTTTTGGGTCCTGAAAACCCCGTCTTCTTGTCTATTCTTGATTCTTGGCATCTCGAAAGAGAAAGAGAATGTTAACAGTTACGCTACGCACCTTGAAGTCTGAAACCTTCTATTGCCATACTACTTAATGGCACTACCTTCTATGTCAACTAATTGGAATTACGAGACCTTCGGGTTAACTAAGATTAGCAGTGAAAGCTTCATTCGTCTTGCCTTTGCTACTTGAGAGAATGCCGTTGACTTACTAAGCTTTCAGTAGCTGATAGGGGTGCGGGGCCAAGCTTTCTCATCTGGTAATTTTATACCATTACGCTCACGAGCAGAAAGAATTCCGGATAACGCTCATTTCTGAAGCAGTGACCAAAAGCCCTTAGTATGTAATTCCTTAGTCTTGCAAACCCCCTACTCTTGGAACAGTGATGGCATAGTCTTGACTAACAGCCTACTACTCCTAGTCCTACTACTAATAAGTAAGGGCTAAAACAGCAGGTAAACCAAAACTATATCTAAGATAAGTCAATTTTTTCTTTGCTCTAGCTCTTTCATACCCTGTCACTCCTAAATCATTTCAATGGATTCAGCAGCTGTTCGAAGGCTTTAACCTAGTCGGGAATCTTCACCGCTCTTTCTGTCAGTCACTCTTCTCCTTTTTCTTTCTTTTCATTTCAAGGAAGGGCGATTTTCTTAGTGTTTCCGGGAAGAAAGGAGATACTGCGCTAAGAAAAAAGAAGGAATACTTTTACTTTTCTTAAGCGTTCGTGCCCCATAGCCAATGGCTCACTTCACTCACTAATTTGTGAAGAAAGAAATCCAAACCTAGTTGTTTCAGTGGTACAGAGACCGAAAGCCCCAAGTTAAAATTAGAAAATCCCATTCCCTTTTCTTTTTTGAGGAAAAAACTCCACTTCTCTTTTCCCATTAAAAACAAACAGATAGATTGGATTTTAGAAGCGCACCAGGACGCTTCAAAGTATCTTGGGGATAGGCTAGTGATGTGTTCCAAGAAAAGAGCAAAATACTAATTTACGCACGATTCCCTTTATGTCCAAGAAGCTAATGAAAGTGGTGACAGCTAGACATGGGAGTGAAACAAAATCAGAGCAAGAACCATGGAACCCGCCTAGCTTACGGAAGACTATGCTGCCAAGTTGCCGTACCCAGAAAAGTAGTTTGACCTGCGAGACTTTGCCGAGGTTCGTGACTAAAGGGAAATCCTTGTTCGAAAAAGAAATGGAGTTCGAACAGCACCTGATGAAAAATCCACTAACCCGCGGGAAAGGGGGAGGGGGCAAACCCATTCAATTGGATGGGGACCAATAGCCTTGATGGTCTTATTTCAGCCTCACAAGGGCAGTCCAAGGCCCCTTCCCCCTTCGATTGGATGTGCTATCCGGTCCAGTCCAGCGCTTTAGTTCCTTAATGCAGCTGGAGGGCTTACTGGCTTTACTTAGTCCAATGGCGAAAGTGCTAAAATATCCATATATAAAGTGATTAGACGATTCGTACCATCTTGGAGGTCTTTTCCGGTCAACTAATGGGGGGACTTTTTTTTCCGGGTGTTGATGATTGAGCAGCGGATTCTCTTGCCAGTAGCATAGTCTATATTATAGTTAGATATGTCCTGAAAACATCCGCTTTAGAGTAAGTTTCTCTCATTACTGACCAATGAACCGGGCGTATTCACCAGATCCTTGTATTCTAGTAAAGGCATTTATTTGCTGTGTCCTATCCAAACCTCCCTCACAGTTTGGGGATTCAAGTCTTATGTTATGGCTAGCAGCTGCTCCTTTTATGCCCCTAGTGTCAGTTGTTCGTGGCACTTATTTCGTTCTCATAGCACTTGCCTTCCCCAGCGTCGAAGTGAAGTTACTTGCTTCAGGGCAATCCCTTTCTTCTCTAAGACCTTCTATTACTATTTTGAATCCCTTCCTTTCCTCTCTTTTTTAATGAAATAGATGTCTCACCTACCGAATCCTTAGCTTAGCCTTAGCCTGGGTATGAATCCCATGCCTTAATCCCATCCACATTAGAATCCTCTAGAGAAGAGGATGATGTCCGAACTGATTTCCGATTCTAAATCATACTACTCTTTCCAAAGGCCGACAAGGAGGAAGCGGGGATGGCACAAGTGAATCCGATGTGGGACTTCTGCCTTTCTTTTCGGATCAAAGAGAAGAGAAAATGGCAAGTGCTATCGAATTCGAAGCTGTTAGCATGTTAGCGCACTTTCCTGTGTGACTGGGACTTCATGCTTAGCAAGTCGGATGCTTCCTAATCTTATAGTCGGATAGATCCTGTTTTCTACTTAAGCCAATGCTAGTAAGACTTTCATTAGAATCCTATTTTCGGCATCAAAGAGCACAAGAGCCAGGCCAGTCTAAATAAATAGACAAAGAAGTTCAGTTGTCATAGGGGTTCACTTTATATATCTATATATAGATATAGACTTTTTGCGGAACTGTTTTCGGCCCCGAGGCATCTTTTCTACTTGCCTTCCCCCCGTCGGTTCGACTCCGTTCGGGTGGGGCCCTGGGTTGCGTAGAGAAAGGATAATGGAATTGTGAAGGTTATAACTTGTGTTTGCTAAAACCAAGGAAAAAAGACCTACTTTCCTAAAAGGAGTTGTCGATGCGCTCTTCCCCAGTCGTGTTGAAGAAGCTGGTACCGGATTCAATTCTTTTTTAGGGATGGAGGGCAAGTGCCATCATAGGAGCTCTTGGAATAAGGGCATGTACTGGATTTCGAACAAAAACAAGGTTTGGTCTTTGATGAAAGAGTTTCACTTCGTCCCTTTTACCACCTATCTATTTCAAACCCGATACCTGTTCACTCCTCGTATGTATCAAGTATGCTCTCCTGACGTCATACCTTCCTTTACGATATTTTCTTTCCGGTTAAGGGTAGACTGAAGACTACGGCCCTTCCCTATTTGGGACTCGTTCAATAACTACTATAGGACACAGGGTTTCGGGCTGAAGCTGGCTGGCAACCAACAGGCAGGCAAAAGAGGACTATCTCAATTCTTGCTTTTGAAGCGAAGCGACTTGGATTGAGGCCTATCGGTAACAGGAAGCGAGGGATTTGACCTAGAACTAGACCCCCTTCTTGGCCTAAGATGGAAACAGGCTCTTTTTACATACTTTATAGGCATACTAACGGGCACAGGCGTCTTTCTCACTTCCCGAACAGGCTGTAAACTGGGTTCCCTTCTCTTCCTAGAAAGATTGCCCTCAAGTTGAGTTCCTTATTAAGTGCAAGTTCCAAGTGATAAGATAGAATAAAAAGCTCAATTTCAATTAAATAAAAACATTTATCACATCACGTTCGTTCGAGCAACTCCAAGCTACGGCCCAAGACTTCTCGCCGGTGATGATCCTAAAGTCAAGGGTAGGTCATCCCGGGTCTGATGTGATTTGAAATTTCGAAGTAAGCTAAAGCTTCCCTTATTAGGTATTGAAACGAAAGAAGAGCATGAAAGTCCGGGCTTTGCTATCAAGATTTCGTAGTTAGACCGTTGATTCGCTGCCGTAGTTGGTGAATTTCGGAGTCTGGCGGAAGTTGGTCTAGAATTGGTACTGCTCGCTATCTATGAGGAAAAAAGTGATGATGTGACGCAAACAACGCTAATATCTTAATATAAGAAAGAGGATTGCTCATGCGACGCAAACAGACGAGGTTCGATTCGATAGGGCTGGGCTCTCGAGAGGCGACGATCGGGCTGAAGACCTTCGTTAACTCTCTCGCGTTGACGAAAAGTAAGTGAAGGGCGCGATTTTCCTCATTGAATCTGCGAATATTGTTAGTTTTCAGTGGGAGTTCGAACGTTTGATGATAGGAGCGGTCTTACCAGGAATCGCTTTCTTTGCCGCCGTCAGGATGGCAACCTGCACATGCGGGAGTCAAAGTATGCCCGTTTGGACGGACTGAATCCTAAGCATCCCTACCGAGCCACTTCTCGCTCCTACTAGTTCTATTCCGAGTCCTCGTCGGGACAGGGGGGAAAGAAAGGGGAGGGAGGAATTTCTTCGTTGTTATTCCCCGGGCAGAAATTTGTGCTTAAGCTAAATGATAATATCGTAGTATAGTTGCAGACAAGAAAGTAGCTGTAACGTGAACTGCGCAGTGCTCATCAAAGTGTAGGCTGCACCGTGCGGAATGAGACAATCCCATTTCAACCAACTATTAGTTATGCTATTCGAAGCTATTGCATTCTGCTATATTCAGTCTCATTTCTTTCTTACAACTATCTTTTTGAAGCAGATAGTTCACAGTGCTCATTCTATAGATACTGTAAAAAGCCAACTCATGTTTCCACTCTATTTTCATTACGAAGATGTATTACGTCAGGATCTGTTGCTCAAACCGAATCACGCCAACGTTATGGAAGTTCCTGGATTGTGTGAAATAAGAATAGTACCAAAGCCCTATGATTTCATAATCAAAAATGGAAAATTGGCTATGGAGATTCTGCGCGGTCAGAAATTCATACAGACAGAAAGGGGTTCGACAGGAAAGTCGTTTCGATCCAATCCATTCTTGGAGTCAAATAAAGACAAAGGATATGTCAGTGACCTAGCACGACAAAGCACTCTCCGAGGGCATGGAATGTCTCATTTTTCGGTCAGAATCTCGACAGTAATGTCTCTGTTAGATTCTAGGGTCGAAATAAGGGAAAACTCCATTCAATTCTCGATGGAAACGGAGTTTTGCGAATTCTCCCCAGAACTGGAAGATCATTTCGAGATCTTCGAACATATTCGAAGGTTCAATGTGACTATTGTCACTTCGGCCAACACACAAGATGAGACTTTACTACTGTGGAGCGGCTTTTTGCAAAAAGATGAGGGGGAAAGTCAGTAAGATGTCGGAGAAGCGAAATATACGAGATCACAAACGTAGATTGCTCGCGGCTAAATATGAATTGAGACGAAAGCTTTATAAAGCCTTTTGTAAAGATCCCGATCTTCCTAGTGATATGCGGGACAAACATCGTTATAAGTTGTCCAAGTTGCCAAGAAATAGTTCCTTTGCACGAGTAAGAAACCGATGTATTTTCACGGGTCGCCCTCGTTCCGTATATGAGTTCTTTCGAATTTCTCGTATCGTTTTTCGTGGATTAGCATCTCGAGGTTCTTTAATGGGCATAAAGAAATCGTCTTGGTAGCAATCACCAAACCAAGAGAACAAGGGTTAGCTCTGCTGCTGGTCCACAAGCAAGGTAAGTAGGTCCTACCGGCCGGCTCCGGACCGAAAAGACCTAACGGAGTAATCCCTTATCTCGGATCGGAGATGCTAACGTGGCGGGAATCGAAGTGGGGGACCTCTGTCCTCCGCCTGTCTGTTAATGAAAGTCCGTCGGAGCGGGATCTTTTTTATTAAAGTTTTCTTTACATCTGTCTATTCATATCATCAAGATCTAGTTGCCAACAAGCCAACTGGTAGGAACGGACGAAGGGAAGACCACTATTCTATTCTAAATATTGGAGCGCCGGAGTGCGGAGGTTGTTCCCATCATTGAAGTAAGAGTGTGGGACTGAGCCTGCCGAATGATAAAGACAAAAAAGTGCTTAGTTTCGTTGGAAAAACCAACGCAAATATCATATTTACTTTCTCTCGCTCTACTTCTAAAGATAGATAGAAAAGGTTTGAGAAACTGACTTTATGTCATGAAATTCTCTACTTTCTAAAGCTGCACAAGGCGGGCCCCCACAGAACAAAGCCCACCCCTCTATTCTTATTCTTTTCCCCCTTTTAATGAAAAACCCTTGTCCTGCTTCCTATTCATTTCTGGGTCGGGACCCGAGGGCCTTTTTTCTCAAACAAAAAAGTACTAAATATTATTAATAAATACAACCAACCGACAAATCCGTAGCCCAGGTGACTCACAGCCTCGCTCTCGCCCAAATGAAATGGGGTGAATCAAATCAATAAGCTTATTGATTGATTCAGGGGAAAGAAGAAGTCAAATCAAATAAAGTATAATCGGATTACAGGAACAAAAGATTTTTATTATAAACGAAATACACTTAGACTCATACCAGCAAAGAGGGATAGGAAAGAATGAATTCAAAGCTTGCTTTGTTGCAGCAAGATGATAAGTCCGAGAGTGCTGGAGAAAAGAGAAAGAGGTAAAAACCTCTCTGATTTGGTCACCGAGCAGTCGGACGACTGACTCTTCAGTAACCCAGGATGAGCCCTTCGACGCTTCTTTCGCGGTATACCCCCTCCATCCTTCTGAGGTGGAAGAAAGGGTCCTTACTATTTTAATAAATATAGAATGGTTTCTATTAAGTAGGACCCCAGAACGCTAAAAAGGTGGGGGAAGAAGAGTTGTCACGATAGTAACGAGAAATGACTATAAGGAACCAACGATTCTCTATTCTTAAACAACCTATAGCCCCCACACTTAATCAGCATTTGATAGATTATCCAACCCCGAGCAATCTTAGTTATTGGTGGGGGTTCGGTTCGTTAGCTGGTATTTGTTTAGTCATTCAGATAGTGACTGGTGTTTTTTTAGCTATGCATTACACACCTCATGTGGATCTAGCTTTCAACAGCGTAGAACACGTTATGAGAGATGTTGAAGGGGGCTGGTTGCTCCGTTATATGCATGCTAATGGGGCAAGTATGTTTCTCATTGTGGTTCACCTTCATATTTTTCGTGGTCTATATCATGCGAGTTATAGCAGTCCTAGGGAATTTGTTTGGTGTCTCGGAGTTGTAATCTTCCTATTAATGATTGTGACAGCTTTTATAGGATACGTACTACCTTGGGGTCAGATGAGCTTTTGGGGAGCTACAGTAATTACAAGCTTAGCTAGCGCCATACCTGTAGTAGGAGATACCATAGTGACTTGGCTTTGGGGTGGTTTCTCCGTGGACAATGCCACCTTAAATCGTTTTTTTAGTCTTCATCATTTACTCCCCTTTATTTTAGTAGGCGCCAGTCTTCTTCATCTGGCCGCATTGCATCAATATGGATCAAATAATCCATTGGGTGTACATTCAGAGATGGATAAAATAGCTTTTTACCCTTATTTTTATGTAAAGGATCTAGTAGGTTGGGTAGCTTTTGCTATCTTTTTTTCCATTTGGATTTTTTATGCTCCTAATGTTTTGGGGCATCCCGACAATTATATACCTGCTAATCCGATGTCCACCCCGCCTCATATTGTGCCGGAATGGTATTTCCTACCGATCTATGCCATTCTTCGTAGTATACCTGACAAATCGGGAGGTGTAGCCGCAATAGCACTAGTTTTTATATGTCTGTTGGCTTTACCTTTTTTTAAAAGTATGTATGTGCGTAGTTCAAGTTTTCGCCCCATTTACCAAGGAATATTTTGGTTGCTTTTGGCGGATTGCTTACTACTAGGTTGGATCGGATGTCAACCTGTGGAGGCACCATTTGTTACTATTGGACAAATTTCTTCTTTTCTTTTCTTCTTGTTCTTTGCCATAACGCCCATTCTGGGACGAGTTGGAAGAGGAATTCCTCATTCTTACACGGATGAGACTGATCACACCTGATTAGTTTAAAATTCTGACACCTATCATTTACGAGTGAGTATTACACCTATAATTGACAAGCAGATGAGAGTTCTTCCTTCGTCCTCTACTTATGCCCTATAGCTAGCAACAGCTAGCAATAGATAGTCTCTAATCTTTGAAGTACTTCTTTTCCCTATCTAAGCTAGGTGTGTTCGGGAATTGTAGCAATAGATAGTCTCTAATTTTTGAAGGTTGATGAAGGTGTGTTCGGGAATTGTCCTTCTTTCTTTTCTTTCCCCAATTTCTCTTCTTCGTCCACTTATTTAAGTTTAAGTTTAGTAGTGCTGGGAGCAAGCATAGGTAAGGAATAAAGGTAAGTAGTCGTAGCAGCTGCAAGGAAGTCTGAATGACCTTTAAGTTTAAGTTTAGTAGGGTTGCTTGGAAGGGAATTTAGTCGTCAAGAAAGCTTTATGAGTAAGCCCCTTTAGAGTGGAAGATTAGAAGACAATTCTTTTTCTTTTTCTAAAAAAAGCTAGTAGAACAGGGAAATTCTCCCGTTAGGCATTAGGTCTGCTTGTTCTTCCACAAAGAAGGAAGAAAGAAAGCTGGAATTAACTCAACTCAAGGTCGAATGGCTTTTTGGAAAGAACCTCATTAAGAGAAGGAAGAGTGACCTCACTATCGACAGGATGCCCAAAGGCCTGTAGTTTTAGGCAATGAAGCATCCCTTTTTCCCTTTTCCCGTCGTCTTTTGTATGTTTCTTTTCCTATTTAGAAGTGGAATTCCCGGCGACTAGTGCTTTTCTTCTTCCGTAAGTCAGCTTTTAGAAGTTTATAAAAATAGTGCTTTAAGAAGACAAGAATCTATTCTTTTCTTTGTTCTCTCGCCCTTCTTAGAGCTAGTAGTTTCATTCTGACTCCTTTGTCTTGGATTCCTAGAGGAATATGTCGGAAAGTGATCAATCCCTCCGTACTCTTATCTTATAGGCATTTGGAGGATGTTTGAAAGGAGCGTAGCCTTATTCAATTCAATTCAAAAGCATAACTTCACTTCAAGGTCAGTTCCCTTAAAGTAATCCCAATAGTTATCCTCTTATAGGAATACCATCTCAGATCAGGCTAGAGGACTATTGAAATTCATTCCCATCTTATATTGGTTTGCCAGCACATCAGGAGCGTAGCCTTGGATGTTTCAAAGGCATTCAGGAGCATCTATTTCATTCACTAGGAGAGAGGAACGTAGTAGCCTAGATAGAGTCAGGCGAAGTGAGAGGAACGAAGTAACTCGACTGGTTGGAGATGACTTTCACTTTCACTTTAGGATGAGACGGGAGCAAGGCTAGTACTAGATCCCTAAGAGATGGATTGTGGGATTGGGTTTACGTTCTCATCCCACCTGAACAGAATAAGTGAGTCCCCGGGACCCACATCATGAGTTGGTATAGCTTCCAGCTGTTCGAGACCTAGTGGGAATTCGATACGATAGCTGACGTGTGCATAACTCGTTGATCCTTCGGGAATCCCTATTCACTATTCAATAGGGCGCGGATCAAAGCTTGAAGGTCTCAATAGCAGTTAGTTGACCTTTGAAAGCTGAAGATCGTGAGTAGTGTACCCGGGTTAGCAGCCGCTGCTCGAACAGGATATGGAAGGAATTCTCTTACCTGCTCTCTTTGAGTCTCCGTCCACTTATTCCCAAACATTCTATATATAGTATCTAATAGGAAGGAAATACCTCGGTGAGCATGAGCATTGGCAGGAGTAGGCTGCCTTGGTGCCCAAATCCTTTCTCTTTACTTGAATCTGAATACCAGACCCGTATGCCTAACAACAAGTCCTCGGGGAGGACTTGGAGTGGAGTATTCAAGGTGTGGTTGAAAATCTGTCCTTTATCTCGCCTTATGACGTAAGGGGAGCTTGATCTCGCCCTTTAGAAAGATGCTAAAGTAGCCCTTTATTTAGAAAGAGGCTAACTTGCTTGCCATCTTTCCCATATTATAAAAAATGGAAGGTTGATCCCTAAAATAAAAATAGAGGGCAGAGGAATAGGTGGGAGCAGGAGCAAGGTAGGGAAGCAAGAAAGCCGGGGCCGGGTAAGGTAAGGCTTATTTATTATTTCAAGCGAGATCCTCGCTTTTTCTGATTTAAAATGAGCGAGCCTTCACCGATACATGAGTCGGATCAAAAGCAGTTGTTGCTATCTATACAAAGAGCACCTGTACTTTGTACGATAGTAAGTTGTTCCAGGTTCCCAAGCCGCGCAAGCTTGATTGAAAAGCACTAAGCGCCACCTATCGGCTATTCTTCTCCTTCGGAAATATAAGGCACGGAGAGAGAAAGAAAGTAGGTTAATCCTTACTCAACATAGGCGAAAGCCGGAAGGTAAGGCATCTTATTGAAAGCCGGAAGGTAAGGCTTCTTGAAAGCCGGAAGGTAAGGCTTCTCGCATTGTCTTAGTAAGGGATGAATTCTTCACTTACTAAGACAGGGGCTTTGGACTACCTCTTCTCAATCCTCTGTTGCGAGGCCGATTGCTATTAGCAAGATGTTAATTCAGCGCTCGTTCATCAATTTCTAGCTTGAGCCTTTCTTTCAGCAAAATATTCCCTGCAGCAGCTATCATCCCTTACTTACACTTACAAGCAGCAGCGAAATCTTACCTCTGGTCATTTTTTGCAGCTTCTTCAATAGAAGCACTAGCTTCGGCAACTTTCCCCGGCATACAAATTAGCAGCAGCTTAAGATTAAACTATGAATTCACGCAGCAGATACCAGCGATGTGAGACCCTTCCCCTTGTGTTTTCCGGGTCAAAGTCCCCTTCCCAGTTCACATGTAGGAAGGAAGTAATTTCCATCTCCTACTCTAAAGGCAGGAAGACAGATCACAGGTCAGGCAGTCTTTAATGTCTAAGCTGTTGAGAGATCGATATCAGGGAAGGACGCATCTCCAGCTACCTCTCATAGGGCATTACATTAGGCATTACATTAGGCGGAAAGGTGGGAAAGAAACTGTTCACATAACATATATGTCTTGGCCTCAGGAAAAGACTTCCATCTACCAACTACCAATCAGCGGACCGGAACTCCTCCACCAATCAAAGCTCTTACTCTTTCTTTAGCTCCCTCAGCATCATATATGCTTAGTCTTTTCCGTGTGCCCGCCCGGTTTATGAGCCCCTTTCCGATTCCCTCACCCAATCTCATGAGAAGCAAGCCCAGCAGGACCTGCCTTAACCTGTCCCCAGACAGCCATCCCTCACCAGGCTGCTGGCATTGCTAAATGCTCCGTCACGAAGCAAGCTCTCCCGAATACGACAGATGCGGAAGTGGCTAAAGAAGTCGGAGGAAGAAAGTAGTAGTAGTTGGGCAACTGTATGCACGAGGGTACATTAGTATTCTGGGAATTGGCAACATTGACAGAAAGGGGAAGAAAAAAAGGGGGTAGGAATAAACTTTTTTAGGTGTAGCTATACTAAAGTAAGTAAGTAGTCGGCCTAACCTTCGGTTCCCGTAACCAAGTTTTTCTTTCTCACTCCTTATGTACTCTTTCTTACTTCATCCATACTTTTAAACTTTTTCTGAAGTCTTGGGGGCGCCCTCTACTTCTACTTTTAACTAAAGGCGAACAGCCGGCATTGCAAGCAAATAGAGAGCCCCGCCCGTTTGAGTCGTTGCGAGCCGGAAAGCGTACCGGCAGTTTGAGTCGCGAAAGAAAGGGCCGCTTGCTTAATTATATTAAGCAAGGGGCCCCTTTCTTTCGCGACTCAACTCCCCGGTACGCTTTCCGGCTCGCAAAGGACTCAAACGGGCGGGGCTCTCTATTTGCTTGAAAATGCGGGTTCGCCTTTGGGGAAAAGTAGAAGTGAGGGCGCCCAAGACTTCAAAAAAAAAGTTTAAAAAAGATGATGAGTAGAAAGATACTTAAGGAGGGGAAAAAGAAAAACTTGGTTACGGGAACCGAAGGTTAGGCCGCAACTTTACTTACTTTGTATAGTACACCAAAAAAGTTTTTTCCCTTTACCCCCTTTTTTTCTTCCCCTTTCGGGTCAATGTGCCTTCCCAAAATTTATAATGTACCCTTTGCTTACAGTCCCCCAACTACTACTACTTTCTCTCCAAATTCTTAGCCACTTCCGCTCGTGTTTTTCGGGGGAGCTTGTTCGTGACGGAGAAATTTTTGAAAAATGCAGCAGCCTGGTGAGGGATGGCTGTCTGGGGACAGGTTAAGGCAGGTCCTGCTGGGCTTCTTCTCATGAGATTGGGTGAGGGAATCAAAAAAGGGGGCTCAAAAAAACCGGGGGGGGGAACCCGGAAAAAGGGATAAGCATATATGATGCTGGGGGCTAAAGAAGAGTAAGAGCTTTGATTGTGAGGAGTTCGGTCCGCTGATTGGTATTTGGTAGAGGGAAAAGTCTTTTCTGAGGCCAAGCCCATATATGTTATGTGAACAGTTCTTTCCCACCTTCGCCTAATGTAATGCTTAATTTTAATGCCCTATGAGAGGTTAGCTGGAGATGCGCCCTTTTCCCCTGATATCGATCTCTAAAAAAGCTTAAAACATTAAAAACTGCCTGACCTGTGTCTGTCTTCTGCCTTTAGGTGGAGATGGAAATTACTTCCTTCCTACATGTGAACTGGGAGGGGACTTTGACCCGGAAAACACAAGGGGAAGGGCCCTCACATCGCTGGTATCTGCGGGCGTGAATTCATAGTTTAATCTTAAGCTGCTCCCAAATTTTGTATGCCGGGCGGAAGTTGCCGAAGCTAGTGCTTCTATTGAAGAAGCTGCAAAAAATGGACCAGAGTGTAAGATTTCGTGCTGCTTGTAAGTGTAAGTAAGGGATGATAGTCTGCAAAAAATTATTTTGCTGAAAGAAAGGTCAAGTTTTGAAATTGATGAACGATGCGCTGAATTAAAAATCTTGTTTAATAGCAATCGGCCTTCGCAACAGAGGTTTTGAGAAGAGGTAGTCCAAAGCCCTGTCTTAGTAGTGAAAATTTTAAATCCCTTTACAGACAATGCGAGAGCCTTAACCTTCCGGCTTTCAAGAACCCCTTCCCTTTCCCGGCTTTCAATAAGATGCCTTCCCTTTTTCCGGCTTTCGCCTATTTGATTTAAGGATTAACCTATTTTCTTTCTTTCCGGGGCCTTATATTTCCGAGGGAAGAATAGCGATAGGTGGCGCTTAGTGTTTTTTCAATAAAGCTTGCGCGGCTTGGGAACCTGGAACAACTTACAAAATTCGTACAAAAGTACAGGTGCTCTTTGTATAGATGCAACAACTGCTTTTGATCCGACTCATGTATGGGTTTGAAGGCTCGCTCATTTTAAATCGGGAAAAAGCGAGGTTTTCCTCGCTTGAATAATAAAATAACCCTTACCTTACCCGGCCCGGTTTTTCTTCCCTTCCCTACCTTGCCCCTTTGCTCCCACCTAATTCCTCTGCCCCCCTATTTTTATTTTAGGGATCATTCAAAATTTTTTTTAATTTTTGGGAAAGATGGACAAGAAAGTTTAGCCTCTTTCTAAATAAAGGGCTACTTTAGCATCTTTCTAAAGGCGAGATCAAGCCCCCTTAGTCATAAGGCGAGATAAAGGACAGATTTTCAACCACACCTTGAATTACTCCACTCCAAGTCTCCCGAGGATTGTTGTTAGGCATACGGGTTGGTATTCAGGGTTCCCAAATAAAGAGGAAAGGATTTGGGCACCCCGGCAGCCAAATTTCCCGCCAAATGCTCATGTCACCGGGGTATTTCCTTCCTATTAGATACTATATATAGAATGTTTGGGAAAAAAGTGGGGCGGAGACTCAAAGAGAGCCCGGTAAAAAGAATTCCCTTTCCCTATCCTGTTCGAGAAGGCTGCTTAAAACCCCGGGGTTTCACTACTCACGATCTTAGCCCTTTTAAAGGTCAACTAACTTTCTATTGGGGACCTTTTAAGCTTTGATTCCCCGCCCTATGAATAGTGAATTTGGGATTCCGAAGGATCAACGGTTATGCACACGTCAAACTATCGTTTCGAATTCCCACTAGGTCTCGAAACCCGTGGAAGCTATACCAACTCATGATGTGGGTCCGGGGACTCATTATTCTGTTTTAGGTGGGATGAGAACGTAAACCCACTTCCCCACAATCCATCTTTTTAGGGATCTAGTAAATTTGCCTTGCTCCCCGTCTCATCCTTAAAGTGAAAGTTTTAAGTCATCTCAAACCCGTCGAGTTACTTCGTTCCTTTTCACTTCGCCCGACTCTATCTGGGGTACTACGTTCCTCTCTCCCAGTGGAATGAAATTGATGCTCCTGATGTTGTAAACATCCAAGGCTACGCTCCTGATGTGTGGCAAAAAAATATAAGATGGAATGAATTTCAAAAGTCCTCTAGCCTGATCTGAGAAAGGTATTCCTTAAGAGGATAACTATTGGGATTACTTTAAGGGAACTGACCTTGAAGTGAAGTTATGCTTTTGAATTGAATTGAATTTAAAGGGTTCGCTCCTTTCAAACATCCTCCAAATGGGCCTTTTTTATAGATAAGAGTACGGAGGGATTGATCACCTTTTTTCCACATAAATTCTCTTGGGAAACCAAGACAAGGAGTAAAAATGAAACTACTAGCTCTAAGAAGGGGCGAGGAGAAACAAAGGAAAGAATAGATTTTTTGTCTTCTTAAAGCACTTTTTTTATAAAACTTCTAAAAAGCTGACTTTACGGAAGAAAGAAAAGCACTAGTGCCGGGGAATTTCCACTTCAAATAGGAAAAGAAAAATTTCAAAAGACGACGGGAAAGGGAAAAAAAAGGGAAAGCTTCATTGCCTAAAAACTCAGGCCTTTGGGCCCTCCTGGGCGAAAAGTGAGGTCACTCTTTTCCTTTCTTAATGAGGTTCTTTCCAAAAAGCCATTCGAAAACCCTTTAGTTGAGTTAATTAAACCCTTTTTTTTTTCCTTTTTGTGGAAAACAAAAAGACCTAAGCCTTTAAAGGGAGAATTTCCCTGTTCTTTCTAGCTTTTTTTAGAAAAAGGGAAAAAGAATGTCTTCTAATTTCCAAATCTAAAGGGGCTTACTCATAAAGCTTTTTTTGACGACTAAATTCCCTTCCAAGCAACCCTACTAAACTTAAACTTAAAGGTCATTAAAGGATTTTCCTTGCAGCTGCTACGACTACTTTCCCTTTTTTCCTTTAAATTATGCTTGCTCCAGAAACTACTAAACTTAAATTTAAAATAAGTGGACGAAGAAGAGAAATTGGGGAAAGAAAGAAGAAGGACAATTTCCCCGAACACACCCTTCATCAACCTTAAAAAAAATTAGAGACTATCTTTTGCTAAAAATTCCCGAAAACACCTGGGCTTTGATGGGGAAAAGAAGTACTTAAAAGATTAGAGGACTATTTTATTGCTAGCTGTTGTAGCTATAGGGATATAAGTAGGGACAAAGGGAAGAAACTCTCATTGCTTGTCAATTTTAGGAGTAATACTCACTCGTAAAGGGATCGGTGTCGAATTTTTAAACCTAATCGGGGCGTGATAGTTTCATCCGTGTAAGAATGAGGATTCCTCTTCCAACTCGTCCGGAATGGGCGTTAGGGCAAAGAACAGAGAAGAAAAAAAAAAAGGAGAAATTTGCCCAAATAGTAACAAATGGTGCCTCCACGGTTGACATACGATCCAACCTAGTAGTAAGCAATCCGCCAAAGAAACCCAAAAATATTCCTTGGGGGAAATGGGGCGAAACTTGAAACTACGCACCATACATATTTTTAAAAAAAGGGGGTTAAAGCCAACAGAATATAAAATGGTGCTATTGGGCTAACCTCCCGATTTGTCAGGTATACTACGAAGAATGGCATGGGGACGGTAGGAAATACCATTCCGGCAAAATTTATGAGGCGGGGTGACATCGGATTAGCAGGTATATAATTGTCGGGATGCCCCCAAACATTAGGACCCTTAAAAAATCCATGGAAAAAAAGATAGCAAACCCTCCCCAAACCCCCCCTAGACCCTTTACATAAAAAAAAGGGGTTTTAAAAAAGCTATTTTATCCATCTCTGAATGAAACCCCCAATGGATTTTTGTTTCCATATTGAGGGCAAATTGCGGCCAGATGAAGAAGGCTGGCGCCTACTAAAAAAAAAGGGGAGTAAATGTTGAAGACAAAAACGATTTAAGGTGGCATTGTCCCGGAGAAACCACCCCAAAGCCAAAGTTTAAATATTTGGGATCTCCTATACAGGTATGGCGCTAGCTAAGCTTGTAATTCTGTAGCTCCCCAAAGCTCATCTGAACCCAAAGGGAGTAGGGATCTGTAAAAGCTGTCAACAATCATTAATAGGAAGATTACAATCCGAGACACCGAACAAATTCCCTAGGACTGCTTAACTCGCTGATTTGACCACGAAACAATTTTGAAGTAAAACCCCAATGGAAACATACTTGCCCCATTAGGGGATGCATATTTAAAGGAGGCCAAAACCCGCCCCCTTCAACATCTCTCATAACGTGTTCTACCGCTGTTGAAAGCTAGACCACATGAGGTGTGTAATGCATAGCTAAAAAAACACCAGTCACTATCTGAATGACTAATAATTTCCAGCTAACGAACCGAACCCCCCCCAAATAACTAAGGGTTGCTCGGGGTTTGGGTAATCATCAAATGCTGATTAGTTTTGGGGGGTATAGGTTGTTTAAGAAGAGAAATCGTTGGTTCCTTATAGTCATTTCTCGTTACTATCGTGACAACTCTTTTCCCCCACCTTTTTTTGCGTTTTTGGGGGTCCTACTTAATAGAAACCATTCTATTTTTTATTAAAATAGTAAGGACCCTTTTCTTCCACCTCAGAAGGATGGAGGGGGTATAAACCCCGAAAGAAGGTCGAAGGGCTCATCCCGGGTTACTGGAAGAGTCAGTCGTCCGACTGCTTTGGTGACCAAATCAGAGAGGTTTTTACCTCTTTCTCTTTTCTACAAGCATTCGGGAACTTATCATCTTGCTGCAAAAAAAAGCAAAACTTTGAATTCATTCTTTCCTTTCCCTCTTTGCTGGTATGAGTCTAAGTGTAATGGTTTTATAATAAAAATCTTTTGTTCCTGTAATCCGATTATACTTTATTTGATTTGACTTTTTTCTTTCCCCTGAATTTAATCAATAAGCTTATTGATTTGATTCACCCCCATTTTATTTGGGCGAGAGCGAGGCTGTGAGTCCCCCTGGGCTAACGGATTTGTCGGTTGGTTGGGATTTTTAATAATATTTAAATAATTTTTTGTTTGAGAAAAAAAGCCCTCGGGTCCCGACCCAGAAATGAAAAAGGAAGCGGACAAGGGTTTTTTTTTTATTAAAAGGGGGAAAAGAATAAAAATAGAGGGGTTGGGCCCTTTTTTCTGTGGGGGGCCCGCCTTGTGCAGCTTGTAGAAAGTAGAGAATTTCATGACATAAAGTTGTTTCTCAAACCTTTTCTAATCTATCTTTGGAAGTAGAGCGAGAGAAAGTAATATGTTATTTGCGTTGGGTTTTTTTTCCAACAAAAACTATGCACTTTTTTGTCTTTAAATCTTTTTCGGCAGGTTTCAGTCCCACACTTTACTTCAATGATGGGGAACAACCCTCCGCACTCCGGCGCTCCAATTTTTTAGATAGAATATTGGTCTTCCTTCGTCCTTTCCCTTACCAGTTGGCTTGTTGGCAACTAGATCTTGATGATAGGGAATGACAGTTGTAAAGAAAACTTTAATAAAAAAGATCCCGCTCCGACGGATTTTCCCCCTTTTAACGGGGACAGGCGGGGGAAACAAGGTCCCCTTGGGATTCCCGCCCGTTTGCATCTCCGATCCGAGATAAGGGATTACTCCGTTAGGTCTTTTCGGTCCGGACCCGGGCCCGGTTAGGACCTACTTACCTTGCTTGTGACCAGCAGCAGAGCAAAACCCTTGTTCTCTTGGTTTGGTGGATTGTATCAAGACGATTTCTTTATGCCCGTTAAAGAAGCTTGAGATGCTAATCCATGAAAAACGATACGAAAAATTCGAAATAATTCATATTGGAATGGCGGTGTCTGTGAATATACATGGGTTTCTTGTTCATGCAAAAGAACAATTTCTTGACAACTTAAACAACTTATAACAATATTTTTCTCGCATATCATTAGGAGGATCGGGACCCTTTACAAAAGCTTTATAAAGCTTTCGTCTAATTC
The DNA here is from genome assembly GCA_024138005.1 of Lumnitzera racemosa. NCBI lineage: Eukaryota > Viridiplantae > Streptophyta > Magnoliopsida > Myrtales > Combretaceae > Lumnitzera > Lumnitzera racemosa. The sequence goes on from JAMXBC010000001.1 coordinate 136,029,354, forward strand.
ATATTTAGCCGCGACCCAATCTACGTTTGTGACCCTTGTATATTTCGCTTTCTCCGACATCTTACGGGATTTTCCCCCTCATCTTTTTGCAACAAAAGCCGCTCCCCCCCGGTGGTAAAGTCTCATCTTGTGTTTTGGGCCCCCGAAGTGACAATAGTCACATTGAAACCCTTTCGAATTTGTTCGAAGATCTCGAAATGTCTTCCAGTTCTGGAGGAGAATTCGCTAAAACTCCGTTTCCACGAGAATGAATGGAGTTTTCCCTTATTTCGACCCTAGAATCTAACAGGGGACATTACTGTCGAGATTCTGACCGAAAAAAGGACATTCCAGCCCTGGAGAGTGCTTTGTCGTGCTAGGTCAACTGACATATCCTTTGTTCTTTTTTGACTCCAAGAATGATTGGATCGAAACGACTTTCTGTCAAACCCCCTTTCTGTCTGTATGAATTTCTGACCGCGCGAATCTCCATAGCCAATTTTTCCATTTTTGATTATTAAAATTTCATAGGGCTTTGGTACTATTCTTTTTTTCCACACGATCCAGGAACTTCCATAACGTTGGCGTGATTCGGTTTGAGCACAGATCCTGACGGGGATCATTTTCGTAATAAAAAATAGAGGGGAAACATGAGTTGGTTTTTTTACAGTACCCTATTAGAATGAGCAATGTGAACTATCGCTTCAAAAAGATGTTGTAAAAAAGAAATGAGAGAATATAGCAGAATGATATAGCCCTTTGGAATTGGGATAAAAATAGTTGGTTGAAATGGGGTTGTCTCATTCCGCACGGTGCAGCCTAACTTTGATGAGCCTGCGCAGTTCACGTTACAGCTACTTTCTTGTCTGCTACTATACTACGATTTAATCATTTAGCTTAAGCACAAATTTCTGCCCGGGGAATAACAAAGAAAGAAATTCCCCCCTCCCCTTTCTTTTTCCCCCCGTCCCGACGAGGACTCGGAATAGGGACTAGTTTGGAGCGAGAAGTGGCTCGGTAGGGATGCTTAGGATTAGTCCCTTTCCCAAAGGGCATACTTTGACTCCCTTTTGCAGGTTTTCCAAACTGACGGCGGCAAAGGGAAAGCGATTCTTTGGTAAGAACGCTCCTATCATCAAACGTTCGAACTCACTGAAAAATAACAATATTCGCAGATTCAATGAGGAAAAATCGCGCCCTTCACTTACTTTTCGTCAAAAGCAGAGAGTTAACGAAGGTCTTCAGGGGATCGTCGCCTTCGAGAGCCAGCCCTATCGAATCAACCCCCGTCTGTTTGCGGTCGCAAAAAGAGCAATTTCCCCTTTCTTATATTAAGATATTAGCGTTGTTTGGTCACTTTATCACTTTTTTTCCTCATTAGATAGGCACAGTACCAATTCTAGACCAAATTCCGCCAGACTCCGAATTTTACAAATACGGCAAACGAATCAACGGTCTAACTTTGAAATCTTGATAGCAAAGCCCCGGACTTTCATGCTCTTCTTTCGTTTCAATACCTAATAAAAGGGGAAACTTTAGCTTATTCGAAATTTCAAATACATAGACCCGGGATGACCTACCCTTGACTTTAGGATCATCACGGCGAGAAAGGGCTTGGGCCCTTAGCTTGGAGTTGCTCGAACGAACGTGATGTTTATAAAAAGTTTTTATTTAATTGAAATTGGGGCTTTTTATTCTATTATCACTTGGAACTTGCACTTTAAAAAGGAAAATCAACTTGAGGGCTATCTTTTAGGAAGAGGAAAGGGAACCCCGTTTACAGGCTGTTCGGGAAGGAGAAGACGCCTGTGCCGTTAGTTTGCCTATAAAGTATGTAAAAAGAGCCTGTTTCCATCTTAGGCCAAGAAGGGGTTTAGTTCTAGGTCAAATTTCCCCCGCTTCTGTTACCGATAGGCCCCCAATTCCAAATCGGGTTCGCTTCAAAAGAAAAATTGGATTGTCCTCTTTTGCCTGCCTGTTGGTTGCCCGCCAGCTTCAGCCCGAACCTGTGTCCTATAGTAGTTATTGAACGATAAATCCCAAAAAAGTGGAAGGGCCGTAGTCTTTAGTTACCCCTTAAACCCGGGAAAAAAAATATCGTAAGGAAGGTATGGCGTCAGGGAGCTCTTTGATACATACGAAGGACCGTGAACAGAAGTATCGGGTTTGAAATAGATAGGTTGGGAAAAAAAGGGCGAAGTGAAACTCTTTCATTTAAAGACCCCAAACCCCTTTTTTTTGTTCGAATCCAGTAAAATGCCTTATTCCAAGGCTCCTATGATGGCCTTGCCCTCCATCCCCAAAAAATAAATTTAAACCAGGTACCAGCTTCTTCAACACGACTGGGGAAGAGCCCCCACGACAAACTCCTTTTAGGAAAGTAAGGTCTTTTTTCCTTGGTTTAGCAAACAAAAAGTTATAACCTTCACAAAATTTCCCTTATCCTTTCTTTTACGCAAACCAGGGGCCCCACCCGAACGGAGTCGAACCGACGGGGGGAAGGCAAATAGAAAAGATGCCTCGGGCCGAAAACAGTTCCGCAAAAAGTCTATATCTATATATAGATATATAAAGTGAACCCCTATGACAACTGAACTTCTTTGTCTATTTATTTTGACTGGCCTGGCTTCTTGTGCTCTTGATGCCGAAAATAGGATTCTAATGAAAGTCTTTCTAGCATTGGCTTAAGTAGAAAACAGGATCTATCCGACTTTTAAGATTAGGAAGCATCCGACTTGCTAAGCATGAAGTCCCAGTCACACAGGAAAGTGCGCCTAACATGCTAACTGCTTCGAATTCGATAGCACTTGCCATTTTCTCTTCTCTTTGATCCGAAAAGAAAGGGCAGAAGTCCCACATCGGATTCACTTGTGCCATCCCCGCTTCCTCCTTGTCGGCCTTTGGAAAGAGTAGTATGATTTAGAATCGGAAATTCAGTTCGGACATCATCCTCTTCTCTAGAGGATTCTAATGTGGATGGGATTAAGGCATGGGATTCATACCCAGGCTAAGGCTTAAGCTAAGGATTCGGTAGGTGAGACAATCTATTTCATTAAAAAAGAGAGGAAAGGAAGGGATTAAAAATAGTAATAGAAGGTCTTTAGAGAAGAAAGGGATTGCCCTGAAGCAAGTAACTTCACTTCGACGCTGGGGAAGGCAAGTGTATTGAGAACGAAATAAGTGCCCACAAAACAACTGACACTAGGGGCATAAAAGGAGCAGCTGTTTAGCCATAACATAAGACTTGAATCCCCAAACTGTGAGGGAGGTTTGGATAGGACACAGCAAATAAATGCCTTTACTAGAATACAAGGTTCTGGTGAATACGCCCGGTTCATTGGTCAGTAATGAGAGAACTTACTCTAAAGCGGATGTTTTCAGGGACATATCTAACTATAATATAGACTATGCTACTGGCAAGGAATCCGCTGCTCAATCATCAACACCCGGAAAAAAAAGTCCCCCAATTAGTTGACCGGAAAAAGACCTCCAAGATGGTACGAATATGTTCTAATCACTTTATATATGGTTTTTTTAGCACTTTCGCCATTGGGACTAAGTAAAGCCAGTAAGCCCTCCGCTGCATTAAGGAACTAAAGCGCTGGACTGGACCCGGGTAGCACATCCAATCGAAGGGGGAAGGGGCCTTGGACTGCCCTTGTGAGGCGCTGAGGAAATAAGACCATCAAGGCTATTTGGTCCCCATCCATTGAATGGGTTTGCCCCCTCCCCTTTCCCGCGGGTTAGTGGATTTTTCATCAGGTGCTGTTCGACTCCATTTCTTTTTCGAACAAGGTTTCCCTTTAGTCACGAACCTCGGCAAAGTCTCGCAGGTCAAACTACTTTTCTGGGTTACGGCAACTTGGCAGCATAGTCTTCCGTAAGCTAGGCGGGTGTTCCATGGTTCTTGCTATGATTTTGTTTCACTCCATGTCTAGCTGTCACCACTTTCAAATTAGCTTCTTGGACATAAAGGGAATCGTGCGTAAATTAGTATTTTGCTCTTTTCTTGGAACACATCACTAGCCTATCCCCCAAAAATATTTGAAGCGTCCTGGTTGCGCTTTCCTAAAATCCAATCTATCTGTTTGTTTTTAATGGGAAAAAGAGAAGGGAGTTTTTTTCCTCAAAAAGAAAAGGGAATGGGATTTTCTAATTTTAACTTGGGGCTTTCGGTCTCTGTACCACTGAAACAACTAGGTTTGGATTTCTTTCTTCACAAATTAGTGAGTGAGTGAGCCATGGCTATGGGGCACGAACGCTTAAGAAAAGTAAAAGTATTCCTTCTTTTTTCTTAGCGCAGTATCTCCTTTCTTCCCGGAAAACACTAACGAAAATCGCCCTTCCTTGAAATGAAAAGAAGAAAAAGGAGAAGAGTGACTGACAGAAAGAGCGGTGAAGATTCCCGACTAGGTTAAAGCCTTCGAACCAGCTGCTGAATCCATTGAAATGATTTAGGAGTGACAGGGTATGAAAGAGCTAGAGCAAAGAAAAAATTGACTTATCTTAGATATAGTTTTGGTTTACCTGCTGTTTTAAGCCCTTACTTATTAGTAGTAGGACTAGGTGTAGTAGGTGTTAGTCAAGACTATGCCATCACTGTTCCAAGAGTAGGGGGTTTTGCAAGACTAAGGAATTACATACTAAGGGTTTTTTGGTCACTGCTTCAGAAATGAGCGTTATCCGGAATTCTTTCTTGCTCTCGTGAGCGTAATGGTATAAAATTCCCAGATGAGGAAAGCTTGGCCCCGCACCCCTTATCAGCTACTGAAAGCTTAGTAAGTCAACGGCATTCTCTTCAAGTAGCAAAGGCAAGACGAATGAAGCTTTCACTGCTAAATCTTAGTTAACCCGAAGGTCTCGTAATTCCATTAGTTGACATAGAAGGTAGTGCCATTAAGTAGTATGGAAATTTAGAAGGTTTCAGACTTCAAGGTGCGTAGCGTAACTGTTAACATTCTCTTTCTCTTTCGATGATGCCAAGAATCAAGAATAGACAAGAAGACGGGGTTTTCAGGACCCCAAAAAAGTTCCTTAAAGGATTTAGAAGTGAAATAACCCGGAAATCTCCGACCGACAAGAAGACTTTCATACTTCAATCGATTCACTAAGCTAGTTAAAAGCCTTAGTTCAGTAGAAAGCATTCAGAAAAAAGAATGCTCGCGCAAGAGAAAGAATCTATTAAGTAGTGGCCTGAATGAAAAGAGAGAGCTACGCGATGTCGGCTACAGAAGCCGGAAACAGTGTGGGACTTTGTGTAAAGGAATTCATTGATAGAGAGGGAATTTATAGATTTGTTTATAACAGATGATTGCATTGGATTTGTAATAAACAGTATATGCCGCAGAATCGAAATCAGTCTCTTTCCTCCCTCGTGCCATACGTGGGCTTCTTCAATGAGCGAAGAACAAGAAAGGGATCCTCCCAGCCGGACTCTACCTGCCGAGCCAGTGTATTCGGGAACCTCTGGGGAAAAGGAAGATATATAAGTGCCAATAGGGAAAAGGATTTATGTCCACATTCTCTTAGAATATTCCTTTCAGAGCAAAAGGGCAGCTAAGAATTTCGTGAGACCCGTCTGAGGATAAACTGAGGGTTCTTGGGGGAAAACTAGTCGTTTGAAGGTCCGAAGTTGGCTACTGGCGGCCAAAAGTTCTTAGTACTTCGCCAGAAGAGCTAAGCGTTCAAGTCCTACCATTCTTTAGTCCTATCCTTTTCGAGATGCTTTTCGTCCCCGGATGGTCAAAGTCCTTCTCGAACTGTTGAAGAAAGCTAGAACTACGTTAGCAGGGAGAGAAAGTAGCGTGTGATTCCCTAATAAGAGGTTTCGCAATACAGAGACTATAAAGTAGCTTTGAGCTTTCTGCTTTGTAGCTTCCAGCTTCGGCCAAAATCGCCCTTCGGTTAGCTCATTAGGGATTCAACAAGCAGAGGTTTTACACTCACTGAAAGCCAAAGAGGAGATAGTGTCGCAATGAAAACCAATCCGAGTTCGTGCTATTTTAATGAAACAACTTATTATAAGGGATAAATGCTTGACCCTTACCTACCTACGAGACATCTCAATCGTGTCTTAGAGGTCAAAGCTCCAAAAAAGAAAATTCAAATGAAGGGCAATTTACTATTTAAAGAAAGTCAAATAGATGCGCATCATGGGTTGTATAGTTATTTTAAACAAGTAATCCTCTCTCCCAAGTTGCTATGGCTTTTTCTACAGTCTCTTCCTTAGAAGCATGGGGGTTTGGGGGATTCAAATATTCTATGGCTATCTTATAGTATGCGGTTAGGGCTTTCGTTTTCCATGGTTGCAGTAAGGATTTTCTAGCACTTGAGAATGAGAATCGATTTTCCGTTTACCTCAAGCCTATAAGAAAAAATACCCATACCTAGGAACGAATCCCCGTAGTGAAGGGGGAAGAGGAGTAGATTCTCCATTCATTTTTTTCTGCTTTGAATAGCGGGGAAAAAATGCTAACGAACTAAGCAAGCAAGTAAACTACTTTCTCTTCCTTGCGTAGGCGAAGTGAGTTGGCTTTTTCGAGCTAGTTACCGCTCCGTGGGATAGAGTCGGAGAATCGACTTCTTCATGGGGCTTTTAGAATCGGGCGTATCCGCTCTTCTTGTTACAGAATACGTTTTTTAGGAAGAATCTTGCTGCATTCAATATATGCCTTCTTTGAAAGAAGAAAATGGACAAAGCCTTTTTTTTGCCTTGATTACCACCCGACTTTATGACGCTCATCGAGCAGGAGAGAAGTAGACCAGCCGTCTGAAGCCTTTGAAGCCAAACTGCTTTGCAGCTTTAGATTACGCTGGATGAATGCCCTTAGCAGTTTGGCTCTTATATATCCGTATTGGGATTCGTTGTTTCTTCGTGGTCGTAACAATCACTTCAAGCAGTGGAAAGAACATAACAAGGGCGAACATTCCTTGGGCTTTGAACAGAATTCAACCACACTGAATGGATGGACAAAGTCCCCAGCTTTTCATACTTTTGGAGAACTCAGCTATCAAAGAGACAAAAGCTATGTGAAGTAAAAGAGGAAAGGTCGCCGACTGCTACTAAGAACCTAACAGAACTTTTCAAAAGACAAAGAGGGGATAGATGGAGAGGACAAGTCACTACTGAAATAGGGGGAAGTTCCGACATGAGAGAGGGGTTGAAGTCAAGGTTATGGTATATCTGGCCGGGTATTCAGTGCCCGATCTAAAGAAGCAGAAGGGAAAACCTAGCATCTAAGCTCTCAAAAATCCAATACGAGGGTCGGAGCGCCCCACTAACACAAGAGGAATTCCAAGACATACGGAGAAAGGATAACGAGGCCACTGAGAAGAGGAACCAATGACTAAGGATAACGAAGGAAGGAGTGCTCCAGCTAGTTTTCCCCACCATTAGCACAAATGTCCAAGAAGAAAGGGCAAGGATAAAGTCGGAAGGCCAACAATCGTTTGTCGATTGAAGAATTCCTGATGGAGAATTGTAAGTTTCCTTGATTAATTATGAATCGTATTGAGGTTTTGAGATTCATCACGCGGCTTGCATCTACGAATGCCTTGGAATGAGATGTTGTCGATGACATCTTGGCCAATAAAGATCTAATCTAATGGATCCTACATTTAGTCTAGATAGTAGTAGGAGAAGGAGGTTCAAAGCCCTGATTTCGCAACCGCAGTCCATATTCGAGGTGCACTGCAGTTAAGGCATTTATCAAGGTCGGATCAAAGGGAAAGGAGTAAACAGTCATTCTGGCAAAGCAGCAGATCGCAGAGCCGGAACTCCATTAGAATCGGGGACAATAAGCATCGCAAGAGAATAGAAAAAAAAAAAATAAGATTACAACTTTGCACTGATTCGGGTAGAAGAATGGGTTGAGAAGTCCGAAGGGATGCAAGAATCGTGAGAAAGGGTCTCGAGGTTGGGAAACCTTTGGGAAAATGAAAAACCACGGGAATAAGGGATTCTTATTTTAAGAATTGAACATATGGTAAGAGTCATACGGATGCCATCTTGGCATGAACAAGAGTTTCCGGCTTTCCGTTGTGATATCCAATAAGCCTCCCAGTGCCGTCGATTATGCTTTAATGAGTTCGCCCTTCCTTGTGACGGAACTGCGGATGATATCGGTCAGTAGCTATTCATGTGATTGCAAAGCACTTAATCTTGAACATCACCCTTCTTCCTAATTTATAAAAAGGGAAAATGATGATTAGGAATCGATTTCATACTATTGCTTTCTCTTAGCTTTGCTTTCTCCCTAGGAAAGGTAAGATGGTCCTTTGGATTTTAAATTTTTTCTAGTGGTTTTGACTCACTAGGCAAGCTATTACACAGTCTCTGTTGGGCTTAGCTTCTCTCTCGCGCTATTCTTGAATCTTGTTTACCTCTTCCGCTTACACTAATTCTTTCTTAGCAGCTATTGAACTCTTGTCGTTATAGGTGGTTAATAGCGTGATGACTTTAACCTTTTAGGCCCGTTGAAGTGAAATAGAGATACGCCAAGAAGAAATTCGATTGGGGACACATATGGCGAACGAGCATCAGGACTCCTTATCAATCATAAAAAGCGGGTCAAAATTTCATCATTTTTAAGTTATCATATACAGCATATTCAAACAACTAGAGTCGGTAGTCGACGGCTGATTTCTTGCGAGAGTTTCTAGTCTCATGGCCCTATCTAACTCTTTTTCGCTTCAACGGATAAAAGGTTTAAGTCTCACGCATAAAACTACAACGACAAGGGGTTTCAATACCCTGCAAAGAAAGAAGTTTTAGTGTAGCGAAGGAAGAGCCCCTCAACAAAGATTTCAGTATAGCGCGAAGAGCAAAGGAGCAAGAAAACACGAGGTTTAATGTTGCCTTAGGGATGTAAAAACCCCACTAAAAAAAAAATTAACAATCATAAAGGATACCTTCCCCTTTCCTAAAAAGAGAAAGCAAAGAAAGAGAAAGCAATCAGTGATGAAATCGATTCCTAACAACGTTTTTCCCCTTTTTTAATAAATTTTAGGAAGAAGGGGAGTTCAAGAAGAAGCTGCTATTGAATCAGCTGTGTTTGCTACCGGCCCGATATCATCCGCGGGTCACGTCCCCAAGATCGGGGGACGAACTCTTTAAAAGCAGTAATCGCCCGGAGCACGGGGAGGCATATTGGAATCAAGCCCGGGAAAACCCCGGAAACTCTTGGTTTCATGCCACAGATTGGACACTCCGTTGCTTTCCTTTGTCTGTCGATCCCTTAAAAAAAGAGAATCCCCTTTTGCTCCCGGAGTTTTTTCCATTTTTACCAAAGGGTTCTCCCCTCGAGACGTTTCTCCCCCTTTTTTTTTCCATCCCCTCTTCTGTGCTTCTGCACCCATATCTACCGCATCCCCAAACCCCTGAGTAGAATAATTTTTTTTTTTTTTCTTCTTACCCTCTCTGCGATGTTCTTGGTCCCCGCTTAACCAGAATTTTGGCCCTTGTGTTGACCTCACCTGGCCAGATGACCCTTTCCCCTCTTTCCTTTGATACCGACCCCGATTTCAATCTTGGCCCCGTGATCCTTCCCGGGTTTAGAACCCTTGCCCGAAAAATCGGGTCTCTTGACCACCTATTCTACCCCGAGCGTGATCTAGAAGTTAAAGGGTGTCCCTTTTGCCTTTGATTACGCTCATGACCAATGTTATTTTCTCCCATCTGGGAGAAGAGGAGCGCTTTGACCTATCCCCCTTCTCTGGTATGGGACCCCTTTTCTTGTCCTTGAAGAATCCCCCACTGACGAAATGTGGCCTCCCACTCTTATCTTGGCCCTTTTTTCTTGGGGCATTTGTGCTAACTGGGTGGAGTATGAAACCTAGCTGGGGACCTCCTCTTCCCTTCTTCATCCCTTCTGTCATTGGTCATCCTCTTCTCAGTGGCCTCGTACTCCCTTTTTTCCGTTTTCTTTGGATGTCCCCTCTTGTGTTTGGGGCGTCTTCCACCCCCCCCGTATTGGGATTTTTTGGGGGCTTAGATAGCTAGGTTTTCCCTTTGTTCTCTTAATCGGGGCCCGAATACCCCGGAGATATACCCTAACCTTTACTTCAAACCCCTCTCTTCTCAGTCGGCAATTTTCCCCCCCTAAAATTTTCGTAGAGTGACTTCGTTCCTCTCCCTCTATCC
>JAMXBC010000001.1:136039573-136059573 GCA_024138005.1 Lumnitzera racemosa
CTGGAACATCCCCAAAAAAAGCAACAAAAAAGGAGTTTTTTTTTTACCTTCAAAAAATGAATTGGTAAGAGTAAATACGCCCCATGGTCGGAAAGGGGGCCCGGGCCCCTTTTGAACCGCTATACGCCCTTCAATCCATCTTTGCCACCCAAACTCAAACAAAATGTTAACCAGGCTGAAAAAAACCCGAAGAAAAGGAAAGCCCAGCGACCACCCCCCCGCCCCCAAAAGGGGAGACCGAAAAACCCCCTTTTGGAGGCCCAGCGAAGAGGAGCGGGTGCCCCCCCTAATTTCCCCCCCTACCCACAAATGGACTAGGGGGGGGGCAGGCAAAACGGGAACCGCCGAAAACCCGAACCACTTGACTGCCTGCCCCCTTCAACTCGATTCCTTTGGGGTCGGGAGGGATGAACCAATCAAAAATTTGCAAATCGCGCAACAAAGGGCCGGGGAAAGGGGGCCGCACCAACGATGGGACTCGGGTGGGGGGTTTTTTTGACGGACTACCACCAGCAGCGAAAGGACCCGCAACTCTCAAAGGGGGCCCCCAAACCCCCCGAATTTTTTAGCAAACCCCCCCTTTTTAAAAAATGGATATTTTTAAACCTCTTTAAAAAAAACAAAAAAAAAAAAAAAGGGGGGAAAAAAAGAGAGAAAGAAGTTTTTATTAAAGAGTTTTCCCCCTAAAATTTAGGAAAATGAAATCCGGCTGGACTTTAAAAAAGATGAAAAAAAGGTAAAGAAAAGTCTTTTGAACAACCCCCTGACAAAAGGGGATTCTAGCTCACCCACTTAGAAGACAGTGGAATTCCGGCCCGGGGAAAACGCACTCGACATCTATTAAAAAACCCCCAAAAAAAAACCATACCAGGCCCTGGGGAAAAAATATGTTTTTCCATGAATGCTGCCCCGGGGCGTTAAAAAAAGGGGCTTTGCCGTTTCCCATCAACGGGCCCTCTCATGGGGCGTGAAAAACCGGGAGATTTTCCCCGAAGAATAGGGATAGGGATAATTGTTTTTAAAAAAATTTTTTTTTCCCCCGGAAAATCTTTTTTCGTTCGCTATTGCTACTGGATGCGTACTCCGTGATCGATCGATAGAGGGGGGAATTTTCGGAATGACGAGCCCGGGGAAAAAACCCAAATAAAGGCCCTTCCCCTTTTCCCCTTTTCCCCTTTTTGGCAAAACTTGATTGACTGAACTGGGAAAACCAATTCGGGAAAAAAGAAGAAAGACATGAGATGGCCCGGGGGAAAATTTCCGATACAAATTTATTTGACTCGAGGGGGGGGCCCCCAAACAAAAAAATTTCAACACGAATAAAAGTTAGTCAACAATCATCGAGGGGGGGACCCCCAAAACGAATGAACCACACCTTGGGGGGTTTTCCAAACCTGCTTCTTAAAAATCCCAAAAGTGGGGGCTTCAAATTTTTACTAACACAAGCGAGAAATTTTATTTTGGGAAAAGGGGGGCCGCAGCTCAATCTTTCAAAAAAACGCTAACGACCCAAGAAAAGGCCCCCCATAGAAGGGGCTATTTACTAATAAAAAGGGGCTTTTTCAACTTGATGGGAATCGTTTTTATATTGAATAAAAAAATGCTACTTATTGAAAAAAACTCGGAGCAAACAGACAAGGGGGAACTCATCATCCTCAAAATCCTGGGGTGAAATAGGCCCTTGTTTTGGCAGGAATAGTTTCCCCCTTTTTTTCCCCCCCGGGTAGAGTGATCACTCTTTTTAGCGAACGGCGGGACGGGGAAAGAAATTTTACAAATAATCTCAAGGGGGATTTTAAACCCCCGCCCCCCTTCCCCCCTGGGGGCTCTCCACCGGGGGAGGGCTTGCTACGTAACCTTATCGCCCGGTTTTTTAAAAAGATGACAAACCCTTTTTTTTTTTTGGGAAAAAGGGGGTTTGGTCCAAAAACAAATGGCTTCCTTAAGTCCTTTTCCTCAAAAGCCATGTAACGTGGGCTGTTAAGGGACTTCGGGGTTAAAACCCCTTTGGGGGGAAAAATTGAAATTATTTTTTTTCCTACCTACGCTTGCCTCCGGGGGTCCCCTTCCCCTTTTTTTCTAAACTAGCAAATCGGGGGACATAAAAGGGGGAAATTTTTTGGGTTTTTTATTCCTCACTGGGGGAAATAGTGAACTTGGTTCGAAAAATTCTTGGGGAAAAAGGACCACGGGGGAAGAATGGAAGATTTGATATATTTTTTTTTACCGGGGAAAGGGAAATTTTTCTCTAAAAACGTCTTTCAAGAAGGAAAAAAAAAAGGTTTACTGTTTAGGGGGAAATGATGTATCGGGGGCAAAGCTGGGCCCCCATTTTTTTAAAACAAAACTCTCTTCTCTTTAGGCTCCGATTGTTTTAGGTGGGATTAAATTTTTCTTCGCCATTTAGGGGAAACAAATTTTTGGAAATTTAAAAACCAAGGGGGGGGAAGGGGAAGATCTCCACTTTTTCTTTGATTCATGCCTGCTAGGGCGACCCAAACAAACAAGAGGGAAAGTTTGCTGCCCCCTTTTTTAAGAACAGGCTTTTTAAACTAAGCTATTTAAGTGGCTCGCAGTTTTCGCCAGGAAGACCTTTACTTGAATTCTATTAGTAAAAAAGGGTACGCCGAACAACCAGGGGGGTTTAAAGGGGGGGGGGGAAAGGGGAAAAAAACAAAGATGGCACCCCTTTTTTGGAACAGGGTCTTCATTCACTTCTCATGAACCGCAGCTTTGCCAGAAGCCCAAAAAGGGGGGGTGGGGGAAGGGCCCACGACTACAAGGGGGGTCTACGAAGTTTTTCCTTTTTTACAGAGATTGTTATAAACGACCCAAAAGACAAAAACCTCGAAACGCTAGCTAACTAAAAAAAATATTTTTGCCCCCTTTAATCAAACAATAAGCCTTTTTTTATTTTTTCAGGGGCCCCTCCTTTTTAGAACCCATTGGGGGGGGGCCCAGGCCCGGGAAGGGGGGAGTGGCCGAAATTCAAAAACGACAGAAAAAATCTGTTTAATTTTTTTTACAAGGGTTTGAATCCGCCTCTCCCACTTTTTGTAATCAGAGAAGAGAAAGGGGGCATTTCCCCCTCAGCGTAGAAGGCCAACCAGCAAAGCTTTTTTTTTTTTTTTTGGGCCCTCCCCCTGAATTTTAAAATTTTATCGTATTTCGTTAAGGGGTTTTTCGAACACTACGACTAAGATCCCCCATCTATATCCAATCCCAACAAAAAAAACGAGTCCTTCCCCTTGTTTTTTAGTCATAGCCCTTTTGTTAGTAGGTCGGTTTTTCCAAACCCGCACGCCCCCCCGCCAGAATCCCCCCTTTTGGTTTTTGGGGCAAGCCAAGCTGATACAACGATAGGGGGAAAGGACCCCTTTTATACCCGGGGAAAGCAAGTTTGACGGGATTAAAGGGGAGAGGGGGAAAAAAGGCTCGGGGGGTTTTTGGACCCCTTTTTTGGGGGGCCTATGCGGGAACCCAAAAATAGGAAAAGGGGGGGGTTCGCGTCTAACGTGTAGTTTGGTTGGCCTACCCACCCAATTTTTTCCATGACAGGGGTCAAACGGGGCAAACCCACTTCGATCAATTAGCCAAAATTTGACCGGATACAAAAAACGGGCTCGATCTAGGGATTTTTTTGGGATTCTATCTCTCGCTGTAGATTCCTATTCAAGATCACTGTTTTTCCTTTCGGGCGGTGTAGACGAGGGGCCCCCTATAGTGGAGGGGGGGTGGGGGCCCCCCTCAACGGCCAATTTTCCCAAAAAACCCCGCGCGGGGCCCCGGGTTTAAAGGGGCGCGTGAAACTCATCACTCCTCGAAAAGGGGTTAAAACCAAGTTTGTTACACGAAAGCGCCGCTTTTTTTTTTCTGTTGTCACAAGCTGCCCACTAGAAACCCCGCTCTGTGGGTTTTTGTCACACAAGATAAGCCGGCCCGCCCCCGGGGGGCCGGGCAATCAAAAATTTTTCCCCCTTTCCGGGGCAACGTCCACCCAGCAATGCAAAAAACCAGAGAATCAGCAACGAAACCTCGGGTTGCTTCCGGCCCCCCAGGAAAAAAAAAGGCGACAATTTTTAGTTTGATTTGACGTTTCAGCAGGGGGGGAAATTCCCCCAAAAACCCCCGGGAAACAATGAAAAAAAAAAAAATATCTGGGGAAACAAAAATATGGGGGGCGTATTGGCGAATCCAACGGGAACAGCGCCCAAAAAAAAAAACCCCCCGGGAAACCGGGGACCTTTACCCCCGTACCCCCCCCCAAACCCCCCGAACTGCACCCTTTTGCCAAAAAAACCCCCCTTTCCCTTTTTTTTTTTCCCCTTCCGCCCCCCTTTTTTCTTTGCCTTAGACTCTTTTTGAACAAAGCAAAAATTTTTTCCCGTATGCCCACTTTACCTATTTTGACAAAAGGGGGAAAAAAAATTTTTTTTTTTTCCGGGTTAGGGGTTGATTCAGTCAGCGTCACTCCTTTGATTATTCGTGCGTTTTGGGGGACCGGGGGAAAGGGGTTCCAAAGGGGACCCCCCCCCGAGTTTCCGGGGTCTTTCCTAATTAAAATACCTTTGGGTCGCCCAAACCAAAAAAAAGAAGTAACTATAAAAAAACTCGCCCACTGAATCCCAAAATTTTCCCTCCGCCCGGGACTAAAAAAAAATTTGGGTTTGCGTTTTAATTGAAGTAGGGTCCAAAGAGGGAATAGGGCCCCCTTTTTAACAAAGGGGTTTTTTCTTCGTTTCCTTTGAAAAGTACTATGAAGCCCCTACTTTTTTCCCTTACTTTGTCAGATTCAAAAGGGGAAGAGCCCCCACAAAAAAATAGTCTTATGGGGGTTTGGGGGGTTCTTTGGTAAGCCCCTTTGGGGGGATGGGGAAAAATTTCCCAAAAAAAAAGGCAAAGTCCGTATTTAAAAAAAAATTTTTTCAAAAAAAATTTTTTTTTTAGAAAAAAAAGTTTTTTCCCCTTTTTTTTAAAATTTTTGTCTACAAAAATTTTATTCTTTTCATAAATCAGTCAAAAGCCCCTTTTTTTTGGTTTTTTCCCCCCCAAGGGGTTTGACCCTTTTCCCGGGGCCAAAAAAAAAAAACGAAGAAACCAAAAAAGGGGAAAAAGAAAGCGTTTTCCCCCTTAGGTCCTTTTTTTTTTTTTTTGCAACACGGGGGCCCCCCCTTTTTTTTTACCCCCCCAGCTTTCCTTTGTTTTTGGGGCCATGGCGTAGCTAAAAATTAAAAATTTTATGATTTTTTACCCCCCTTTTAAAAAAACCCAAAAAAACCCCCCCCTATTGAATTGAATAAGGCGGAAAGAATGCCGCCAAGTTCAGAAAAGGGAATTTTTTTCCCCCCAAAACCCAAAAAAGGGAAAAGGGGTCGACAAAAAGGGGGGGGGTGCGGGGGGGGAAGGAAAACCCTTTCCCGGGGATCGAGTTTGGGTTTTTGGTTTTTTTTATTAAAAAAGAAGAAGGCTGGGGATGGCCTAGGGGGCGGGGGTTTTCTGAAGGAACACGTTTTTTTGGGGGCCGGGGGGGGGGAAAGTTTGGGGCCGGGGGCCCCCCCCCTCTTTTCCCCCCGCGGGGCCCATTGGGATAGCACCCCCGGGCTTTGCCCGCTCTTTATAACAAAATTCCGGCTCCCCGGCCTGGAAAGCGCTGGCAACAAAAAAAAGGGAAAGGGGGGCCATGTAGCTGCTGGGGGCCCCCCCCCCTTTTTTGTAAATTTTGGGGGAGAAAAGGGTTTGGCACACAGAAAAGAAATAATCCCTTCTGAAACCACCCCCCCTGCTAGGCAGCGTGGGGGGAAAGGCCGAGAGCGCCCCTTTTTTTTTGGATTTTTAAAACCAAGCCCAGAGGGATTTTCGGGAACAGCCGTCGGAGGGGAAAAATATTTTTACGTTCGGTTAAAAAGAGCATTTTTAAACGTTGGAATTCCTCTTTCCCCTTTTGGAAAATTTTTCCCGCGGCAAATTTAAAAAATTTTTTTGGGGGGCCCCATCTATTCCATCTCCCCCAGCCCCGAAGAAAACCCCCCGCTCCTTGGGGGCTCCTATTTTTTTTGACTCATATTTTTGGGGGCCCCCTTTTAAATTTTAGGGTTCACCCCCCCCGGTTACAGCTTTCCCCTTTTTATTGCGCCAAAATTTTTTTTTTCTGCTAAATTTCCCCGTGTTTCAAAATTTAAAAGGGTTAAAAAGGCCCCCAATTTTTGGGGCAACAAATTTTTTTTTCTACAGCATTGTTTAAAAAGATCTTAGGAGCACGGGCCCCCGCCATGGCCCAAACGAAAGCAAAAGACCTCTAAAAAATAGAAAAATTTGGGGACAGGGGGGGTTTTAAAACTACGGTTTCTCAGGGGGAACCCAAAAAAGGGGAATTCAATCACAAAAAAAATTGGTATTTTTTTTTATGCATTAAGACGAAAAAAAAATTCGCCATAGTTTTCATTTTTTACGGCAAACCCGTGTCAAATATATGGGGGAAAAAATTTTGGGGCGCTCTAGCCAAAACGAACCCTTTTTTCGTTTCCCCCTTTTCTCCATTACTATGTTCTCATAGGGGGGGAAAACCCCCCTTACCGGGGCTTTTGTAAAAATTTTCTATTTGTTTTTTCCCGCTTGGGTTTTGGGGGGCTTATTTCCCCCCCCCCCGTGGGAGTAGTGACTATTTTATAGGTTGTTGGGGGCCCCGGGAAGGGGTTCCCAAAAAAATAAGTTTTTTTTGGGGGACCGAAGGCATTTTCCCCCGGCACCGGACACGAAAGCTTAAAAAATCAGTTGCGACAGGGGGGGGAATGCATGCAACCCGAAAAAATAGGGTCGAGTCGAAACAAAAAACCCTCTACTAAAACCCCCTTTTGGACGCCCCCATAATCACTACACGAAAAAAAACCCCTTTGGTTTGGTAAAAAAAAGGTTTCCCCCTTTTGGGAAAAAGGGGACCCCCCCAAATTTTACGCCGCGTTTCGTATACTGAGGTCCCCCCCCCGGGGTTTTGGTTTTGGGAAAACGACGCGACCGGGGGCCGGGGGCCTCGTTTCAAAAGATGGGGGCCCCAAAAAAAGTATAAAAAGGGGGGGGTTTAAAAAAAATTCCCCCCATTTTTTTTGGGGGGGGAAAACAAAGGGGGAAAATCTCGATGTGAGACACCCTTTTTTTTTTTTTAGTTGGGAAAGAAGGGCGAAGTCCATCCGAACCCCCCCAAAATGAAGAATAAAGGAAAGCAAAGCGCCAATGGCGCGCGAAGCGCAGGGGGAAAGGGCACGAAAAAACTCCTTTTGGGAGGAGAAGCACCGATCCTTCCCTTGGGGGGCCCCCAAAGCAGTGCCCCCCTTTCCGGGCCCAAAAAAAAAAATTTTTTTGGGCTTCGTGCTACGCAACTTAAAACTATAAAAATCCACTTTTTTTAGTAATTTTTTAAAAAAATAAAAGATAATCCATCCATCTATCCTATAAAAATTTATATATATAAAAGAATCGATTTCTTTCCCCAAATTTTTTAATCAAAAAACGCGCTTACCCCCCCCCCTCATAAAGGGGGTCTGCGCAATGGAGGCAGAGGGTTTTCCCTAGTACCCAAAAAACGGGGGTTTTATCCATTGGGGCCGGGGAAAGGGGGGCCCAAAAAGTGCCAAATACTAAACCACACAACTTCTCTAACATTTTACAGAGCTACCCCCCTTTGGGGGCCGGGGAAAAACTAAGGGCCCCCCAAAAACCCCTTTTTTTTAAACCCCTTTTTGCCCAGGCTAAGGGGGCCCCTTTTTTAAAATTTAGGGGGGGGAGGGGGCCTCGAGAAGCATTGTTGAGAGGAAGACCTTGGCCCCCTTCATTCTCAACGGGTTCCAAACCTTTCTTCAACATGGGGAAAAGGGGGGGGGCCCGAGTTTTGGGAAAAGATGGGGAAAACGGGAAAAAGAAGCAAGCTCGCCCCCTTTTTTTTTAAAATTTTTTTGGGGTAGAGGGGAGGGAAAAAGTGGAAAAACAAAACTCGCATTCCCCATTCAAAAAAATTTTTTTTCCTTTTTCGTCTCGCATTTCTCATCAAAAAGGAAAAGAACATTTTAAAAAACCCCCTAACCCAACCCCTTTCCCTTTGTAAAGCCGGGTATTGTAGGTGACCCCAACCGGGGGCCCGGGGCGAGCCTTCCAAAAGAGGGAAGGAATTTGGGTTTTGGGGCCGTATATGGGAAAAATACCTCCTGGGGTTTGGGGAAGGGGGAAATAAAAAGGGGTTTGTTAGTACCCCCGCGGTTTCGGGGGCCCTTTTTTTAAATCAAAATTTTAAAATTTTAACGTTTTTGCGAAAAGAATGTTTTTTGATACCCCTGGGGCAGGTTTTTTATATAAACCCAAAGGGAAAACGTGAAAAGTCTTTTTAATTTACTACAATGATTTTCCCCTTTAAAATTTCTTCTTTTCCCTTTTTTTTATCCCCTCCCCTTTTTCTCATTTTCTCATCAAAGGCACTCAGTTTCATATTTTAATTTTTTATCATTGCCCCGGGTTTAAAAAAAAAGGGGGGCCCCCCCTTAAAAAAAAAAATCGTTTTCCCAAAAAACAATGCTGGGGAGAGGGGGGGCCTCCGCGCTTTTCTTTTCTTTAAAAAAAACCCGCCATTTAAAATTAAAAGAACTTTAATCAAAAGGGAAAAAAAAAAAACGGGGGGGGTTTATAACGGGGGGGTCATTTAAAAAAGGGTTTTTTAAAAAATTTTTTTTTAAAAACAAGCAGCATTTTTTTTTTTTTTAATTGGGGGAAAGGGGGGGAAGAAAAAAAGGGGGGAACCGCACCTTATTAAGCCCGGGGGGAAAACTAATAAAAAGGGTTTAAAACTTTTTGGGGCCCCCCTTTCAAGGATAAGCTTTTTTTCCCCAAAAAACCCAAAGGGGGGGCCGGGGAAAACTGTTTTGACTAAAGGATAGGAGCAAGAAATAAATAGGGGAAAAACCGACAATAGTTTTGGGGGCTGCCGTAAGCGCTGTTGAAAAAGTACTGTATCACTACACTAACAAAGAAACCCCACGAAAAGGGGAAAACATTTTCCCCTTTTTTCCCCCTTTTAAAAATTTTCGATATAATAAAAAAGAGAGAGATACCAGTCTTTACTTAACTCGCCCCCCCCAAAAAAACCCCTTTTTTCCCTTTTTTGGTTGGACAAACCAACGGGTTTATTTCCGAAAAGGGGAAAATTAAACCCCATGTCTATTGATTATATCTAGGGCTGTTGAGCAAAATTCAATTCTATTGAGATTTTGGGGAAATTTTTCAAATTTCCCCTTTTAAAATTTTAGTCTAGGGTCTAATATTGAGCATAGTTCGATGTCTATTGATAGTTCTGCCGTACAACAAGGGATACCCCCCTTTTTGACGAAAAAAACCCCCCAAAATTTCCCCAAAAAATTTTTTTGGAAAAGGGGGGGTTTTTCCCGGGGTGTACAATTTTAAAAAATGATAGAATTATAAAAATTAGCTACGGGGCTAAAAAAAAATAATAACGAAGATCCTACTTTCTATCACTCTATTTATAAAAAATTTTTTTAAAAACCTCGGGCCCTTTTAAGGGGGTTTTTTTTTTTTGGAAAAAGGGGGAAAAATTTTTCCCTGGTCACATGGCCGTTTTTTTTTGGGATTTTTTTCGGGTTTGTTCTTGGTTTGAATCAAAACCCCTTTTTAATCTTTTTTTTTTTTAAAAGTCAGCGTTTTTCTCCCTTAACTCGATCTTAAATTTTTTTTTTTTTTTTGGGGAATCAGGGAATTCCCTCCCACCCCCGGCGGAACAACGATTTTTTTTAAAAAGTAGAATTAGCAATTTTAAAAAAAATTTTTAAAAGTGGATGAAAATATGAGTGATCTTTTTTGGGGGAAGGGTTTTTGGGGCCCGTGTTTTTGGTTTAAAAAGAGATTAAAGGGGGGGAACCCCTGGTAAATTTTAAGCCAGGGTTTTAAAAAAGGGGGATACCTTAAACAAAAAAATGAGAAGGGGGGATTTTGTTTTTGTATAAACCGAATTTTTAAAAAAAGGGGAGATATAGTCAAGCGCACTGGATCATTTGGTTTTTTCCTGGGGAAAAAAGGCTATGTTGGACTTGTGGCCCCGACCCCTTTGGGGGGGAAAACCTATTGATGGAAGGGGGGCTTAAGCGATGGGGGCGAAGACGTGCCGAAGTAAACCCCCCGGGGGTTTTTTATTGAACGAAAAACCTGTGAAAAAAACCCCAAAAAAAAAATTTTTTAAAAGGGGGTAGATTTTTTGGGGTTTTCCTATAGGGGGGGTCAACAGAATTTAAAAATTTTGGGAGATCGACAAACGGGGGAAAAAAAGCTTTTCCCCACGAAAAACCCCCTTACACCAAAAAAAAAATTTTAAATCAAAGGCCACTTCAGAGAGCGAAATTTTGGGTTTTGGGGGTCAATGTAGCGATTGGACAGAAACGATCAACGGTTGGCACAATTAGTTCAAATTCTTGAAAAAAAACGAATCCCCTTTTTAATTTTCCCTTCCCCTTTTGGGGAGCCCAGGGCCCCTTTGGTTTCCCCGCTCCTCGGGTATTTTTTGGCCCCATATTCGGGTTTTTGGGGTAGGGGGGGGAATTTTTTCCCCCGGGAAAAAAAAATGCACGCATTATAATCTATAAAAATCTTAGTAAAAAAAGGCCGGGGGCATATCCCCCAAAAGTCATTTTTGTTACGCCGACCACCGGGGCCCTGAGGCTTTCCCAGGCGAGTTTTCTATTTCCCCTTTACGTCAATTAGAAAAGGGGGCTAAACGATCGGACCAGACAGGGGCAGGTACTTGCCCCCCCTTACCGGCCTTTGGGGAAAAACAAAAAGGAGCGTATCGGCCTATATTCCTACTAATGTAAAATTTTTTTTACAGATGGACAAAAACTGTTGGAAACAGAAATCTTTTAAAAGCGGAATTAGACCGCTATTAACGTCGGGGTTTTTGGGCAGTCCCCCGAAAGGGGGGCCGCTCATTTAAAACTATGAAACAAGTATGGGGGGATTCAAAACTAGAATTGGCCCAAAAACGAAAGTGGGGAGCCCTTTTTTTAATTTGGCTCAGACCTTGATGCGCGACCAGGCATTACTCCCCAAAAAAGGTGCAAAAAGGGGGGGCAGAAGTACCGAAACAACCCCAATAAAGCACCACTTCCAATTGAGAAGCAAATTTTAAAATCCTTTATGCCGCTGTCAATTTGGGGAAATTTTTTTGATCGAATGCCACTAACAGAATTTCCCCAATATGAGAGAGCCCTTTTTTCTACGCAAACCAGAATTTTCTAAAACCCAAAAAAATTTTAAAAAAAAAGGGGGTTTAAAAAACGAAATTAAAAATTGGGGAAAAAAAATACATTCCCCCAAAAAAATGCGCTTTTCCTTTCCTTGAAAAGGAGCTTTAATTTTAATTTTTTGGGGGGAAACATGGAATTGTTTTTTAAAAAAAAAAAAAATGGGGGTTTTTTTTCTTTTTGGGGGCATCTTTGGGGGGTTTTGTTGCCCTTTTGGGGGTGGCAAAAAGACAATCAGAAGATGGGGCTAAATTTCGATACTTTTTTTCTCGGAAATTTAATCAATGGGGGGAGTAAAGGAAAAAAAACTGAAAAACTCGGATTTTCTTTTGTTTTGTAAAAAGGGGAAAAAATTTTTTTTCCCCATGGTACCCAAAATCCCCAAAGAACCCCAATTTTTAAAATTCCAACAAAAATCCAACCCCACAAGGGAAAACCCCAAAATTTTTCTTTTTCAAAAACAAAAAACTTTTAACCCCCAAAACCCCCGATGAAAAACAGAACGGGGGCCCTCAGACCATAAAAAAATGATATTTTTTTCAACTTTTTAAATTTAAATTTTAAAGCGGTACGGGTTTTTCCGGGGCGGGGGGAGTTTTGTTTTTTTTTTTATTTTTTAGGGCCCCCAAATTTTTTTGGGTTTTGGAAAATGTGATCCTTAAAAAAGGGGAAAAAAGGGCGGGGGCCCCCCCCTTGGGGGGGGGGGAAAAGGTTTTGGGGGGGGGCCCTTCCATTTAAACCCTTTGGGGGGAGGGGAGGATCCCTTTCATTTACGGGAAAATTAAAAAAAGGGCCCCAAAACCCCCCGGGGCCCAAACCTTTTATGGGGGGGGAGGAACCGGGCCCCCGTCCCCATCCGAAATAAAAGGGGAGTTCGGCGGGGTTTTGCGTTTGCTTTACTCAGAGGGCGGGTTTTTGACCCCCGCCCCCGGGGGAAAGTTTTTTTGGGCAAAAAACTCCCCGGGGGCCTTTTTTTTCTCTTTTAAAAGGGGTAATGTCCCATTTTTTGATAAAGACGGGATAGATCCCCCTTTTGGGAACCGGGGTGTCGCTTCTTTAAAAAAGCCGATTCTAAATTTTTAAAGTTTTTTGGGGGGTCAACCCTTAGGAATCACGCTTTTTGCCTTTTTTCCCCCATTTACTCACCACATTTTGGTGGGTGGTGTGGGGGAAAAGGGCACCCCGGGTTCGCTTTGATAAGTATGCGACCCTTTGGGGGGAAAAAGTTTTTTTTTTCGCCGATAAGGAATTTTCCCCTTTTGGGCTAAAAAAAGGGGGTTTTTGGGGATTTTGGTTTTTTTCCATAAGCAAAACCTAAATAAAGATTTCTAAAAACCTTTTTAGCCGAGTTCGCAAAAACCCTTTTCCGGGGGTTGGGGGTTTTTTTTTTAAAAGGGGGTTAAGTCCTGTGCCCCATTGGGGAAATTTTTTAAAATTTCACACCCCCCAAAAGGGGGTTTTTTGGCACCCACATTATGTACCCATATCAAGGTTCTCAACCTTTTGTGGGTTTTCAGGGGGGCCCGGAAAAATCGTTTTAAAAGGCGGGGTTTTTAAAATGCACCCCCCAAGCCTAAAAAAACCCAAAAAACTAGGGGTTTTTTAAAATTTTTAAATTTAAACGATCTTTCCTTTTGGGGGATGAAAAAATGCGAGGGGCGGGTCGAAAACTCATAGAAGTTCGTTTTAAAATTTTAATTAAGCACTATAAAAAAAACCACTTACAAAAAAAAAACATAGAAACGAACCCCCTAAACCCGGGGGGGGCTTTTTTGTTTAAAATGTACATCTTCGTCTAGGCAGGCGCTAAATTTAAAAATTTTCTATTAACGCTCAACATAAGACCAATCCGGTCAAAAACGTTCGCCGACATCCAACGAACCATCCAAGTTGGAAAAAATTAACCAAAAAAAACCCTTTGGGAAAAACCCCCAACCCAAAACCCCGAAAGGGGAGGGGGGCAATCCCCCTGGGTGAGTACGCGAAAAAAAAAATTTAAAGAAACTTTTTTGGATTGAGTCGTGGGGTTAAAGGAAAAAAAACCATCTAAAAAACCCGGGGCCCCCTTTCAACCATAGAAATACAAAAACGAAGAGAAAAACCCAAACTGTTTCAAAAAACCGGGGATTAAGCTACTAAAAAAACAGCCTACCTTATAAATTTTTAAAAGAAAATAGGGACGGGGCCCCCCCTGGTCCCCTGAACTTCTTTGCAAATTTTTTTGAAAGCAGTGTCTGATATCAAAGACCCCTTTTTGGTTTTTTAAAACTTGACACCAAGATTTTTTTTTTCCTTTTTAAAAAAAAATTTAAAAACCCAAAAACCCGATTCAAAACCCCCGGGGGGAGCAACAACCGGTTTTTAAAAAAACACTTTTTAAAAACCCCCCCCGAAATTCAACGGGAACCTATCCTTTTCAGAAGATAAGTCGGGAAACCTAAAAATTTTTCCCCCAGAAAAACCGGCAAAAAATTCAAGCGGTTAAACGTCCCCCCCCCTTGGGATGAAAACCCCCGAACCGAAAAAGTCCACTGGGGCCAAAAGGGGCCTTTTTAAAAACATTGGGCAAAAACGAAAAAAAGAAAAATTTTCCCCAAAACCCCCCCCTTTTTTTGAATCCCCCCCCTTTTTTGGGGAAAATAAACCCTTTTTTTCAATGAACATCGGGGGAAAAATTCCGGAATTTTTACATCAAAACTTGGGGGAAAAAAAAAATCAAAAGTCCCCCCAAGGAAAGCCGCCCCCCGAAGTGAATCAGACTCATGATTCGGACAAATATCCGGGTTTTAAAAGGGGGGAAAAGTCAACATCAGGGGCCTTTTTCCAAAGGGGAAAAAATTTTTCCCATCGGGAAAGAAGAATGAAAACACTGGGGGTTTTTTGTATGGGGGAAGACCAGGCGTTCATCGTGAAGGGTACGGGGGCCGAAGAACCTTTGAAAATGAGGCCCCACGGGGGGGGGAAAACCCCCAAAACCCAAAAAACAATTTTTTTGATCCCCTAAACGGTCGAGAAAGGATCCCAAAACGCTCTAAAGGAAGGGGTAACACATTTTTCCCCCCTAAAAAAATTTTTTCGATACTGGGGAGCGGTCCAAACCGGGAAAACCCTTTTTTAAAACCCCCCATTAGCGGAGTTTTTTAAAAAAATTTTTTTTGGGCGTAACCCTTACCGAGTGAAACTACCTTATCTTGCACAAATTTTTTTGGGAAAAAAAGTCAAAAGAAAACGTGACTGTTTCAAAAAAATTTTTTTAAAATTGAAAAATTTTTTTTTTTTAAAAAAAATCAATTTTGATAAGTGAAGAACGACAATAAACCTTTACAAGTTTAAAAACCCCACGTTTTTTTTGCGCCCCCCGAATTAAAAACCTGTGGGGGAAAAAGGGAAAAACCCCCCCTGGCAACCCCTGACCGAGTAAGGGCTCAGGGGGGTCAAACACGAAGCGAATTTCCCCATTAGCAAACTGGGGAAAAAGTCTTGAGATAAAAAAAAGTCGCTAAAACCCCCCCCTTTCTTTTTAAACCCCCCCCCTCCAAAATTTTTTTTCAAAAAAAAGGTTTTAAAATTTTTTTAAGAGGCCCAAAAAGGGGGAAGTTTGGGGCCCCGAAAGATTTCCAGGATTAGTTTAAGGGGAAAAGGGGGAAGTGGGGAAATTTTAATTTAAAAGGTTTTTTTTTAAAAAAAGAGGAAAAACCCTTAAAACAAATTTTTGGGGGGAGGAAAACCCCCCAAATTTAAGAAAAAAAACCTTTTCCCCAAAAGGGCCCCCTTTTTCCCCCAAAGGGAAAAGGATTCCCCGGTTTTTGGGGGGGTCCCCAAAAAAGTGTAAATTTTTTTGGGGGTTTTCCCCCCCAAACCAAACCCCTTTCCAGGGGGGGCCAATTTTTTTGGGTTTGGGGCCCAAAAATTTGGGCCCCAAACCAAATAAAACCCACTAAAAAACCCCCCTACAAGAAAACCCCAAAATTTGTCCGAATCATGAGTCTAGATTCACATCAGCGGCGGCTTTCCTTACTGGACTTTTGACTTATAGTTCCAAGTTTTGTATGTAAAAATTCCGTGTAAGGATTCCCGATGATACATTGATTCAAATGTATTCTTCCGGTAAGCTAGGATTCAAGGAAGAAGGTGCGTGCTGGAAAGCTTCGTGTTTTCGCGATGCCCAATGCACTTAAACAGGCCCTCTTAAGGCCAGTGGACTATTTCGGTTCTTCGTTTCATCCCTAACGATGGGACGTTTAACCAGCTTGCATCTTTGCCTTTCTTATCTGGTTGCATGAAGCTTAGGTCTTTCGACTTATCTTCTGCAACGGATAGGTTCCCGCTTGAATTTCAGCGGGTGGTTTTTGAGTGTCTGTTTAACCGAGTTGTTGCTCACGCGTGGGTTGAATCTGGACTTGGAGTCAATTTATTTTAAAGAAAATCGAAAGTCTTGGTGTCAAGATTTCTAAACCGAAGTCTTTGATATCAGACACTGCTTTCTATGAATTTGCAAAGAAGTTCAGGGGACCAGGTGTTGACCTGTCACCTATGTCTGTTAAAATGATAAGGTAGGCTAGATTTTCAGTAGCTCTAATGCCGGTTATGAAGCAGATTGGTTGCTCTTCGATTCGTATTTCTATGCGATTGAGGGGCGCCGGTTATAGATGGTATTCTTCTAAGCCGACAGACATCAATCCTAATTAGTTTCGTCATATTTTTGTCGCGTACTCACCCAGTGGCATCTGTCCACTACCATTTCAGGTTTGGTTAGGTTTTCCGTAAGGTTTTCTGGTTAATTGTTACCAACTTGGTATGGTTCGTTGGATGCTCGGCGAACGCTGTAGACCGGATTGGTCTTATGTTGAGCGCTTAATAGAAGATTTTAATCAGCGCCTGCCTAGACGAAGATGCTACATTCTTAACAGAAAAGCTCGAACTCGGTTTATGGGTTCGTTATCTATGTTATTATTGTAAGTGGTATTTTATTATAGTGCTTCAATTGATTTTGAGCGAACTATCTATGAGTTTCTCGACCCGCCCGTCGCATGTTTTCATCCGCAACGGAAAGATCAGCTTAATAAATATAATAACATAGCTTTCAGCCGTTTTATAGGCTTAGACTGTGCATGTAGTAACCTGCCTCTTACTCGATAACCGGCCCCGTGCAACCGACATAAGGTTGAGAACCTTGATATCGGGTACATCATGTGGAGTGCCATAACTCCCCATGGGTGGTGTGAATTTAAAAAATTCCGAATCGACACAGGACTTAAGCCCCTAGTCAAACCACCAACCCGGAATCGTTTAGCGAACTCGGCTGAACCGGTATCAGAAATCTCTTATTTATGATAGCTTATGGAGAAACCTAAGTCCCCTAAAGCCCGTTCATAGACCAAGGAAACTTCCTTATCGGCGATAACTACGTCGTCCCCAAGGATCGCATACTTATCAAAGCGAACACCGGGGTGCACCTGTTCCGCACACCACCACACCAAAATGTGGTGAGTAAATGCGAACAAAGGCCAAGAAGCGTGATATCCTAAGGGTTGACCCGCAACAAACGATACACTTGAGAATCGGCGTTTAACGAAGACGACATCAAGGTTGCCAAAGTGGATCCTATCCCGTCTTTATCAGAAATGGGACAGTCATCCGTCTAACGAGAAAACGAAAGGCGCCGAGAGAGTCTATGACCAAAGACTTTGCCACGAGCTGGACTCGAACCAGCACCTCTGAGTAAAGCAAACGCATACCCAGCCGAACTACCTTTCATTCTGATCGTGACGGTGACCCGGTTCCTCACCCTGCCCATGAGTACGTCCGGGGGGTTTGTCCTTCTTTTCACTCCAGTCCATGAAGGCATCCTCCCCTACCCCAAGGTTAAGTGGAAGAGGCCCCATGCCCACTCCTCTTCCCCCTCCCCCAAGGGGAGGGCCTCGTCCTTTTCCTCTTTCTAAGGACTACACCACTTGCCATAACCCCACAACATATCGGCATACAACTGAAACAGAACAAAACTACCCCAGCCCCGGTAACCCAGTACCAGCATTAATATAATTAAGAAGTTGTAAAAAGTACTCACTTTGTATGGTCTGATGGCCCAGATCTGTATACATCTGGTTTAGAGATTGAATGCTCTTGTCTCGAAAAAGAAGATCTTGGCATATCCCTTGTAGATTGGATCTTGTTGGTAAGTTTAGATTGGATGTTCTTGGTAAGTTGCTACCATAGGGAAATAATTCCCTATGTACTATCAAAAGCATACCGAGTTTTTCAGTTATTTTCTCCTTTACTACCTCCATTGCTAATTCCGAGATAAAAGTATCGAAATTTAGAACATCTATCTGATTGATCATTTTGCCAGCCCTAAAGGCAACAATAATAGCCAAAGATGAATCCAAAGAAAGAGAACCCATTTTTTCTGTTATTAACAATTCCATGTTTCAATCCAAAATCAATTAAAGCTCCTTTCTCATAGGAAAGGTAAAGCGCATTCTTTTAAGAATGTATCTAGTTCCATCTTAATTTCGTTATTTAATCCTCCTTTTGCGTTAAGTGATTGTAGTAATTCTGGTTTGACAGTAGAGAGAATGGCTCTCTCATATTGAGAAATTCTGTCTAGTGGCATTCGATCACAGAATCCATTGACAGCTGCATAAATGACTATAATTTGCTTCTCAATTGGAAGTGGTGCATATTGTGGTTGTTTCAGTACTTCTGTCAGCCTTGCACCTCTATTGAGTAATGCCTGAGTCGCAGCATCAAGGTCTGAGCCAAATTGAGCAAAGGCTGCCACTTCTCGATATTGTGCCAATTCTAGTTTTAAACTACCGCATACTTGTTTCATAGCTTTCAACTGAGCGGCAGACCCTACGCGACTGACAGATAAGCCGACGTTAATAGCAGGTCTAATTCCGCGATAAAAGAGTTCTGTTTCCAAACAGATTTGTCCATCTGTAATTGAAATTACATTAGTAGGAATATAGGCCGATACGTCTCCAGCTTGTGTTTCAATGACAGGTAAGGCGGTCAAGCTACCTGCACCTGTCTGGTCCGATCGTTTAGCCGCTCTTTCTAATAGACGTGAATGTAAATAGAAAACATCGCCTGGGAAAGCCTCACGGCCTGGTGGTCGGCGTAACAATAATGACATTTGTCGATATGCCACGGCCTGTTTACTAAGATCATCATAGATTATTAATGCGTGCATTCCATTATCACGGAAATATTCCCCCATAGCACAACCAGAATATGGGGCCAAATATAGCAGAGGAGCAGGATCCGAAGCCGTGGCTGCTACAAGAATGGAATATTCAAAAGCATTCGCTTCTTCAAGAATTTGAACTAATTGTGCCACAGTTGATCGTTTCTGTCCAATCGCTACATAGACACAATACAATATTTCGCTCTCTGAAGTGGCCTTTGAGTTAAATTTTTTTTGGTGTAATATGGTATCGATAGCAATAGCTGTTTTTCCAGTTTGTCGATCTCCGATTATAAGTTCTCGTTGACCACGACCTATAGGAACCAAGCTATCTACCGCTTTTAACCCTGTTTGCATAGGTTCGTGCACAGGTTTACGTTCAATAATCCCAGGGGCTTTGACTTCGACACGTCTTCGCTCGTGATCGCTTAGAGCCCCTCTTCCATCAATAGGTACTCCCAAGGCGTCGACCACACGTCCTAACATAGCCTTTCCCGCAGGAACATCCACAATAGATCCAGTGCGCTTGACTATATCTCCTTCTTTAATAGCGGTATCACTACCAAAGACAATAATCCCTACATTCTCATTTTCAAGATTTAAGGCTACTCCTTTCACACCGCTGGCAAATTCTACCATTTCCCCAGCTTGAATCTCTATCAATCCATAAACACGTGCAATCCCATCTCCAACTGAGATCACTCGACCTATCTCATCCACTTGAAAATTCGTGTAAAAGTTGCTAATTCTACTTTCTAACAGAGTCGTTAGTTCCGCAGCTCTAGGAGAGAATTCCATGATTCAATCAAGAAGAAATTCAAGATCGAGTTAAGGGAGAATGTCGCTGACTATAAAAAGAAATAAGATTAAAAAGTTGATGATTCAAACCAAGAACAAAACAGAAAGTCTCAAAAATGGACCGGCCATGCTGACCAGAAAATTTCCATTAGGCCAAAAGTACGGCTTAACGGACCAGAGGTTAAAAAATCGCTATAAATAGAGTGATAGAAAGTAGGATCTACGTTATTATTATTCTGTAGCCACGTAGCTAATGTCATAATTCTATCATTCATATTCGTACACGGGAACCACCCTTGCTCCATGATATTGGAGACATGGTGTGTTATATCGCTCAAGGGCGGTATCCCTTGTTGTACGGCAGAACTATCAATAGACATCGAACTATGCTCAATATTAGACCCTAGACTATAATCAATCGACATTAGAGAAGTATTACCCGAAGTCTCAATAGACATTGAATTATGCTCAACAGACCCTAGACTATAATCAATAGACATAGGGCTGAATTGACTTGTCGGAAATCACCAGTTGGCTTTGTCCAACCAAGAAAGGCACGGGAGTCTTTGGGCGGGTCGAGTTAAGTAAAGACTGGCTATCTCTCTCTTTATATTATATACGCAATATCTTTAAAGGCGAAGAGTGACTACTGATTTCTTCTCGTAGTTCCTCTCTTGTTAGTGTAGTGATACAGTACTCGTGCAACAGCGCTTACGGCAGCTCGT
>JAMXBC010000001.1:136062303-136067303 GCA_024138005.1 Lumnitzera racemosa
CAATAGAGGTGAAAGGCTGACAAAAAGTACCGAAACAACCCCACAATATGCACCACTTCCAATTTGAGAAGCAAATTATAGCCCATTTATGCAGCTGTCCAATGGATCTGTGATCCGAAATGCCACTAAACAGAATTCTCAATATGAGAGAGCCTTTTCCCCCTCTACTGTCCCAAACCAAATTTACTACAATCACTTAAACGCAAAAGGAGGATTAAAATAACGAAATTAAGATGGAACTAGATACATTCTTAAAAGAATGCCGCTTTACCTTTCCAAATGAGAAAGGAGCTTTAATTGGATTTGGATGAAAAACAGGAATTTTTTTAAATAAAACAAAGAAAAAAATGGGTTTTCTTTCCCTTTGGAAATTTCCAAATCTTTGGCAAATTTTAATGTTTTTGCCCTTTTAAGGGCGGCAAAAATTGATCCAATCCAGAAAGGGGGGTTTCCCTTTAAATTTTTCGAAAACTTTTTTTATCCTCGGATTAAGCAATGGAAAAGGTAGTTAAAAGGAGATAAAACTGAAAAAAACTCGGTTATGCTTTTTTGATAGAAACCTTAGGAATTTTTCCCTATGGGTAGCACTTACCCAAAACACCCAAAATCAAAAATAACCAAAACACAGGATCCAATCCTACAAGGGTATTGCCCAAAGATTCTCCTTTTTTTCGAGAACAAGCAGCATTTCATTCTTTTTAAAACCCAAATGTTAAAAAAACAAAAATCGGGGGCCCACCCAGACCAAACAAAAGTTGAGTAACTTTTTACAAATTTTCTTTAATTATAATTTAATGCTGGGTACTGGGTTACCGGGGCGGGGGGAAAGTTGTGTTTTTCCCTGTTTTCCAAGTTTTGTAAGGGCCCAAATAATTGTGGGATAGGGAAAAGGGGGTTGTTAGTCCCCCCCCCTAGAAAGAGGAAAAAAAGCGAGGCCCCCTCCCCTTTGGGGGGGGGGGGAAAGGGAGGAGGGGCAAAAAAATGGGGCCCTTCTCCACAAAAACCCCTTTGGGGGTAGGGGAAGAATCCCCTTCCATGACTGGAAGTGGAAAAAAAAAAGGAAAACCATACCCTCCCCCGGGACTTTTTCCAAGTCCCAAAACGAAAATAATGAAAGGTTAGTTTCGGCTTGTGTATGCGTTTCTTTTACCTCAGAGGTGCTGGTTTCGACCCCGACCCCGTGGCAAATTTTGCCCCTTTTGGAAAAAATTCCTCGGCCGGCCCCTTTCGTTTTTTTTTTCCCCTTTAAAACGGATGACTTTCCCAATTTTTGAAATAAAAACGGGAATAGGAAAATCCACCTTTGGCAAACCTTGATGTTCCGTCCCCCCCCCACCCCCCACCCTTGTTTTAAGGTTTTCCCGGGTAAACCCCCGGTTTTTTTATTTCTTTGGGCCCCTTTTTTTGGATTACCCCTTTGGTTTTGTGTTTCGCAACAATGAGGTGTGTTGCTTGGAAATTTCACCCCTGGGGGGGGTACCGTTAGTAAATCGCCCCTTGGGGGAAACCCGGGGATTAACCGCCAGGGCCTTGGTTTCCAAAAGATTTATAAATAAAAAAGAATTTCCGAATTTCCGGTTCAAGCCGAGTTTTTCGCTAAACGATTCCGGGTTGGTGGTTTGACTAGGGGCTTAAGTCCTGTGTCGATTCGGAATTTTTTAAATTCACACCACCCATGGGGAGTTATGGCACTCCACATGATGTACCCGATATCAAGGTTCTCAACCTTATGTCGGTTGCACGGGGCCGGTTATCGAGTAAGAGGCAGGTTACTACATGCACAGTCTAAGCCTATAAAACGGCTGAAAGCTATGTTATTATATTTATTAAGCTGATCTTTCCGTTGCGGATGAAAACATGCGACGGGCGGGTCGAGAAACTCATAGATAGTTCGCTCAAAATCAATTGAAGCACTATAATAAAATACCACTTACAATAATAACATAGATAACGAACCCATAAACCGAGTTCGAGCTTTTCTGTTAAGAATGTAGCATCTTCGTCTAGGCAGGCGCTGATTAAAATCTTCTATTAAGCGCTCAACATAAGACCAATCCGGTCTACAGCGTTCGCCGAGCATCCAACGAACCATACCAAGTTGGTAACAATTAACCAGAAAACCTTACGGAAAACCTAACCAAACCTGAAATGGTAGTGGACAGATGCCACTGGGTGAGTACGCGACAAAAATATGACGAAACTAATTAGGATTGATGTCTGTCGGCTTAGAAGAATACCATCTATAACCGGCGCCCCTCAATCGCATAGAAATACGAATCGAAGAGCAACCAATCTGCTTCATAACCGGCATTAGAGCTACTGAAAATCTAGCCTACCTTATCATTTTAACAGACATAGGTGACAGGTCAACACCTGGTCCCCTGAACTTCTTTGCAAATTCATAGAAAGCAGTGTCTGATATCAAAGACTTCGGTTTAGAAATCTTGACACCAAGACTTTCGATTTTCTTTAAAATAAATTGACTCCAAGTCCAGATTCAACCCACGCGTGAGCAACAACTCGGTTAAACAGACACTCAAAAACCACCCGCTGAAATTCAAGCGGGAACCTATCCGTTGCAGAAGATAAGTCGAAAGACCTAAGCTTCATGCAACCAGATAAGAAAGGCAAAGATGCAAGCTGGTTAAACGTCCCATCGTTAGGGATGAAACGAAGAACCGAAATAGTCCACTGGCCTTAAGAGGGCCTGTTTAAGTGCATTGGGCATCGCGAAAACACGAAGCTTTCCAGCACGCACCTTCTTCCTTGAATCCTAGCTTACCGGAAGAATACATTTGAATCAATGTATCATCGGGAATCCTTACACGGAATTTTTACATACAAAACTTGGAACTATAAGTCAAAAGTCCAGTAAGGAAAGCCGCCGCTGATGTGAATCTAGACTCATGATTCGGACAAATATACCGATTAAAGGGATAAGAGTCAACATCAGGGTCTTCTTCCAGAGGGCAAATTTTCCTATCGGGAAAGAAGAATGAAAACACTGGTTCAATGTATGCGGAAGACCAGGCGTTCATCTGTGAAGCATACGGCCATGTTAGCCTTTGATATGAGGCCACCACGTCGGACCACAAACCAAGTAAACTTGATCGATCCCATAAAGCGGTCGAGAAAGGATCCCAAATCGCTCTATGGAAGGGGTAACACATTTTCCCTGATAAAAATTTACGCGATACTGGTGGAGCGGTCCAAACCGGAAACCATTTTCAACCCGTTATTAGCGGAGTTTCAAACAATTTCGGGACGTAACGCTTACAGAGTGAAACTACCTTATCTTGCACATTTCTGAGAAAGATGTCAAAAGAATCGTGACTGTCTTCAACAATTTGTTTAAAATTGAAAATTTTCTTTCTAACTAATATCAATTTAGATAATGTGAAGAACGACAGATAAACCTTTACAAGTTTATCCGCACGTTCGTCGCGCGCCAGAATTAGCGCCTGTGGAACACGGGAATACAGCGTGGCAACCCTGACCGAGTAAGGGCTCATGGCGGTCAAACGACGAAGCGTAGTACCTCATTAGGCATACTGAAGCCGTCTTGAGATACAAGGCAGTCGCTAACCACCCAGCTTTCTTTTGAAACCCATGCATCCATTTGATTTTCAAAAAGGAAAATACATGACTGAAGCGAAGAAGTATAAGCTGGATCCAGAAAGAGTATCCGAGGACTTAGTAAGAAAGCAAGTGAAATAGCTAGGTCATTATAAGGAGCAGCTGAAAAAGCCCTTTATAGGGCAATGCCTCGGGTAGGAAAACCAGAATCAAGAGAGAACCTTTCAATAGACTCCGAAAGAAAGAGCTTCGGCTTGGTGGGCTCAGAAAGAGTAGTAATGTTCCGGGGTCTCGCCAACCAACTCTTGTCCAGTAGCCATTCTGAGTGGAGCAACGGATATAAGAAGAAGAGGAACCAATCACTAACCTACTAAAAAACATCAGTACAAGACGGCAGTCATTGATGGAAGTAAGTTGGATAGCGGGCCTTTCCCTACGGGATAGGAGGCCAATACTGCTTCGGTCGCTGCGGGCTTACGAATTCCTTTGTTAACCTGAATCGGCCATTGTCTTTTCGGGTTCCCCCACCCAGGTGGGAAATAACTTACTTAGACTATAGCGACCCTCAGAAGACATACCCACTTCTCCTAAAAAGGAGGAGCACACCAACTCTATGAAGAATTCCTGGCCTTGTTACAACAATACGCTAAAAATACCCGATTAATGCTGAATTGGGCTGCGACAATAGCCATCCTCCACTAGATACATCATTCAGAAATCGGGCAGTAGATCGGTGCGCCCAAACATCTCTTCTCGGACAGAGGGAACGAAAAGACTTCACAACCAACAGGGAGCCAGGCCTTCTATCTTAATCTTAACCCGTGACACGTGGAACAACAAGCGATTCAGCAGAGAAAGATTGGGAACTGGAAAGGAGGTTATGTTCGTCGGTTGATTCGAAGATTTGCGGATTTGAATACTATGCCCATTCCCTCATGGCTCTTTCCTAACTTCTACACTCTATTCAAATGCAGTTGCATGTCCCTCATTACCAATAGAAGAAGAAGAGAGCATCAACGCCATACCGCTCGGGACCAATCCTCCAATTCACTCAAAGGGCAGAGAACATAAAGAAGGAAAACAGGAGATCGGAGAATCGAAAAAAGTCTGTTTGAAAGAGGGTGAAACCGGACACTGCCAACTTCTCCCTGCTACACAGAGGAATTCATTCTTCTCAAAATCAGAGACGCTCCGCACCTTGCTTTGCTACCGGGTATGAACTCCTCCCCTGCTTTCGGGCGAAGTCCTTCTTCTTGGCCACTCTATTTTGGAAGCAAATCTTCAACTAGAAATCGGATAGAAAGATTAAAGGCCCTAGAGGAGATATAGAATCGAGTTAGTCAGTCTCCCCCCCACCATCTACCCTCCTCATAGGCTTTCTTTGAGCGCTAAGCTTTCTTCCCTTCGAAAGTGACGGCTACTCT
>JAMXBC010000001.1:136072303-136080741 GCA_024138005.1 Lumnitzera racemosa
GGACTGGTCTTATTGATCTTGGTAGAACTTCAAGTCTTATTATTACTGCTGCTATGGATTCAAAAGACACTCACTATGATTCTTATATTGCTCTTTGGAACCTTCCCTTGCTTTCACTCGCGAGAAGGGTCTTAACGATTTTCTTTTTGTTTATGGGTTCCTCGTCTCTTCTCCTCCTTCCGGGGCATCTCACTTTTAAAAAAACGGAGTACACTGAAAACTAACCCAATCTCGATGAAAGGTGGAATCATATATACATCGATCATTCAAGAGGGACAGCTAGAATCTACGCTAGGATCCAACCTGCGCTACTTTCTTCTAGTATGAGATTTAGAGTTCGAGGGTCATTCCTCCAACTGCGGTTACGCCATTTCCTCTGTCCTTAATAAGGCACCAAGAGCCCTTATTCAAAGGCAATGCTGACTCTGGTCTTCTCTTTCAAGGTTCCAGGTAAAGGACTAGGGATATTCTTCTTCCCATCTCGGGAGAAAAAGAAAGAAGTAGTAGTTCCCGGCAAAAGAGAGAATTTCTTTTTGATTGAGTTCCAGGCTCCAGGCTTCAGAGCCGAATTAGCCATTGGGATTGGTGTACAGAAAAGACTGATTGATATTCGTAATTAGCTGCAATAAAATAAGACTCTCTTTCGGCAGAGAAGTGAACGACAACGACTCCGATCTTCAGATCGGAGGCGTTCAACAGTAAGAAAGTCAAGCCGCAAAGCCCTCTTCATTTCTCATACTAATCCCCCCCTTCCTTTGATTGCTTAGTCTCTCCTCCTTTCTGCACTCTTCTGGTACAAAGGACTAGACTGATAATTTTTTATATAAAGTCTGACTAAGGAAAGCCTGGCCAGGCCAATGGAAGTACTTACTTAGCCTTGTGATATTCTCTTGATCTAGTTTACGGCAGCTTTCAGTCCTGGGAAAGGTCATTAAATAGCTTTCCACATGACCTCCTTAGATTCAAGTACTCTTGTTAAAATTAAAAGCGCTACGCACCTCTCGCCTTTCCGTTGCCTTTCAAAGGTTAGCATCCACCGTACTAAGAGCCTATTCTCTGTATTCTATATTCTATGCCATCAAACATCTGCAGAGCCTACAGGCAAGTAAGGAAAGACTCGGAGCACTCGTTTTTTTTGCTACTCCAATCAATGGTATGGCATTTGGTTTGGGCCTTAACTTAAAGATTGGTTAGGCCCCAATGTTGTCAATCAGTTCCTTTTTTTACTCATATTCATGTGCTGCGGATTCTCGAACAAGAACAGGGGATGAAAATACACTCCAATAATTAACCACCCTTTAGGGGAAAAAAGCTCCCCAGCTAATAAGAAGAAAACTACATCATGATAACCAACACCTATCGTAACAACGGCTTAGCCTTAGCCATAATAAGGCAAAAATTTAGAGAAAAGAAATTGTCCCCCCCCCGTATTAAAAGGTTTTTTTTTTGAAACGGGGGGCTTAAAATGAGTTGTAAAATTCCCCGGGCCTAAAAATTACTCAAAAGGGGGTTTTTTTTCGTCTTTAACCATTTCTTTTTTTTATGATTAATTTGGCAACGTTTTTTTTCAAAGTAATATGATTATTTTTAATGGGAAAGTTCTTTTTTATCCGGTTTTATCTATACTTTAAAAGTTTTTTAAAACCTACCCTCGAGCCCTTTAAATTTTTTTTTTAAGTCATAAAAAAAATTAGCCTTTTTTTAAAAAAAATTGGTCGAACAGTACGCTTTTTCAATATTGGTTTTAAAAATTTGAAAAAATTAAAAATTGGGTTATAAATTGGGAAAACCACATCCTAGATATCCCCCCCTTTACTTTTTTGGGAAAAAATTTAAATTCCTTTTTGTGGGAAAAAAATTTTATTAAAAGACCCCCACAAAAAAAGGATATAGATATGAAAATTTAGCAATTGTTTTGGGGTTTAAAGGTGATAAATAAATGAAAATTTTTGTTATTAAAGGGGGGTCCCCTTTTTTTCGTAAATTTTTTATGAAAACCCAAAAAAAATTTTCCCCTTAAAATCATTTAAAATTTCCCCCCAAGTATCAAATAGATTACATAAAAAGCAATGTTTTAAAAAAGGATTCAAAAAAAAAGTGGTAAAATAAAAACCCAGGGCAAAAAACCTTTTTTTGTAAAAAAGACTCGTATTACCTCTAAAAATAAGCGCTATAAAAAAAAAAAGTAAAAAAAAGGATTCCCCTCCTTTTTTATTGTGCCCCATATAGAGACTGTGTAGTGAATAAAAGTTTTTCATGTTTCCTTATGCAGCAAAATTTTTTTAGTTGGGGGACCCCCCAGGTATGATTTTAAAAATCCCACCTTTCCCCCATTCGATTAAAACCTTTTTTTTAGTGAAGTCACATAAATTTTCTCCTAACCTTTGAAGAAGGGAGTGAAAGAATGTTTATTAAATTTTTTTTTTTTCCAATTTTTTGGGAAAAAATCCCGTGAAAAAAAAAAATAGTAAAAATCCGTCTTTTAACAGTTTTTTTTTTCATAAAAATTTTGGGCCCCCAATTTTTAAGGTTTTTATCATTCCCCTTGGTATTATCCCGAAAACGTGGGGGAAAAAGTAAAAAAATCAAAAACATTTTGAGGGAAAAACATAAGCTTTAAAGAAGTTTTAAAAATTTTTTTCTTGGCAAAGTTCTTCTTACGTTTCAGGAATTCTTGCAAAATTACCCGCCCCCAGCCCCCCCTTTTTAAAAAAATTGGGGGGAAAAAACTCTATGTCCGGAAAATTAAAGGATCCAAAGGTTTTTTTCCCCCCCTGATTTTATTTGTCTGTGTCCTAATCCCCCTTTTTTAAATTGTGGATTTGAAAAAAAATATTTTTCCCCCAAAAATTTCCTTTTTTAGGTGGTGGTGATTTTTTAAGTCAAAAAGATTTTTAATTTTGGCCCCCCCCCAACCTAAAAAATTTTCGAGGGTTTTATAAAATTTTCAAAGCTATCCCTTTAAAAATTTTTTTCCCCAAAGTTTTTTTTTTTTGAAAAAAAACCTTTCAAAACAATTTTTCCCCCACAAGAAACAAAAACAATTTTTTTAGGCCCCGGCTTTTTTGGGGGGGCATGTTGATTATAAGCCCCCATGGTTTAAATCTTTTTTATTGAATTGAACTCATTAAAAATTCCCCTTTTTATTTCCCCGAAACCCCCGACCGTTAAAATAACGAAAACTGGGGCTCAAAATTTTTGTTTTTTTTTTTTTTAGGGGAAACCTCTTTTGACCCAATTTTTAAATCCCTTTCCCCCAAATGAAATTGGGTAAGTTTAAAAAAAAAAAAAGCCCCAACCAAGAAGGTTAAACTTTCCCCCTTTTTCCCCTAAAAAGTTTTTTATGTTTTTTTGGGAAAAGAAATGAAAAAGAACCCCAAAAAAATTAAAAAAACAAAAGGGGGGGCCCCCCCAAAAAAAATTTTTTGGTTTTTTTTTCTTTAAAATTTTTTTTTTTTTTTCCCAAAAACCCCCAAATTTAAACAGATCCCCAAAAATTTCCAAAAAAAAATCAATCCCCCCCCTATTTGTTAAAAATTTTAGAAAAAGGGGGGGAAAAAAACTCCCCCAAAAACCCCTAAAAAAAGGAAAAAAGAAAACCCCCCAAAAACCCCCGGGAAAAAACCCCAGGTAAAGGAAAAAAAAGGGGAATGTCCCCCCAAAGAAATTTTAAATAATGTTCCCCCGGATAAAAAAACGAACCCCCATAGATGAAAGACTTTTAAAAATCCCCAAAATGCCCCCAAAAAAATTTTTAAAATAAAGAAAAATTAAAAAAAAAAAAGGGGAAAACGGCAGTCCCCCCTCCCCCCAAATGAAGGTAAAAAAAAGCCCCCCCAAAAGGAAAAGGGCAAAAAAAACCCCCCCCTCCCCCCAAACCCACTCCCCCCTAACCCAAAAAACCCCAAAGGGTGAGGGGCCCCGAAAAATAAAAAACCCCAAAAAGCCTAAGGTTTTTTTAAAGGGAAGGGGGAAAAAGGCCCTTTTAAAAAAAAGGAAGAAGGACAATGACAATGCCTTTTCCCCCCCGAAACCAAAAAAACCAAAAAAAAAAAATAAACAAAAAAGG
Organism: Lumnitzera racemosa; assembly: GCA_024138005.1. NCBI lineage: Eukaryota > Viridiplantae > Streptophyta > Magnoliopsida > Myrtales > Combretaceae > Lumnitzera > Lumnitzera racemosa. The sequence continues at coordinate 136,076,373 of JAMXBC010000001.1, forward strand.
GGGGGGGGGGGGGCCCCCCCCCCTTTAAACCCCCCCCACTCTTTCCCCGGTTTTTTAAAACCCCCTTTTTTTTGAACCCCCGGTTCCCCCCCCCCCCCCCCCCCTTTTTTAAAAAAACCCAAAATTTTTTTTAAATCCCACTTTCTTTTAAGACACAAAAAACCAACCCAGATAACCAAAAAAACTAGAAAAAAAACCAGACAAATAGAAAAAACCAGAGAAATTTTTTAAGACAACCCAAAAAAAACCCCCAAAATTATTAACATATCAAAAAAAATACTTTTTCCCGGCCCCCCCCATTGTAGCCTTCCCCCCCAGTTTTAAAATTTAAAGGGAGAAACTTTTTTTGCCCCCGGCCCCCTTTAAAAATTTCCCACCCCCCCGGGGGTTTTTTCCCCCGCCCCCCCTAACCTTTTAAAACGTCAAAAACCCCCCCTTTTTTGGAAAAAACCGTGGGGGTTAAAAAAATGCCCCAAAAAAATTTCCCCTTAAATTTTTTTTTCCGTTCCTTTTTTTTATTTAGTAAAATTCCCCCAAGGGGGGGCGGGTTTTTTCCCCGGGCCCCCCCAACCAAAAAAACAGTTTTTTTTTTTTTTTTTTAAATTTCCCCCCCCAAAATTTTAAAAAATTTTCTAAAATTTTTCCCCAAAAAAAAAAGTCCCCAAAATTTTTTAAAAAAAATTTCCCCAAAACCCCCCCTTTTTTTTTTGGTGGGTTTTTTTTCCCTTTTTTTTTTGGAAAAAAATCCCCCCCCCCAAGGGTTTTCAAAACCCTTTTTTTCCCCCCTTAATTTTTTAAATTTTTTTTTTTTTTACAAAAAATCTACCCCTTTTTTTAAAGAATTTTAAAATTTGGGTTCCCCGGAACCCAAAACCCCCCCTTTTTTTCCCTTTTTTTATTTTCCCCTTTTCCAAAAAGACGTGTAAACCCGGTTGGTTTTTAAAATTTTTAAAAAAATTTTAAAAGATCCAAATGGGGAACCCCAGGCCCTTTTCTTTTTCCCCCAAAAAAAGTTAACCATAAAATTGAAAAAAATAATAAAATTTGGAAAAAAGGAAAAAAAAAATTTGAAAAAACCCCGGGGGTTTTCCCCCCGGGGGCCAAAACCCTTTTCCCCAAAAAAAAAATTTTTAACCCCCCCCCCCCCCCCTTTTTTTACAATAAAAATTTCCCCCCCTTTTTCCAATAAAAGGGCCCCCCCCCCAATTGGGAAAAAACTCCACCGAGGGTTTAAAAATTTTTTTTTTAAGAATTTTGAAATCTTTTAATACCCCCCGTGAGTTTTTGGGGGGGGGGAAACCCCCCCTTTTAAAAACGGTTTCCCCCGCGGGGTTTTTAAACCCCCCCCCCCCTGGGGGGACCAAAAAAGGGGCCCCCCCAACCCCTTTTCAATCTTGGGGGCCCCTTTTTAAAAAGAGTTTCCCCCCCCCCCAAAACCAAGTCTCCCCAAGGGCGGTTTTGAAAAAGTTTTTTTTTTTTTTTTAAACCGGTTTTTTAAACCCCCGCAAAAAAAGTCCCCCCCCCGAAAAAAAACTTAAAGAGGGAAAAGGGCCCCCAAAGGGGAAAAAAAAAAGCCCCCCCGCCCCAAAAAAAAAACTTTATTTTAAAAAAAATTTTTTCCCCCTTTTAAAACCCTCCCCCAAAAAGTCCCCCATTCCCAGTACCCAAACCAGCCCCCCGGGGGGTTTTTTCCATTTTTTTTTTTTTTCCCCCTTCCCCAACCTTTTGAAAAAACATTCATTTTGGGGTTCCCTTTAAAAGGGAAACCCCCTTCCCCCACCTTTTTAAAAACCCACTTTTTAAAACCCCGGGGAGAAAGCCAACTTTCCCCTTTTTGAAAGGGGAAAAAAAAAAAGTCCCCGGGTTTTTTTTCCCCCCCACCGAGGGGAAAACCCCGGGGGGGGGGGCACAAATAAAACCTCCCCACAACCAAACCCGCTTTTTTTTAGGTTTTCCCCGGGGAAAAAACCCCCCCCGCTTCCCTGGGAAAAAAAGAAAAAGATTTTCCCCGGGTTTTTTAAAGGGAAAGGGAAACCCCCCCAAAAAAAAATCTTCCTCCCCCGGTTTTCATCTGGGAAAAAAAACCCAAAAAAATTAAAAAGGAAAACTAGCAATCCGGGGGGAAAAAGAAAAAATTTCCTAAAAACAAGCAAAAGAAAATCCCCCCCCCAAAAAATTTTTTTTTAAAAAAAACGAGGTTCCCCCAAAAAAGAAAGAAGGGGGTAAAAAAAAAACGAAGAAAAAACGAGGCCCCTTTTTAAAAAACCCCCGGGCCCCCAAAAGGGTGGGGATTTTTCTACAGGAAAACCCGAAAAAAAACCCCACCCCCCCGACCAATTTTCCCCTGAGAGCCCACCAACTTTTCCCCCCCCGGGAAAAATGCCCCTTTTTAATTTTGGTTTTAAAAAAAACACCCGCATGCCAATATAAAAATGGAATGGCCCTTTTTCCCCCCCGGTCCCCGGACCACTTGGGGGGTTTCGGGCCGGCCCCCCCGGTCCCCCCGAAAAGAGGCGAAAGTAGCGGTAAAAAACCCCTTTTTTTTTTTTTTCCATTCAAAAAGACACCTTTTCCCCCCGCTTTTCCCCCCCCGTGTCCCCCCCTAGCCCTCCTGTCCCCCGGCGAAAAGAGAAGGCGAAAAAAAAACCCCGGCCCCAAAACCGCATCACGGGGTTTTCCCATTTTCCTAGACCAATAGAGCAGGAAAAAAAGAAAAATTTTTTTTTTTTTTCGAAAAAACTTTTTTTTAATTTTTTTTGGTTAAAAAAAGGCTCCGCCTTTTAAGGGGGGTTTTCCCCGACGCTCCCAGAGAGGGGGGAAGCCCAAAACCTGGACATTCTTTTTCGACGGCATCCCCTTTTTCCCCATTGGGGCGAAATGGAGTGCCACAATTTCCCCTTCATAATTTTTTGATTTACATAAACCAAAGCCCAAAGCAATGGCGACGTCCCCCCCCGGCCCATAAAAATTAAAGGAGGGTATACTGATTGGTCCCTTTTTTAAACAGATTTTGATTCTTTAAACGGTTTTTGGTTTACAACGAAAAATTTAAATTTTTGAAAAAAAAGGATCAACTCCCCTAATAGGAAAAGGGGGAGAAAAAAACAAACCCCAATGCCAAGAGTTTTCCCTGTTCAAAACGAAGCCCAACTTCTCTCTTATCCCACCCCGTGCCAATACAACAAAGGATGAGTTTCCCCCCTTTTTCCTTCTCGCGAACCAAAAGGAGCGCCCTAGGCCCCCCAAAAAAGGGCAAAAAAGGAATTTTTTTTTCCCCTTTAAAAGGCGGCCCCAAAAAAAAAGGGGCCCTTTTTTTCCCCCGCAAAAGTCCCCCCCGGTTTTTTTTCCCGCGAAACGAAAATTTTCCAGAATCTAAAGGGTTCGAGAAAGAAAGGATTGGTAAAAAATGGGGCCCCGGCCCCCCCCCTTTTTTTTGTTCGTAACGAGGGAGAGAAAAATGGAGTTTTTTTTCACGAAATTCAAGAAAAAAAGGGAATTAAAAAAAAAAAAATCTTTTGTGGCCCCCCCTCGTTTTTTTTAGACATTATGGCTTTTTGGGGGGTCGACCCCGGGGGAACCCAAAAAAAGGAAACCCATAAAAAAACCCGGGGACCGACCCCCATGGAGAAAAATCACCCCCTGATTTTGACCATGGCCCCCGAGATTTGATAAAAAGAAAGGGGTTTTTCCGGGGTTTAAATTACGTTTTTTTTTAAAATGGAAAAAATTTTTTATTAGGGAAAAAATATGGAAAAAACAAAAAAAGACCAAAGGAAAAGAGAAAAGAATGCAAACCAAAATGCAGGTGCCTTTTCACCAAAAAGCCTGGGGGGCTTCTTTCTTGTTGTAAGTGAATGCAACAGAAAAACCCGGAAAAAAAAAAAACGAAAAAAAAATGAAAAACCCAATTTTTTTTTTAATTGGGGAATTTTCCCAAAAATTTTTTAACAAGATGTTATTCGCTTCTCACGCCATTGGGTTTTTTGGGCCCCCCCCCCCAAGGGAAAACAAACATGGGAAAAAAGAAAAAAGGCAAAATTTTTTGAGAAGTCCCCCAAGCTTTTGGGGTACCCTAGAAAAAAACGGATTTTCGCTAAAGGGCCCCCGGCTTTTTAAGGCTTTCCCCCGTGGCGCTCCCCCCTCCTTTTTTCTTTTTTTTTCCTTTCCGGGACAAATTTTTTTATAAATATTTTTTCCCCCCGGTCCCCCTCATTTTGGAAACGCTTAAAAAAGAGCTTTTATTTACACCCCCGTCCGAGAAAACCTTTACTCCCCTTTTTTGCAAAAAAGGGGTCACTGGGCGGCTTTTTTGAAAGGGATTTACTCCCCCAAATGCAACCTTTTTTCCCCCATATTAAAAATACCACTC
>JAMXBC010000001.1:136080841-136098341 GCA_024138005.1 Lumnitzera racemosa
ATCCCTTTGAGGAAATTCATATTGCTTTGTTCAAATGGAGGTTCTTAGGTAAAATTACCTTTTAGGTATTAAAAAACCTTTTTTCTTTATAATTTTTTAGAAAAAGCCCCAGTGCAATCTTTAAGACATTTTTTAAGGTTCGTTTAAATCCTGTTAGAAACTTTAATAAGGTTATGATTAAGAATTCTAGAATGGAAGCTATTTCAGGGAGCTACTTCAGATCATCGTCTTCTTTATCAGTAAGAGGTGCCTGAAGTCTTTTTCTGCAAATAGTCTCTAAATGCAATTACCTTGTAAAGACTTTGCTTTAATAGGGGGCTTCCGAAGGATTAAGTGCTCGTGAAAATTCTAAGAAAGGAGTGAGGAATGCGCTTTATTGATTACAACGGGGAAATAGCATGGATTCGTGCCAAAATAAGGCTTACAAATAAGCCTAAGCAGTTTTTGAAATCACGCAAGATCGACAAGTTATTGGTCACTTACCTCTTGAAGTTTAGGAAAGTCAACTTTAATGCCTGCCCTATGAATAGTTCTGCTTTATTCTTGTTCTTTCCAAAGATACACCTTTATTTGGAAAATGGTACCCAAGATGCACTAACTATGGAATAGGACTTTCCTTTTGTTTAGGACAGTCAAATCCATCTTAAATATTGGGTAAGTCATAGATTAATGATAAAGCAGCCTTGCTTACCTCAATGAGAACCTCAACTAGAGCAAATTGTATGTAAATTTCATGATTAGCTCTAACAATAACAACACCTCCTCAAGTATGCTTAACACAGCGCGTAACTTTGGTTTTGAAACTTCTCAGGTTGTTACAACATCTTAACAATGGCTAATCCGGAATTCGATATGCTTTCAAATGTTTATATGCTGAGCGAGTATTCACTTCCTAGCTAATATCAAAGAAGAGTGTTTTCACTTATGACTATTTAAATATTTGCTAAAGAAATTATTTAAAAATTCCAAGAAATGTCTTATCTTTCAATAATTAATCTTATGTCAAAGATGATAACCCTTAGATATTCGAATGCAAGGAACGGAAATTGATATGTGGAGGACCCAAAGGAAAGATAGACACATTTTAATACAGATAACCACTATTTGTCTCATACTCACTTGAATTCTCTTAATTCATGTTAACTTTACTATTGAATATTCCGGAAAAGCCAGACAGTTATTCCTTTTTATATGGCAAAATGCATTCTTTACATTTAAGACTGCTCAAATTCTTATTGTTATTCTTTGAAGAATTTAAATAACGGCTTCTTCTATCTGGGGTTTCATTACGTACTCCTTCTTTTAATCAACGAATTCTTAATGCTTGCCGGGCCTACCCCTAGTTTTTAAAAAAACGAATCCAAGGTCGCTTCAACCTAGAGGAAATTTTTCATATTGTTATCCCAATGGGATATAAAAAAGGTTTTTCCCCTTTCCCCAAATTTTCCCCGGCTATTAATAAAAAGCAAAAAAAAAGAGCTAAAATGTGTAAAATTTAATGTTTAAAAGAGATAAACCTTCCTTTTTAAAAAAAAGGAGCTTTTACCCCACTTTTCCCCCGCGCCCCTCTAGGCTATGTCCGGTTTAAAATTCTAATCTTTTCTTCTCTTTTCACTCGAGTACTTCTATGGCTGCTTCCGACCCTTATTTTGTACTCTCGCTTAACTGACAAAGAGATTTCAGAGTTCCCTTGCAGACAATTCTAGCCATTTACCCAAATAGTAAAGGACGACCTCTAAAAAGACAAATTCGTACCATCTAGATCTAGTTTGCTCCGAAAAAACGATTCTTGTCCCCCCTTTGGGTTATTTTTTTAAAATTTAAATTTTAATAAAAAAACAAAATTTAAATTTATGACGAAAGTACAAAAAAAATTGACTAAAAAGGGAAAGACCATTTTTTTTTAAAAATTTCCAAACCCAAATCCGGGGGGAAGCCCCATTTTAAAAATTACTTTTGGCTTTAGAGGCGGCGACGGGGAAAGTAGGGGCGATGCATATCTTTTCAAAAAAAGTTTGATGTAAGAATGCGCTCCGCTTGAAACTAATAGCCTTTTAAATGGAAATTAACTGAAAGGGGGGGGACTATTGATTTTATGGAGGGAAATGGTTTACGTGGGGGACCTTTCGTTTTTGTAGGTTGGCCCGGTCTATTGCCTTTTCCTTGTGCCTATTTTGCTTTGGGGGTTGGTTCCGGGTAAAATCTTTGAAATTTCATGGTTTTCCCAGGGGATTGGCCAGTTCCTTTTTTAAAGGATGAAACTTCTTAACCCCCGCAGTTTCTATTTGGGCTAATAGTTTAGACTTTTCTTTGTTGTTACTATGGGGCCCTTCCTAAAGGAAGGTCCTAACAAAAGGATTTATTATAAAAGTGCTCGTGCATACAATAGTCTTCAAGTCCTTAATCTTTTCCTAAGAGGAAGGGGAATTCATTAAAGAAAATTCGATTTGGTTGTTTGCGGTGGAATAGATTAAAGCGTCCGGGCCAGTAGATCCAGAGCAAATAGGCGTTGACTTAGTAGCTTTTGCAGTTGATTATAATTCCGATGTTAATCCGACGCAACTTACCGGTGATAGTCGCAGCACCAGGAGCTTTCAAGGGAGGCAGACAGATAGTAGCTGATAGTGGCATACCTTCCGAATCGAGGGTCCCACGCGCACCATACAGGCACAATAAAATACCAGCGGGGGTGCGGCTGGTATTTTATTGTGCTGAACACTCACTAAAGCCGTGGCCCTCCGCTATATTAGACCGTCCCCTAGAAGTACAATGGTTGGTCCCTCCGGAACTGGTAATCTCCGTTTGACTTGAAAGGAGCCTTGTTCAGCAGGTGCGCAGCAAATATTCTTTCACAAGTTTGACGCAAGTCGTACCTCCCAGCCCCCTTAGCTACTTGTACTAAAAAAACTAGGACGCTATACGGAAATTCGTGCCTGCTTATCCCGGCTACAATAACTATCGAACAGCGATCCATCTGAAGAATGGCGCTCGTATATCCCTAGACGTGGGTCTGTACTTTTCCCTATTAGAGAAGGGCTAGGTTTGGAACCCTCAAGCAAGACATGATCTACATAATAGAACATCATAGCGCCTAGAGATAGAGGTACGGTTCATCGCCTTACTTATCCAAGCGTGTTGCCGGATAGTCGGATATGCCGTACTCTGATTTTTATAAGGTTAGGAACCATTTGCTGTTATCAGCATTGCTCATTATCTCATTATTAGGTAACGCATTCCCGTTTATCGATTTTAAGGTTAGGGTGACACGTTGTCGCTTTCGCTTTAATAATGAATTATATGGAGTCATGCAAGGAGCGCGCTTTACTAATATAATAGAAAAGGGTTTTCCCCATCTATTTCTGCCCGAACTCTTCCTGAGTTTCCCTCCTAGCGAACGGGGAAAGCTTATCCCTCACTCGCATTCGCCTAATCGAGCAGAACGCCACTCGGCGATCATACTACAACTGGTCCCGCCTATAGTTATAGTGTTGAACACACATAAGTATAGGTTTTGTTGTCCTTACGACGGTTGTCAAAGACCGGATCTTTGCACTTCGCGACCCTATCCGAGTATGTGCTTAGTGCAACGCCTTATAGAACAATGAAGTAATGTATTCATACGAGCTCCGGCCCTCAGCAGCTCGAATACAAAAGAAACTTGTTCATTTATGTTACCTGTTGTGGACCTTCAACGTTTCACCTTTCATAGATCTGGGAAAGGCTGTTTTGGTTTGGGAAGTGACGTTGAGACAGGGCGGCACGTGCGATAAGTAATAAAGAAAGCAAAGAGGCATAAGGCATAAGTTGAATAGGCATAATAGCCCGCCTTCCATCAGTAATAGTCAAGCCTGCGAGCCGGTTTCGCCAGGGGTTGGTTTATACGTACGCGAACCACTATGGAAAGTAGTAAAAACTAGAACAACAGGAAGAGCATATATACCTTTACTTACTCGTCCTCTGTTTCTGAACTTACCTTTATCGTCTCTAGTCACTGTCCCTCTTTAAGAGCCTCGTCTCGTATGAAAAATAGGAAAGCCGGCAAAGAAGCCAATCCCAATCGAAGGCTTACTCCTTTTGTCCCTTCGAAAGCAAGAGCCACAGCAACTGGAACCTTCTCTTCTCTTATGTTTCATCGGAAGAGGCACAATTGCATTACCTATGGCAACCTTCTATCTTCGATCAGCTCCCCGGTCAGCTAGGCCCCTTTAAGCTAGCAAGCCGAACTCATTGTAGTTTCTGTCCCACCTCTGTCCCGTTACCTACGTACCCTGTCGTTCCTCTCCCGTTGGTATCGTACCTTCGTTCCGTCTACTAGGTCTCGTGTAAGCCCTTCGTTCTAGTGGTTAACTGCTTGTTCGACTTAAGCCTTTGTCACTCCCCCCCTTCGGTTAAAGCAAGCCCGTCCAATCCTCTATTCATTAGCCCTTTCCCGCCTTCGACTTCAAGCAGTAAGCAGCTCGTTGCTCTAACGGGTGGGTTTGAGCCAGGGGTTACGCAAGCCCTTCTCATAATTAAATAATAGAAAGAAATAAGAACATACGGGAGTAGGAATCGCAAGTCAGCTACCCTGCCTGTCAGCTACTTCTATGCTCTTGTTTTCAATAGATAGGATGGTTGCACTAGGAAAGCCCGTGGGCACACAAGCAAAGGAGCTTTTAAGCCCCTTACCGAACCCTAACTTCTAACCTCCACCTCTCTCTCTTCCATTATAGATTTCCTATTTTTTTTTTTAGCAGGTTGAAGCTACTATATATAATATAGTAGCTAAGCGCTAAATCATTCAGAGCGAACTAGCAAAAGAGGAAGGATTTCCGACTAACTAAACTAATAGGCTTGTTGCCCGCTCTAAACTCAAAGAATTTTCCTACTAGGGCCACTCACTTCGCTACCTTTCGAGTAGGGTTATTAACAAAAAAGAAGTCTTAACTGAAAGAGTCGGCAAATCGTATGTTGATGCCAAATGGATTACTTGCTAAGGCCTTTTCTCCCTCAAAGCATATCCTCAAAGTCCTATGCTTCTAAGCCCTTCGCCTTTTATATATATATAAAAACCGATGCCAAGGCTACTTTAATTTAATAGCTAATAGCTATTCCGAGAAAGAGGAACCGAGATGCCAAATCAGTCCTATTCTGACACCAGCCTAGAAGATTCATCTCTTCAACAGCCTTCCTAACCTAAAAGCAGCTTTTTCATCGCCTTTCGCCGGTTAGAAAGTAATGGGATTCCTAAAACCTTATAGTCAGTCTACTTGCCACTTCCTCTAAAGCGGTAATGCCGAATAAAATGAATTCGAAAGGTCTTAACTGTGAGGGGTTTTAGATATGAAAAGCAAATTTCTAATAAATGAAAAAAAAAATGTAAATTTAGAAAAGAAAGGAAAAAATTAAGAATTCAGTCTAAAAATCTATTTTGAATAAAAAAAAGATTTGATTTTGGGGGTGATCTGATCGTGGATCCCTTTTTCCCTTTTTTTTTTCATTATTATTTTATTCAAAGAAATTTACCTTTTTTTTATTATTTTTAATATTATTTTTATAAAGATTTTGTAAAAATGAACCCCTTGTTTGGGAATCACGGACGGTTAAGGTTACAAATATTATTATTTCTTTTTCTACTCCCTTACTTTTTCTTTTTTTTAAATACCGTCCATAATGAAATGATTGATGAATTAACAACGTCAATTAAACCCCTTTACTTTCTTTTAAATTGGTATTTTGCTTACTTATATATTCCTATTTCAAAATTTGAAACTGGGGAATGTTTTTAGAAACATATGTAATAAAAAAACATTTTTCATTACTCCTTCATCTTTAGCTACTAAACTAGTTATTTCGTTTTCTACTAGCACGTTAACGATAACTTCAGCTCATTTATGGTCTGACCAAGATACGACTTATTTAAAATTTAATTGAATGAACCAACTCATAAAAAGAAATTCTTTTTGGTATTCATATATTCATATTTCCCTTTAACGCTAAAATTTTCCAATATATCATTGAGATTCGGGGGCAATGAAATTTAAAATATTGGGGATAGATATTACCTCTCTTTTTTTCCCCTTTCAAACAAAAAAATTTGAAATTTTTGAATTTTTTCTATTTGGAATTGCTTGGGTCTAATTCCTATTATTTTTTAGCGGAATTGTAACTGCATATTTAAAATACAGACGTGGTGATCATTGGGACCTTTGTTTAATTAACACTTTGTTTGATTGCCTCCTTTTTTAAATTTTAATTTAAAAGGGAGGTAAAATTTTAGATTACTGAAATTATTTGAAGAATTTTTGTCAACCCAACCAAGACCGGAATCACGCCTGGGGTTTTGAACCCACACTCGGGGGGAGCCCACGTTCAAAACCGAACTGAACAAAGACGCTCTCTTATCACGAGAAGGACTGTAAAAAAGGATTTTTTTTGACCCCCCAATACATTTGCTGCATAAGTTTCATAAATTTTAGATGATTTTGTAGTCCAATTTGAATCGATCTCAAGGGACCCCCTTACGCCCAAGGAAAAGGGAATAGGTGGGGATGACAGGTTTTAAACCCACACATTTGTGCCCAAAACAAAGGGCGCACCAAGCTGCGTTTCATCCTTTCAATTGGTTTACTTGTCATTGTAAAACCCTGCCCTTTTTTTCCAAACCCTATTTTTCCTCTACATATAAAATTTCTCTGCTTGGTCTTTTTTGATTTATATATCAACTCACCCCCCGCCTTCCCAAACGCTTACTTACTTATGAGCAAAAAGGGGAAAAAAAACAGCCCTTTGAATAACGAGGTTTCCCCGTAAAAATATTTTGCTACAAAGAGCCCCCAATTTCCGTGACCCGGTTAAGCAAAGCAACCCCTGCCCCAGCTTCCGCCCAGAAAAAAAGCGTGAGAGCCAGCGCGAAAGCTGTTTTTCAAAAAAAATATTTTGGCGCGTTAGCGTTTTATTTTTCAAAAAGGGGACGGAGCTTGAAGAACGAAGCGACCGCAGCCTATTCCCTTTTTTTCCCCTTTTACTTTATTATTTTAGTAAAGCCTAGCGCCCCTAAGAAAAAAGGGCCCTCTTCTGCATAAAAGAAACCGAAAGAAAGCAAAAACCCATGCCTTTCTAAATCGCGATTTGTACTTGATTTTTTACTCATTCCATACGGGGAAAATTGCAGGAAATCGTTCGATAAAACTTCTTCATTATTTAAAATGAACCACGATCAAGACAACCCCCGTAAAACCCTTTTTCTTTTCATAGAATAAATTCTTATTTTTTGCCAAGCAAATGCATTTCCATTGATTTGTCCCCGGGACGGACCTATTCTGATTCAAATTTCCGTCGCACGCTGTTCCCAAGGACTAGAAAAATCGAAATAGCAAATTCTTGGGTCATCTCAATTTTCAAAAACCCACACTTTCTCTGGAATCAACGTATTTCCCACATATCCACTCGAGGAAGGTTTTTTCGTAAGGGACCCTCGAAACCATAATCTGTTGATATAGGGCGTAGACCCCGGAGATTGAGGAAAAAACCCCCAAGCATATCCCAAACTTCTCGCTCCCCCCGGGGCCGGGCTGAGGAAAAAACTGACTACCGAGAATTCTGTTTACTTCCTCCCCCACGGGGTTTTTAACACAATGCGTGTTTTTAACCGAGTACCAAAAATTTAACCACTTCCAATTTTCTTTCGAGAGGATGATCCACCCGCAAATACGATCGAAATTTGAACCCTTGTAAGGGTAAAATTTTTAGAAAGCACAACAATTAAAATGGGTAGTCCGTTTTGGTACAATCTACCCCCATTTTCCGATCTTTCCTTTTTTTTTCCCATTTCTTGGGTAAAGTCCCCCAAACATATTTGAAAATAAAATTTGTTTCCAAAAAAAATTTTCTTGTAGTTCCGTTTTCTTGCTCTAAAATGAAGAAAGACTTTTCGGAAATCGCCGTTGGCTTGTCCGACCAAAAAGGCAGGGGAGTCTTTGCTGGGCCGACTTAAGTAAAGACGGGCTACCTACAAGAAAAGGGATGCGCAAAGGGCCCGGCTTTAGGCTTTCGCGCTACGCCTCCATCCGTTCTTGTTCCCTCACTGCACACTTTCATATATCTTCCCACCCAATAAAAAGCGCCATAGCAGCTCCCTTTCTTTTCTGAAGCGGTTTTCTCGAACAAAGAAAAGGCCTGGCCTGCAACATATATAATACAAAAGCATTAGTTAGCTCTTTCTTGCCCTATCACTGATTAGAAGGGGAAAAGGAAGACTATTTCCAGAGAGAAAAAAAAGCAGCAATTCTTTATATATTATATTATACTCGAAATCTCTCCCCAAGAAACTTTAAAAACAGAAGTCTTTTTATAAAACACTTTGGGAGAGCATACACGAGCTCTCTCCAAAGATTTCTTTCATGCCTCGCCACTCCGTTCTCTGGGGTTTTCACAATGGGGGGTCCCCTTCTTTTTCTTGCAAAACAATTGAACTACCACAATTCTAAGCCGTTGTCATTTCTGGGGCCTTGATTTTCCCCCTTTTGCCCTTTCCCGAAGACAAAAAACCGGGGGGCTTTTCCAAAGATTACTGCGTTTTTCCCCTCCTTTGATTATCATATACAAAAAGGTCTCTTCATTGAAACTTGTCCTGCTTTTTTGCGTCGCGTGATGAGGCTACCCATTAGCTGAGCACGAATTTTTGGGCTATCCAGAATTTCCCTTCTTTCCCAAAGGGCAGACTCCTTTCTCCTCTTCATATCGTGCTTGTAAGTGGGTAAATGAGGATGATGTTTCAAGTGTTATTTTAAAACCAATTTTTAATTTTATTAGAGCAACGGGTTCTAGACTTTGGGGGATTCTCAAAAAAGCCCTTTCTTTTCCTCTCTTTACATTACAATTCTTTTGCCTATCGAAAGAAAAAATTCTCCATTTAATAAAAATTGAGGCTGGAAGTGGGGTTTTGTTTTTTTTTTTTTTTTTTTTTAGTTTTGAGCATGAACTCTTGATTCCTGGGGGATAGGCAATCAAAGGGCTTTTGTGTTTCCCCCTTTGAGTCTCTTTTAATGAAAAAAAATTTGGGGGGTAAGGGTAAGGTACGCGCCTTTTCCCGGGGGGTCTTCCTTTAAATTCACGGGGGTCGTATCTTTGTCACCAGGGGGGCTTTTCCAAAAGTAATAAGGAAAAGGGGTGACCCCTTTGAAAATCAAAACAAGAAGTTCTTCGGGGTTTCTAGTAGTTTTTTTTTTTATAGACGGGGGAAAAAGGTTGATCTTTTAGGCGGGGATAGCTACCATTGCGGGCGGGAGCGCCTGGGAATTTTTAAACTCTGTTTTTTTTTCTTTGGCAAACACTACTCCCTCTCATTATTTTTTTCGTATTTTAATTTTTTCTTCAACGGTGGACAGGGCTCCTTACCTTTTATTCTATCGGGATCTTTTTTTTCCACAAAAAAAAGATGAAAAAATTTTTTTATGAACGGGGGCAGGGTTAATTTTGATCTTCCCTTTGGCGCACCGCCAAAGGGGGAAGGGGGTCCAGGTAGCAGAAGCCCCGGAGGGGGGTCTACGCAGCTTTTTGGAGAAACCGAGAAAAAAATAAGCACTAACTAGATGATACGCGATACTTATCGTCCTGCTCGAAAAAAAAAAATAAGAAAAAAGCACACTTCTTATCTAAAAGGGGGATACTGTTTAATGGGTCGGGGCCAGATACAAAAATAAAAACTCCTAATCGCTTTCGAATGAGCTCGCCGTCGCTAACGCGATTCAGAAGGAAAATTCTGAAAACCCGGGAAAAGGGCAAAGATTTGTTTTTTGATAAAACCCAAGGGGGGTTTTTCGATTTTTTTTTTCATTTTTAAAAAAAAGGGGATGGGCAAACGAAGATTTATGGCGACCCGAAAGGGGGATTTTAGTCTCTTTGATATTCTTTTAATTAAAATAAAAGGGGTTTTTTTCGGGAATCCATAACCAATGGATCAACTCACCTTGCCCATCGGCCTTTTCGTTGCTAATTACTTTTGTTAGTTGTAGCAAAGCTCTGTCGTCGAAACTTTTTTTTCCTCGTTTTTCCTTCACGGCAGGTACCCGCTCACCAGGAGGAATCTGCATGACCAGAGATCCAGGCAAAGATCGGCTTTGATAGAGAGAGGCAAGCTACGGCTGAAAAGCCAAGCTAAACTTAAAATAAGCTCGCCAACCATGCCATGAACGGTCGACAAGAGTGCTGCTGCTTCTTTCTTATCCATGATACCGAAGCCAAGGTAATCAACAAAGGGCACGAGGGAACAGCTTCCTCTTTCTCCCTGGTCCCTAGCATTGAAGGATTCTTTCCCTCGGCTTATAAACTACTTCCAACATCCCGGCTGCGCTAAAAGCACCTCACGGCCCTATGCCTTGAAGTCTGATCTCTTAATTGGCCTACTTACTTAAGGGTAGGCACCTCTTCTCAATTCAAAGAAGTGCTCAGTCCTGACTCCGCATCTGGCTTGACGACTGCTTTCCCCAGGTCCAGGGTTTTTGGTTTGGGCATTACCGTTTTAAGGGGGAAGTGGCAAAGACTGACAAAAGGTTTTAGGAATCCCATTACTTTCTAACCGGGCGAAAGGCGATAAAAAAGCTGCTTTTGGGTTGGGAAAGGCGTTGAAGAATAATCTTCTAGCTGGTGTCAGAATGGGACATTTGGAAAACTGGGTTCCCTTTCCGAATACTTTAGCTATTAAATAAAGTACCTTTGGCATGGGTTTTTATATATATAAAAAAGGGCGAAGGGCTTAAAACATAGTTTTTGGGGATATGTTTTTGGGGGAAAAAAACCCTTACAAGAATCCTTTGGGCATCAACAACGATTTGCCGACTCTTTCAGTTAAACTTCTTTTTTGTTAAAACCCTACTCAAAGTACGAATAGTGGCCCTATGGGAAAAATTCTTTGAGTTAGAGCGGGCAAAAAGCCTATTAGTTTTTTTAAGTCGGAAATCCTTCCTTTTTTTGCTAGTTCGCTCTAAATGTTTTAGCGTTAGCTACTAATTTATATAGTACTTAAACCCTCAAAAAAAAAAAAATAAAATCATAATGGAAGAGAGAAGGTGGGGGAAGAATTGGGGGTTCGGAAAGGGGGCTTAAAACTCCTTTGCTTGTTGCCCAGGGGTTTTCCTAGTGCAACCATCCTATTATTGAAAACAAGCATAAAAGTAGCTGACACAGGGACCTGACTTGCGATTCCACTCCCGATTTCTTATTCTTTCTATTTTTAATTTATGAAAGGGGCTTGCAACCCCGGGGTAAAACCCACCCTTAGAGCAACGACTGCTTACTCTTGAATCGAAGGGGGGAAAGGCTAATGAATAGAGGATTGGAGGGGTTTTTGTTTAAAAAAACCAAAGGGGGGGGATGACAAAGGCTTAAGTCAACAACATTAACCACTAGAACGAAGGGTTTACACGAGACCTAGTAGACGGAACGAAGTACAAACCCAAACGGGGAGGAACGACGGGGACGAGGTAAGGGGACAGAGGTGGGACAGAAACAAAATTTGATTCGGTTTGCTAGCTTAAAGGGGCCTACGACCGGGGACTGATCGAAGATAAAGGGGTTGCCATGGGTAAGAAATTGTGCCCTTCCATAAACAAAAGAAAGAAGGTTCCAGTTGCTGTGGCTCTTGCTTTCAAGGGGACAAAAGAGTAAGCCTTGTTGGGGTTTGGGCCTTTGCCGGCTTTCCTTTTTTTCATACGAGACGGGGCTCTTAAAGAGGACAGTGACTAGAGACGAAAAGAAAGTTCAAAACAGAGGACGAAAAGAAAGGTATAATCCTTCCTTTGTTCTAGTTTTTACTATTTCCCATAGGGTTCGCGTACGTAAAAACCCAAACCCCCCGGGCGAAACCGGCTCGCAGGTTTGACTATTCTAAAGGAAGGCGGCAAATTATGCCTATTCAACTTTGCCTTAGCCTTTTTTCTTTCTTTTATTATTTATCGCACGTGCCGCCCTGTCTCAACGTCCCTTCCCAAACCCAAAACACCTTTCCCAATCATAAAAGGTGAAACGTTAAGGCCCAAAAAACGGGAAAACTAAAATGAACAAGTTTTTTTTGATTCGAGCTGCTGGGGGCCGGGAGTTTTATAAACATTACTTCTTTGTTCTAAAAGGGCGTTGCACTAACCCAAAAACTGATGGGGTCGCGAAGTGCAAAATCCGGTCTTTGACAACCGTCGAAGGGAAAAAAAAAAACCTATACTTATGTGGTTAAAAAAACACTATAACTATAGGGGACCTTTTTGTAGTAGATCGCCGATGCTTTTCGCTCGATTGGGCAATGCGATGGGGGATAAGCTTTCCCCCTTTCGCAGGAGGGAAACTCAGGAAGTTCGGCAGAAAAGAGGGGGAAAAACCCTTTTTTCTATTATATTAGTAAAGCGCCTCCTTGCATGACTCCATAAAAACTTTATAAAGCAAACACAACGGGTCACCCTAACCTTAAAATCGATAAACGGGAATGTTTTACCTAATAATGAATAATGGCAATGCGATAACCAATTTTCCCTAACCTTAAAAAATCAGAGTAGGGCATACCCCGACTACCCGGGCAACACTTTTTGGATAAGTAAGGCGATGAACCGACCTCTATCTCTAGGCGCTATGATGTTTTTATGTGATCAGTCTTGCTTGGGGGTTTCCCAAAACCCTACCCTTCTCTAAAGGGAAAAGTACAGACCCAGCGGGGGATATACGACGCCATTCTTCAGATGAGCTGTTCATAGTTTTTGTACCCGGGGATACAGCACGAATTTCCGTATAGCTCCTAGTTTTTTTAGTACAAGTACAAGGGGGCTGGAGTACGACTTCGTCAAACTTGTGAAAGAATATTTGCTGCGCCCCTGCTAAAAAGGCTCCTTTCAAGTCAAACGGAGATTACCATTTCCGGGGGGACCAACCTTGTACTTCAGGCGGTCTAATATAGCGGACCCCGGGTTTTAGGAGTGTTACCAATAAAATACCACCCGCACCCCCGCTGGTATTTTATTTCCTGTTGGGGGCGCGGGGACCCTCGTTGGGAAAGGTAGGGCCACTACAGCTACTATCTGTCTGCCCCCTTAAAAGCTCCGGGTGCCCAAACCCCAAGTTCGTGATTCAAAATTATTAAGAAAAACTCTTCCCCCTTTTGCTTCTACTCCCGGGGCTTTTTTCCCAAAAAAACCCTTTTAAGGGGTCTTTGGTTTTTTTTTTTTGCTTCACCCCTTTTCCATCAACCAAAAACTTTTTTGATTAACCCCCCAACTTTTTTAAAAAAAAAAAAGTAAGGCCCCCTCAACCTTTTCCCCCCCCACCCAAAAGGAAAAAAATTTCCCCCCCCTTTACATGGATTTATTTTCCCGTTTTTAAAACCCAGTTGACCAAAAAAAAACCAACCCTCTCAAACCAAAATTTCGGGGGAGGCAGGGTAAAGACTTGGGTTTGAAACCCTTTCCTAACCTAAGGGAAGGGGTTAAAATACCTAGAGATTCCTCCTTGGGGTTTTGGGCTTTTTTTAGAAAACCGGTTTAAGGGGAAAACACCCTTTTTTTAAAACCCCTATTTCCGAAGGAAAAAAATAACCCCCCGGGAAAAATTTGAAGAGAAGCTTTTATTTTTAGGGAAATTTTTTTTTGGATTTCCCTTTTTTTTTCCCCCAACTCAATTTTGGGGGAAGAAACCCCCCCCCCTGGTGTTGGACTTTAAGAATTTTCCGGGTTTTTTAAAAAATCCGAAAAATTCCGAGAAGCCCCATGCAAAAAAAGGGTTTCTTTTTAGAAAAATTTTGGGGGGGGAAAAATTTCTCCTTCAAAAAAAAGGGCGGAAAAAGGAAAATGAAGTTTAAAAATTTCCTTAAAAAACCCCCCCAAAGAAAAAGCAAAAAAGGGAAAGCCGCCCCCAAAAAAAAAATCCCTAAACCCCATAAAAAAAATTTTTTTCAACCCTTTGCTATGTTAAGCGGACCTTTTACCTTTTTTTTGTTTTAAAAATTGCTCCCCCTTTCTTCCCCTCCCCCCTAAAAGGTAATTTTAAAACCCTTCCCTGGTTTCTTTTTTGATTTTAAATAAAGGTCCCTTTTTAGAATTTTTTTTATTCTTTAAATTTTTTTAAAAATTTAAAAAATAAAATGGGGGACGAATTTTTGGACTCTAGATCCTAAGGAAAATCGTCGAAGGATTTTTTTTGGAAAATCAAAGTTAAAAACCCCTTTTTTTTTAAAAGGGAAGGACAAAAAACCCCGGGGGGAACAATAAAGCTATAAGAGAGAAAAAGGGAAAAAACCGAAACCCCCCAAAAGGTTGCAGAGGGTTAAAAGCCCTTTTTTTAAAAAGGAAATTTCCTTTTTTAATTCCCCAAAAGACCTTTTTGCTTTATAATCCGGGGAAAGGGGTAAAATTTTTTTTTTAAAAAAAAAAAAAAATTTGTTTTGGAATCCCTTTTCCCCAAAAAAACTTTAAGCTTTCAATTATCTTCCAAATTTTAAAATTTTTTTTAAAAAAGGTTTTTTTTCCCCCCTTTAATACTTTTTAATAAAACTCCAAAATTTAGGGCAAGGGGTTTTCCTTAAAACCCATCCCCAGGAACGGAAATCAAAGGGGCAACAACCCTTTTGGGGGGAGTTTTTTAAAAAAAAAAAAACAATTTTGGGGGTAAAAAATTTTTTAAGGGGAAATTTTTTTAAAAAAAAACCCCCGAAAAAATTTTTCCCGCAAACAAAAGGGAAAGGGGGGGGGCCCCAAAAAAATGGAAAAAAAGGGGACAAAAACGTTTTAAAAATTTTAACAAAAATTTTTTTTTTAAAAGGGTCCTTTTTTTCCCTTTTTGGGGATTTTTTCCAGGATTTGTTTCCCCTTTTTTTTGGGGGAAGGGCCCTTTTAAAAATGTTTAAATTTTTAAAATTAAGGTTTTTTACCCCCATTTTTCATTTTTTAACCTCCCTTTTTAATTTTTTCCCTAAAATGAAGAAAAAAATTAAAAAGGGGGGAAAAAATTTCCCTTTCGGGAAGGCTTTAAAAAAGGGTTTGGGAAACCCAAAGAGGGAACCCAATCCCAAATTTTCCCTTAAACCCAAAAAATTCCAAAATGGTTTTCCCGGGAAAAAAATTTTTTTTCGGAACCTTTTTTCCAATTTTTTTTTTAAAACCCCAAAAAAAATTTTTTTATAAAAAAAGGGGGGAAAGAAGAAAAATCTATGCTTTTTTCCCCCCCCCATTTTTAAGTTTCCTTTTTTTTTGGGGAAGCCCCAAACCCAAAAAAAAGGGTGGGGGAATTTTTGTTTGGGAAAAAAAAAATTTTTTTAAAAAATTTTGGTAAAAAGGCGGGGAGAAAAAAAAATTGGGGGGAAAAGGTAAAAAACTGGGGGGTTTTTTTTTTTTTTTTTTTGGGAGAATAAGAACCAAAACCAGCAAAGGAAATTTATAAAAAAAAAAAGACAAAACCCCATTTTGGGGCGGGGAAGGGAACGGGGGGGTTTAAAAAAAATTTTTCATGGGAAAAAAAACTTTAAACCCCTTTTTCCCAAAAGTCCCCCCAGGAAAAAGGGGGGCCCCCCATTTAACGAGGGAAAAGCCAAAAGGTCCCGGGGGAAAAAAAAAACCCCCCAATCCCCCCCCCCCCCCCCCCCCAAAAAACCCCCCCCCCCCCCAAAGGGGGGGTTAATTTCCCCCCTTAAACCCTTTTTTCCTTTTTCTTTTGAAAAAAAAACCCCCGGGGCCCCCCAATTTCCCCCCCTTTAAAAGGATCCCGCTTCCCCCCTTTTTTTTAAAAAAAGGCCAAATGGGATTTCCCGGGTTTTAAAAAAGGTTTTTTCCCCCCAAAAGGGTTTTTTTTTCCTTTAAAAAAGGGTTTAAAACCCTCAAACAAAATTTTTGGAAAAAAGTTTTTTTTGGGTTTAAAGGGTTTACCAACTTTCCCAAACGGGTAAGCCCCATTTAAAAAGGGGGGCAAATTTTTTTCCCAAAAAAAAATTTTTTTTTGGGGTTTTAAAAACTTTTGGGGGGCTTTTTTTAAAAAAAAAATTCTTTGACCCTTTTTTTTAAAAAAATTTTTTTCCCCTCGGGGGCCCCGGGGGGAAAAAAAAAAAATTACCCCCCCCCAAAAGGAAAACCCGGGTTCCCTTTTTCCCTTTTTTTTTTTAAAAAAAAATTTTTTTTTTATTTTTTGGGAAAATTTTTTTTTTTTTGGCCCCACCGGCCCAAACCCGCCAAAAGAAAAATATTTAAAAAAAACCCCCCCCTTTTTTTAAAAAAATTTTTAAAAGGGCCCGTTTTCCTTTTTCGGGGGGGCTTTTTTTGAGGCTTGGCGGGGGCCCCTTTTAAAAAAACCCCCAAAAAAAGGGGGTTTGGCCGGGCCCCTAACTAAAACCCCCCTTCCCCGGGAAGGGAAAAAATTTTTTTGGAAAAGGGGGGTTATTTTCCCTATTTAAAATTTTTTTTTTAAAAAAACGGGAAAACCCCTTTTTTTTTTTTAAAATTTGCCCTTTTTTTTAAACCAAAAAAAGGGGTTTAAAAAAGGGGCCAAAAACCCCTATCCAAACAAAAATTAAAAAACCAACCCCGGGAAAACCGGCGAAAAAACCCTTTTGCAAAGGAATTTTTTAAAAAATTTTTTTCCAAATTTCCCCAAAAAAAGTTTGGTTTTCCCCTTTCCCTTTAAAATTTTTAAAATTTTTAAAAAAACAAAATTTAAAAACCCCCGCAAAAAGCCCTTTCCCTTTTTTTTCCCTTTGTTGTTTTAAAAAAACCCCAAAAAAAATTTTTAAGGAGAACTTTTAAATGTTTGGGAAGGCTCCCCCAGGGAAATGAAAAAAAAGGGTTTTTTTAAAAAAAGGTTTAAAAAATGCAATAATTGGAAACCAAAAAAAACCTTAAATCTTTCCCCCAAAATTTTTTTAAACCTTTTTTAAAAAAAAATTTAAAAAAATTTTTTTTCCCTAAAAAAAAAAAAAAAACCCCTAAAATAAAGGGGGCTAAAAAAAAAATAAAAGGGGTTTTTTTTTTCCCAAGGGGAAAAGGGGGAAAAGGGGGGGGAAAAGGAAGGGTTTTTTCCCAAAAATTTTAAACCCCCAAAAAAAAATGGGTTTAAAAAATCTTTCCCTTTCCTTTTTTAAACCCCCTTCAAAAGGGAAACTTTAAAGGGGGCCATTTTTTTTAAATTAACCTGGGGTTTTTTTTCCCCCCCTTTCCTTACCCTTTTTGGGAAAAAAGGAAGGTTTTTTTAACCCGCCCCGCCCCCAAAGGAACCCCAAAAAAAAAAAGGGGGGGAAAGGGGTGGGGGGGGAAAATAAAGGGGCCTCTTAAAAGGGTTTCCCCCCCGTAAGAGGGGATCATCCCTCTCGAAAACGAAGTTTGGGAAAGGGTGGTCATAATTTACTGGGGACTGGGTAAAACTCACCTTTCGTGTAAAAAACCTGTGCAGACGAAGTAAAAACGAATATCCCCGGGTAGCCCAGTCTATTTCCATCAGCCGGCCGGGGGGGGAGCGAGAAGTTTGGGATATGCTTGGTGTTTCTTCCATCAATCATCCGGAT
>JAMXBC010000001.1:136100841-136110841 GCA_024138005.1 Lumnitzera racemosa
TTAAATTCAACTCATCTTTTACCCTATTTTCATTTTTCTAGTCTGAAGCCAATAATAGAGAGAAAGAATCCTTATACTACTACTACAGAAATTTGATATTGAATAGTACATGCATGATTCTATATCACCAAGCAAGGAGAAAAGAATAAAGGAATTAGCTAGTACTTCATTTCAATACTGATTAAAATTGCGTTGCTGTGTCAGAAGAAGGATAGCTATACTGATTCGGTATACTCGAAAAACACCCTTGGTACAATATTGACGATCTCACAAGGATTGAACTAAAGTGAATCCCCATTTACTGATATCATCTTTTAGGGACTCGATCCCCCTTTAACTGTACAAGAATATGTGGAGCTCAGCATGTCTGGAAGCACAGGAGAACGTTCTTTTGCTGATATTATTACCAGTATTCGATACTGGGTTATTCATAGCATTACTATACCCTCCCTATTCATTGCGGGTTGGTTATTCGTCAGCACGGGTTTAGCTTACGATGTGTTTGGGAGCCCTCGTCCAAACGAATATTTTACAGAGAGCCGACAAGGAATTCCATTAATAACTGGCCGTTTTGACTCTTTGGAACAACTCGATGAATTTAGTAGATCTTTTTAGGAGGACAAAATGACCATAGATCGAACCTATCCAATTTTTACAGTGCGATGGTTGGCTGTTCATGGACTAGCTGTACCTACCGTTTTTTTTTTGGGGTCAATATCAGCAATGCAGTTCATCCAACGATAAACCTAATACAAATTATAGAGCTATGACACAATCAAACCCGAATGAACAAAATGTTGAATTGAATCGTACCAGTCTTTACTGGGGGTTATTACTCATTTTTGTACTTGCTGTTTTATTTTCCAATTATTTCTTCAATTAAGAGAAGAAAAGAGACTAGTAGAATACTAAATAATAGTAGGAATTATCTTCTCCCATTCGGAAGGATCACATCTCATAATTATCTATGACTGTTTATGTCTCTAGCATGACAACTTGATGAAATGGTGGAGGGAGGCGGAATAAATGGCCGATACTACTGGAAGGATTCCTCTTTGGATAATAGGTACTGTAACTGGTATTCCTGTGATTGGTTTAATAGGTATTTTCTTTTATGGTTCATACTCCGGGTTGGGTTCATCTCTCTAATAGTCTATCTAATAATCAGATGAACTAAGTTGGAGATATGAAAGCTTAAGAACGCAGGCTACCCCCGCTTAGCTTTCATAATAATATTTTATTCATCTAAATGATAAAATAGATCACTCTGCTCGATGTTTAAAAAAAAAATTCATTTTGATAATAGTTTTGAAAATTTCATTAATTCATATTCATTTAGAACATCTCTTAGATAGTATCTATCGATACTTTCTAAGTTAGAAGAAGGAAGGAATCGCTCGATTTCGTTTTCCTGAATGACACAATTACACTACATACTTCTTTCAATCCGATATTATACAAATTCTTTCTAATAGACCCTTATTCTATCTATTTAGCATCTCATCAAAGTTGAAATTTATAAATTCATTGAATAAGTTCTATTTTTCTCAATAAATTTATTTTTATCTATTTTTTTTGTTTGTTCGCTACTTTTTTTATATGTATATATATGTCAAAAATAGAAAAGGACTCTAAAAAGCGAAACCGGAAAAAATCGAAACTAAGAATTGTAATCTTTGACGAAGACGAATGAGATCCAAAACCATTATTATGTCGACACAAGAAAGGAATTTTCCACATTCCTTTCTTGTGTCGAAGACTAAGAGGACGGAGAATCCTTTGCTTTAGATTCTCCAGCTCCTTATCTTATGTTTAGTATATTCTATAACATTCAAATCTGAGACAATAGCGACATAGTCACGTCACGCTACTCCAAATTGCCAAGAAGAATTTGATTCTTTTTACGAACTTAAATTAATATTGGTAAATCTTCGCTTCGAATCTAGAAATTCATTTCAGACAACTGAACCTTCTCAAACTGTTTCTTCTTAAGAACCAAAAAAATTTGTGCCAAGATAACAGATGCAAAGAAGAATAAAAGTCCTTGAACACGTAATGGATCTTGAAGTACTATTTCTGCATCCCCTTGACCAAACCCACCCACATTAGGATTACTCGTTAATGGCTGATCAAGTTTGATAGATTCGCCCTCTGAAACAAGAAGTTCTGGTCCTGGGGGGATAATATCAACCACTTGACGTCCATCCGACGTATCCGTTATGGTTATTTCGTACCCTCCTTTTTCTTTTCGTATGATTTTACTTATTATACCAGCCGCTGTAGCGTTATAAACTGTATTGTTACTCTTGCTCCCGTCGGGATAAATCTGACCCCTTCTTCTATTCCCGCCTACATATATGGGATATTTTAAGACGTGAACATCTTTATTTTGGGCATAACTTGCGTTCCGGTTCTACATATCGAATTTGAGAGTTCCGGTTTTCTAAGGATTCCCTATTGCTGGCATAGCAGGGACTAAAGAAACCATAGTTGCACGGAAATTGCCTGCCGGACAGAGGGCTGTTAGTCCAATCAATTATAAAATTCTTTATTAACGATATGGCTATAAAAAATTCTCCTACCTTTTTTCAGCCCTCTTTACGCCTTCAACAATGAGATTTCAAAAGACGATTCTTTCTCTACTGCTTCCTGACGAATGATTGATAGGAACGGATTGCCTGGGCTTTCCTGCATCCGATCGACTCATACCTGTCAGCCCTGTCTCCAGGGTTTCATTCAATAGATTCAACCCATTTCTAGGGTAGATAGAGGAATTCGTCCACCGTTTCCTTTGCTCCACTGGCACCAAAGATCAAGAATTCAAGATAGAAAGATTGGTTGGTGGGTTGTTAAGCCCCCTCTCACTTAAAGGCGGATAGCCGAAAGGTGAGCAGCTATAGCTGAATTCTTCATCTTCCACTCGCTACCGGATGAGTGAACTCTACCCGCCTATGCTGGATGGTAATGGATTCAATCAACGGATTTCCCTTGCCCAGTGGATCCACTGGGCGAGTGGAAGACATTGATAAGGGCTTCATATCCCTTGCAAGGGCTTTGAGGTTTGAAAACTTGGTTGCCCTTCTCCGATTGAAAGATTCCTGGAAAAAAAGAAGGCCTTGAGGCGGAGGATTGTACCTGGAAATGGAAGCTCTGTCCCCCTCACACTATATTTGGAATTAGGGGCTTTCAGAATTTATTAGAGTACTGGGCCTGGGCGCAGAAGGAATCGTCCCACCGCCTTGAGATTTTGAATGAGGGGCCTTGGAACGGATCCACATCGTATTCATTACTGAATATCTATATGGTTCACCAACTTCCTCGTTTTTTTCCTTGTCGGATTCGAGAGATGGCCTTTCAATAGAATAGACCTTAGGGGAAGATAAGACAGACGCAATACTCATCCCGATGGATGTGCATGACGCTCCTCCATAATATCTTCCTATACCCTGCTAACCTACTCCTATAAAAAGAAAAAGAAATATTAAACAAGCGAGAAATGAGAAAGAGGGTGCTTGTTGCCGCTTTATTAGTAAGTAAGCTTGTTTTATATCATATCAAAAAAGGCGAAAGCTTGCTACTAGCCTTCCCTCTGGAAATGAACAGGGGTGAACCGAGGGGGAAAGCGTTGAATACATGAATCTATATAAAGCAATATCCACTAGAGGGCAGGGAGGTCGGAAATCAGGTTGGTTACACTGTGCTTTATACTTAAAACAGTGTGCCTCCTCTTTACAGACCGCTTATGGAGGTGCTCCCCGCCCTCACATCCTATTACCTATCCCGGTTTCCTTGACACGTTCAGGGTACCCTAGGATTATCCCATCTTTACATAGGAGATTAATCCTTAAGAAAGATGATAGATCTGATATCTTATCTTAGAGAAGGTTTATTTTAATTTCTTTTCTTTAGCTAAAATAATAAAATTAGCTAAGAAAGTTGACAAACAAACCTTCTCTTCGATATTCAGACCTTGGGACGATCCGGATTCCGTGATCGGAGCTGTAGCTGATATCAAACATAGTATGAAACAGCTTATACTCCGGTACGTGCCCTGGATTACCACCATTCCTCTTTATCAAGGGATGTCTTGGTACCCAACCTGGAAAGCTTTGCCAACCCACAGGTTTACACAGCGTGTGTGGATTGAGCGCATGCGTTTGAAGGGTAAGAATGTGAGTAAGATTCGATCTATATTCACCCTCATGAAATTGCTGCGTTTCAATTCTTGCTCGTTGGGGTTCATTCCCTTGG
This sequence comes from Lumnitzera racemosa, assembly GCA_024138005.1. Classification (NCBI taxonomy): domain Eukaryota; kingdom Viridiplantae; phylum Streptophyta; class Magnoliopsida; order Myrtales; family Combretaceae; genus Lumnitzera; species Lumnitzera racemosa. Next base: position 136,105,093 of record JAMXBC010000001.1, read on the forward strand.
TGAACAGTGGTCGCAAGGTTGCTTGTGGGCCCCTAGAATCCGATATGCCTTTGACACCAATAATAAGGTGTTTACAGGATCGGATTTGGACTGGTTCTAAAAACGAATTAGTCCTTATCTTCCATCTTGCGAAGATCTAGGGATACCACCTGTTACAGGCCGACTAGGTTGTAGTCTTTGTTGAGGGAGGAGGAAAAAGAAGGATATTAGCCATTGGTAACTATATCAATCAGAGGTTGCTTAGGCCAGTCCATGATTGGCTGATGCAGGTTCTCGTTAAACTTCCAATGGATGGAACGTTTGACCAGACAAAAGCTCTTGATCGATTAGTTGGCGAGATCCCTTCAAAAAATCTTCCATTAGGGCTTCTTCTTGCTCCGCTCTGATTTCTGGACTGATTAGCTCGACTATATGAAACCTTGTCCGGATCCTTCACTCGACTAACCAGCGATCCTTCTTCCTCGCCGTCTCCTTCGCCCTTTCCGTTTGGTTCGCAGCTCCGTCACCTGTGTTTCCCTGGAGCTGCGCCTCCCGCCACACTAAACCGAGAAAGGGGACCGCTTGAGCTGAACCAACAAAGCATTCCATTGAATGAAGCCCACTTCCCTCCTAGAAAAGCCACTTTCGGGAGAGAACTCTTGCTCCCTGAAACCAAGAGACGGAAGATGCAGAGGATACTATGGATGCAGAGTGAGCCTCTGTCCTATGTCTAGGAGTAGAGAAGAGAGCACCTTCAAACAACAAAGCACTTATTTCCTGCTCTTCCTGCTTGGCCAAGAAGTGTTAAACGGAACCTTCTTAATAAAATGTCTCTAAAGATAATGGGACTACTGGTCTGCTGCTTTGACTTTTTCTTTATCCAACTACTGTGACGAAAGAAGCAAAGAAAACAGCCCTTTTGAATACCCAAAAAAATGGTAACTAAGGTCTACTCGTCAAGTAAAGCCTCACTTTATCAGCGAAGGCCAGAGCCGATTCAATCAATGCGACTTCGTCCCACCAGTCGAAAAGGAAGGAATATTCTGAGGCGGGCAAGGAAGAGGCAGGATATGTCGTCAGTGTAGAACGATAATCTTCTCATTAAGAAAATGCCCTCTTATGCGCTATCCGATCTCGGTGAAGCCAATGGATTAGCAATGATCCTATCAATTGACTAGTTTAGTTTCGGGACTTATCCTGAAGAATGACCAAGGGAACCGACCGTATCAACAAAGTAGTGATCTCTTGGCATAGCTGAAACTCGATGTCAGAAAGCACGTTCCTCGCGGCCCGAACTCTTGGACGAAGGTCCGATTCAGCGAAGGAAAGGTAGGTTAGCTTTCCCACTCTCCTTGCTTTCTCTCAAAAATATCATCCTCTGAAAAACTACCGATTGCTTGGTGGAGTTCTCCCACATAGCGTAAAAGAATCGAAACAATCCTGAGATCGTATGGCATAGCGCAAAGTGGACATCTTCGTGATTCTAGGTCAGAAAATGGCCCTTTAGCCCACTCTCTTTTTACGTAGCCAACTACTTGGTGTACTCTCCCTCGACGCTGACTCGATAGAAGTCAAGCCCTTTGTCTCAAAAAGAATGGTTTCGATCTTCTTCTTTCTTCGCATTATTGTAAACCATTTGATCCTAGTTGTCTTGCGTGGAAGGAGCCAGATGACGGAGACTTTACTCGACGTCTTGACCCATCCATAGTCTGCTAATCTAATCCCAACGTCTTTGATCCTGACAAGCTTGGATAGGACTATATCTCTTTCTTTTTTTTCTTACACAACACTGAATAGTTCCTTTGTTCTTCCAGCTATGGTTCTTTCTATTCAACTTTCTTACTTTTTTTTTGATGGTCTGGCCTTTTTCAACCTCTTCTTCAGGTGGAGTATCTGAATACGAGCCTTGTTCAACTGTGCCCACAGACCCTTAAGCCCTCGAGGCAAGGCGAAAAGGAAGAGATGCTCTGGCTTTCTTTGGTCTTGAACTCGATCCCCGCTCGAGAATGAATCTTGGAAATTCTTCGATGACATCTTCCTTCCTTTGAGTGCACGATTCCTTAGCTGTGCCTCCCTCTTGCCTTAAGCGTGAGCTTTTGAATAATTTTATAGCTCTGCGCTTGTCTCTTATACCTTCATCGCTTATTTCCACCCTTTGAGCCAGCGACACCTCTCCACGAATCAAGCCGAATCGAGCAATAAAGAAAGACTTGACCGCTTCAAGGAAGGGCATACATATACAGCATCCACCCCCTTATGCGTCTTGTTTGAATGATTGAAACTGGGTCTTTTTGAACTGGGAATCCGATAGCGGTTGACCTATCGGAGTGCCAGTCCATCGGGAAGCGCGACACCCGCATGCGTTTTTGACTTCGAGCGGCCCTTTTCCTCTGCACCCGCCCCGGTTGTACCGGTACAACCTCGCCTAGAAATTGAACGACCTAAGAAGGAAGGGAGAAGCCATTGTTGAATTTTTCAAAAACCGTGGATCAAGGTGACCTCCATCCGAATATCGTCCAAAAGATTTACAACTTTGTACACTGGCTATTGAATCATCTGGGCCACATCGACGGAACCCGGACTGGCCTTCCTGCACTTTTTCGCGATGTGCCTTATGGTGACCAATGCTGAGTCATCGATTGCTTCCACCTGGCAAAGTCCCAGCTCCTTGGCTCGTTGGATACCGAGTGACAGAGCCTGGATCTCGGCTGTGTTATTCGTATGAACACCAATTTGAACAGAACCCTCTGCCACCATTTGATTGCTTAATCACATAGCCGCACCCGTCCGGGGTTTCCTCGGCTCGCACCGTCGTAATGTAACTCAGTTATTTCTATCTGGGTTCTGTCATTCTGGGTTGTCGACTCACTCTATGCTGCAGGTTGAATTGTTCCAGAACCGCTTCCACGGAATTTTAGGGATTTTGGTCTGCTGTATCAATGCACAAGGACGGACTCCCTCTATGGATTGGTTTGTCTTAAAATATCGCATAGTTCCGAGACCACCAGATTTGAGCTGTGATCATTTTGGCTTTTTCTTGCAGTAACCTATTTACTTTTGGTGTCCTACCCGTTTGAACCCAATCTCTTTCACTCCATGCTATTAGATCCGAAATTCCATGGATGCAATTGGACATTCAAAAACAAACACAAATGCGTGTGTCTTTCCTCTGCCCGCTTGCACATTGGGCACCTGAAAGATCCATTCCCATACGTGTCCATCTGTCGCCGGTGAGCACTTTCCGATTTCTCCACTGCCAGTCAAAGGTCAAGGTCGACGTAGGCCTTTTCCATCTATCTCTGTAGATTTAGAATTAGATTGCTCTGAAGGTATAACATTCTAGGTAGAGGCAATTTCGGGGAAAATCCAGCAGCAGTTTAACCAATTTCTTTGATTGACCGCCCAGTGGACAAAGTCAGTGGTTTCCTCCTTTTTTTTTTTTTCTTGTGAACTCTTTCGACTTTCTTTATGCGGGTCCCACATAATGCACTCTCGGCACATGGGCTTTGTTTGTCTTGAGCTCTTTATCTTAGGTGGTTAATTCAATCAATAGTAATAGGGACGAATCATTTCAATCATTCAAGTCAGTCTAGGAATGGCAAGTATTCCGCCTTTTCATCGTGCAGTTGGTTCAAGTTCTGATTCTGATTTTGTTTCCAAACATGCTTGAATCTTCCTTTCCCACGTGGAAGGAAATGTAAAAAAATGCCCTGCTTGTTCTTTTTGTTTTTTGAATATGGGGTTTGACTATGTCTTGTAAAGGTGACTGTCCTCTTTCTTGTCTTGTTCAACTTCCGCTATCGGGAGGCAGGTCAAGAAGAGTTTTCGGCATTGTTTTAAACAAACGGAAAAAAACCGGTTGCTTTCTCATTTTAAGTGATTTCAGTTCAGGCTTAAAATAAAACGACTTTTTCAATACTACTACTCTATGAAAGAGTTGGAAGGAGACTTTGTTACTTGGCTTTTAAGTTTTGCCTGAATTATACCTACTCCAAAGAATTAAAAAAAAAACTTGATTTCAATCTCAACAAAGAACTTGAACTTAAAGCAACACTCTTAGCTTCTTGTCCTCTGACTCTGCCTGCCTTGTGGAGGTCTCTCGGGTGTCTACGGCAGATCCGATCAGTCTCGTGATGAAAATCAGTCTTTTCCGATCTTCCACTAAGAAAAGAAAGGTATCGTCACGACAACTCAATTTGTCCGGTAAAGTACTCAGGGCTCCGCATAGTTAAGTAAAAGGGAGGGGAGATTTTCTCTTCATCCGGGGGTTCATTTCATTCATTATGAACTAAAAAGTGTAAGGTGTTTGTGAGGTCTTAAAAACTTCATAGAATTCATGATCAGCCATTCCATTTGTGCTTGAAGCAAGTAGGCGACGCGAATCTATGCTTTCTATGTTTCAATCGGATACCAATTGCTTGGATGCGTTTGAAAGCCTCGAGATGACTTGCAGAAAAAAATGCTTTCTAGCTTTGTCTTGTGTCTCCGTAACAAATGGTCCATTTATTGATGGGCGAACGACGGGGATTGAACCCGCGCGTGGTGGATTCACAATCCACTGCCTTGATCCACTTGGCTACATCCGCCCTTACCCCCGCACAGGTTTAAGTCTCTAGCTACGATCAGATACTTTCTGAACCCCCCGCTATCAAAGAGAAGCTTTTTCCTATACTATAGTTGCAAGCAAGTCTATTGTTGTTGGAATTAGGGGAAGCAAAGCTTCAACATATGAATATGCCTGGCAAAGCTTCAAACAAAGAGGTTGGGCTGTTCACTTCATTGATTTGACTTCACTTTACTTAAGATTAAAGAAAGGGGCAGTGAAGGCTCGTTTAGTAGACAGCGAGCGAGCAGCAAGCACCTTCTTTCTCAAAGTCAACTTTCTCGCTTGTTGCTTTAGAAAGATTGCGGGGGCGTAAGCACTTCCTTCAGCTGGCTCCGCCCTATCTTATCTATTCATCTCTTTTTTCAACTGGATATTTAGGGATCTCTCTTGTTCATAGATCTTGAAAGCAGATCAATATCCATTTCTCAATATGAAAGAACCAACACAACAAGGGCGTAACCAACGGAAGGTTCTCACCCTGTCCCCGACATTGTTCTCCGACGATGTCCCAGGGGCGAAAGGGGCCACCATTCTCTTTCTTCAATCGTTCCGATCAGGACAAGTAGGTTGGTTCGTTTCGTCCTCCTATCTACGCAATTCTCTGTCTTCGTTCGTGATCATCTTGGGCAAAAGGTAGTTGTAGAGGAGCGGCTGTGAAACGGCTATTCCCCCTTTCCATTGAAGTAGGGAGGGCCTCCTTCCCCACCATTACGGCCTCTTATTGATAGGGATTTTACTTATTCTGAAGGTAGCTTGCTTACCAAGCCACCCACTTGAGAAGCTAGTCGCCAGAAAGAAGCGACGAGGAAGCGAAGCTGTCTACGAAGCGGTAGCTTCCCGCCTCCTTCATTCCTACTGCCTCCTTCGGTGAGAAGTTCCCTTCCCGTTTCAAAAATGCCTGATTGGTCTGCCTCAGCAAATGTACAAAGTGGACCGCTGTTTGGCTGACCCTCTTTCTTCTTCCCATTCGGGTTGGGTTGACCCAGAAGTCAAGTAAGAAGGAATGGAACCACTGGAGAGTCGTCTGCAGTTCAAACTTGGGCAAAGACGACTGACTTTTAAAGCGGAACACGAACCGATTTCCGCTATTACGGCTTATTATTGAGCGTAGCGAAATCAAGGTTTATGATAAAGTCAGCGAAGTTTCTATGGTGTTCTACCTTT
>JAMXBC010000001.1:136115841-136145841 GCA_024138005.1 Lumnitzera racemosa
ACGCCCGGCCCCCTTTTCAGTAGATTAGATTAGGATGAAAGGGCTTGCTTTCATTAACATTCAGTGAAGGTGCATAGCTTCTTTGAATGTCCCGCTGATTGACTACTACATCTAGGGACGGGACTGATCCCGAAAGAGAGGTCTTTCTTTCTGGTTATGAAATCGCTTAGGTTGAAAAGCAAGTCTCTTTTCTGGCTGACTTACAGCCGGGAGGTCAAGGGAGGCGTTTGGTCTGCTTGTCGCACACTACTAGCCGCGAGTCAATCAATCTATCTATATATGATTGATGGTACGAAGCCTTTTTTCAAAGCCCGAAGGCGGATAAAGAGAGGTCTCCATTCGCTTCATAGCTTAAACCTATCAAAGGTTGAACGCTGGTTCTATCCCGGCCAAGCAACCAAAGCCTGGGACCTAGGTGGGAATAGTGAAAGAAAGAGAAGGTATCGAAGCGGGGTAGAGGAATGGGTCAACTCATCAGGCTCATGACCTGAAGATTGCAGGTTCGAATCCTGCCCCCGCCTAAGAACGTCGAGAGAATAGAGTCCTGCTCGTGAATCGGGGAGAAAGCACACACGATCTATATATAGATGAATAGTACCAGTGGAGTCGGACGGTGCTCTCACTTACGGAAAAAGATGGTCCCGCATCAGAAAGAAGAGCGGCACCTCAACCAGCCACAGTCGCATTAGCAGTTCGCGTGAAATCAGACTCAGATCAGAGGTACGAGATTAACAACCAGACCAGTCGATTATGGTACTGACGAGTAAAGGTAGAAGGGAACTGGCCTAATTAACTTAACTAATTCATTAGGTCTAGATAACGAAGTTGTCTTGGGGTTTCAAACAGAGATTCCACAGAAAGAAAATCAAGATCAGGATCAAGAGAAGGAGGGGGGACAATAGACTCGACCAGTAGGGACAGGAGGTAGGGTGAATAACTAGGCTGACTTCCTTCGAGGGTAAGGGCTTTCATCTGCGACGACTGATCTCACAGTAGCAGAGGAAGAGGCAGTGGCCCCCTCATAAGGCCTTCCCATTCCTTCGATCTTGCGGTTCACTGAGGAGTCATTCAAATTCAGTAGCTGAATAGTCTAGTTGAAGACTCAACCAACCATTCCCGAAGGTAGTCAAAGGATAGATTCTACAGCCTTCCTCTTTTGAGTTCCGCTAGGGGAGGAGTGGAAAGAACAAGTCGCTCGACCGAAGGAAAGCAGGTAATCTTGTGTTGGAGTTCAGGGTGTGATCCAATGCCTTTCTTTCTTTAGAGGCGTGAAGCTGTGGGATCGAACTCTGGCTTTTCGGTCACTCTCCGGTTTGGGCCTGATGGGATGGCATTTTCTTCCAATCGATGAAGTTGCAATGTCAGGACTTAAGTGGGGGTATCCTCAACTCAACTCAAACTGCTGACAAAGACAGTCCTACTCGCTCACCTCTATCGGCAGCAAAGCACTGAGATAGACCTGGTTAGGTATTACAGGTAAGGAATGAGAGGATTGAAAACCTGCCTTGATCAAAAGAGTGCTTCCTGCGTGCGCTTGCCTCTAACCTGATTCAAGAGGTTTTCCTAAAAAAATTCTCTTATCTTATTATAAGTCAATCACTTTTGCTTGAACTCGAAAAGGCAGAAAGAATATCTTAGGATGAATATAAGAAAAAAAGGGGCGTAGCGAAAGGTAATCTCTTAGGAAATTTCATCTCTCTGGGTAGAAATGGAATCTCTCTTTTGAAATTCCTCTGAATATACGCGGCTTAAAAGGATAGGAAGTACTAGTGCAACCCAGGAGCGAGAGCCACTCGACCAAAGAGGAAGTAAAGTACTTATAGAGGTTCTGCAAGAAAGAAGACAAGACTCGAGATGAAAGAAAGAGTATGCTCCCCAAACAAAGTATCTGCAAGTGAAAGGACGGCTGACAGGCTAGAATTGATCGAGAGAGGGAAAGTAGCGGCTTCTCTATAGTAGGGGAGTTTGGTTGCCGTCTTTCATTCCGAGACTGTTGGGCTATCACGAAAGCAAGTTGGAAAAGCAGCAGTTTACTCAGTTGATCGAGAGAAAGCACACGCGGCATGGCGTGGTAGGAAACCAGAGGAAGAGGCTAAGGCGGCTAAAGCAAGGGAAGGCGCAAGCCATAGCAAGCCATATAAGATAAGGCATGTCAATCGAACCAGTCCGGTTCTCGTCAGCTCAGAAAGGGAGGGAAGGGGAAGACGCGGGGTAGAGGAAAGAGGTTGACCTCTTTCTGAAGAAAGGGCTAGTGGTGACAGAGCATATCCCGAATAAGCAACTGGTCTCACATGACTAAAGAAGTTCTCTTCCGATCTTGCCGTGGAATCCTATATTGGAAGTCGATGAAAGCCCGTCTTTTGGCATAGATAGAATATGCTTTAGCTTGAGACTTGGAAGTCCCTATAGATAGGAAAGAGGGGGACTCTTGAAAGTCAGCTTTCTCTACTCGTTTGAAGCAAGCCAGACAAAGAAGACATCGGAACTGCTACGAACTGCCAGCATAGAGAATTCTCAACAAAGAGATCTGAGGCAGAAGAGAACTTCTCCTGTCAAAAGAAGAAAGAAAACCAGAGAAAGAAGAAGGTCAGGTATCCTGCCTGATTCAACTAGAAAAGAAAGTAACGAAAAACCTAGCCTGGCAGCCTTAGGCTGCGAATCTTTAGCAAATGCATATCCCCGTCAACCCAAAGCTTAAGTCAGCCTGGCGGCTTCCTAAAGAAGATTATACGGAGTAAAGACGAGCTTTCCTTTCTTTCTATAAAAGGAAAGCGCAGATGTCACTAGTCTTGACTAAGCCTTCGGGGAAGAAGCCCAAGTTTGAGGCCTTGCCCAATGAAAGAAAGGGGCGTAGCGGTCACTATCAGAGTCAGACGGCACTGGTCTTGACTTTCTTTCAATTTCAAGTCAGAATGCGCCCAATGCTTTCATTTCAAAAGGCTTATATACAGTTGATTGGGGCTTTTTGCAGCAGATTTTACATGGACTTGGCTTCCCATTACATTTTCTTAAGCTCATTATGGCCTGTGTAACAACTGTCTCCTATTCTCTGATGAGAAATGGCTCTTTGACAGCTCCATTGAAAGGGGCAAAGGGTTTCAGATCCTCTTTCACCTTACCTTTTTGTGCTTGTTCTTGAATATTTCACCATCATGCTGAAGTGTGTATGGGAAGATAAAGAGTTCCATGGCCTGAATCTTTTCTCGAGAGAGTCTAGCATGTGCCAAAGCACGAAAGGGGAGTTGACGTGGGGCTGGTGAGACATAGTAGTGTAGTCAAAAAGTCTCCTTAGGGAACTGGTTGACTGCAAGAAGTTCATCCGGCTCGTTGAGGTTCTGAAAGAACGGCTGTGTACTAGAATAGAAAGGTGCACTATAGAAGAATAGAGAAGGGAAGACTCTGAGTGTACGAAAAGAGCTTAAAGCACTGACTAAAATTTTGAAGTTCTGACTGACCGGCCAGAAGGAATCAACGAATGTGCTTAACACAGTCTCGGCGAAAGCCGCAAAGGATACTCAACTTTCCTACAAAATCTCTCGGTTACATACCTCCTCTCCTGCATGTACTTACTTCTTCATTTCCCTCCCCACCTACTTCCTGGTGGCTACAGGAGCTGGTTGAATTTTAGTTAGCAGGTTAGCTACAATTAGCTGAGGAAGTCATTCGGACAACGGCATTGGCACTGGCTCGAATTTCCTCTGTTCTTTCTTAGGGGCTGCTATATCCATTCGGGTGCCTTCCCTGTTTACTACCCTGAGGCTGAACATTTTTGCTTGCTGGACGGAAGTCTTGTCTGTGAAGGCACCACATAAAGAAGGCTGTTGACTTGCGGGTTGAACATATACGATCTTTCTGTAAGCTTGGTCAGCTTTAGGAGCTGCAGCGGAGGCCTAAACTTCCCCTCCTTTCTGCCCTGATTCCTGTCTTCTTCTGGTCTCTTGTGAACGGACGATGGTCCTGACTGTTCTAGAAGTGTTTGCAAAGCTTGCATGTCGACTAGGCGACCAGACGACTCGCTCCCCTACGATTACCAATTCTGCGAAGCTTGAGGTTGTATGCCCGATAAGATGGGAGTAGTACGGGTCTTTTAGTGTATTGAGGAAAGTGGAATCAGTCTCTTCTATCAATACATCTTGGCTGGCACATCTCAGAAATGTGCACCATTATCCGAATCATTCTATGCAGCCTCCAGTCCCCGGAAGGGGCATTTCCCGAGACCAGGCAGGCTCCCTTCTTTAGAATTTCGCCAACCCTCTCTTTCGACTCATTTCTTCCATCTTCTCCTTCTCTTTTATCTGACCCGATGAAGAGGGGATTTCTTCATATATTCCTAGTAGGACGCTTGGTAGGACCAATGCCTTTGCCCCGGTAGCTGAATAGTCTCCTGCTCTCTATTGCTGCGAATCGAGATTGGCCTCTGTTCCAATTAGATGTTCAAAATGCCTTCCTGAACGGGGACCTAAAGGAAGAAGTTTACATGAGTCCTCCACCCGGTTGTGGTTGGGGGAGGAGAACAAGGTTTGCATACTTTGAAAGCTATCTATGGGCTCAAGCAGTCTCCCAGGGCCTGGTCGAAAACGGAAGCCCGGGTAGAACTCCTTTGTTCAATAATGATATGGAAAATCAATCCCGAAAAAAAAGGGAAAAAAGAGCTCTACAGGGCTCTATTTGAAGAGTACTGGGAACGAAGTCAAAAGAGGATACCAGCAGAGTCCGACATCCATAGGAATCTCGAACACCCTACGAATATACCATTGACACAGCAGCACACACTTCTCACTCACTTTCTTATAAATCAGACTAGAGGTTCAAGTAGAAGGCTCAGAGACTACCGATTCAAACTTAGACTTGGATTTTTGTCGAAAAACTATAAGCTTTGAGCTTCAGAATAAAGACAAGTATAGCTTAACTAACATGTCGGCCTTCTCATCCTTTCGACCTATCAGAGATCGATGGAAAGCTTTTTGATCGCCGCAGCATGCATCATCTGCTTAAAGAGAGAGGGCTTTCAGGAGTTCAAGAGAGAGAGGACATGCTACATAGTCGAATCAGGAAGGGAAGGAACTGATTGCACTAGTCTGATAGCCATGTATTACGAGATTACGCCGATCGGAGAATGAATGGCGGGTTCTTTCACTATGACTTTCTTCCTCTTCTCTACTGGCTCATGGGTTGTTTCTGACTAGTGAACCCTCTCAAAGTATATAAGGTCTATTCGTTAGCCTTACAGTGTAAGTAGGGCAGTCAAGAGGAATGCCTTTCTCCGCTTCGCCCATGGATAATCTAGCAAATTATCTTATTCTTATTTCAGCCTATTTATTGTAGCCAAACCCTTCTTTTGGGAGAAAGCTAGAGCTTAGGGGCAAAATCTTCTATGAAAGAGGTCATATATGGTATAGATAAGACTCATTTTCATCTATATCCCACCCGCTTTCCAGTTAGTTCCTCTTCAATGCTTTCATCATAAGGTCGATTAGCACATATAAAAAGCCAGCCTCAGAAGCTAGCGAAAGCAAGCTAGCCAGGGAAGTGGGGTTAGCGTTAGCACGGTAGCGGTATATTGATCCGGTACGTACGGATGGATCAATTCAATTCTTTTCCGCAGAAGGAGACGAAAGAAAGGCTTCGGCATCGCATCAGGAAAGGAATTCGATGATTCTGAAGCCTTGGCATAATAAGAAGATAGGGTAGGCTGCAAAATCCGAGCATGCAACATCAGATAGGTAGGCCCACTCATCTGAATTAGGAAAAAGTGCTCACGGCTCTCCTCTCGTACAGCTGGTACATGTCCTTTCCTTTCTGGGAGGCCTAATTGCTTGCTGAAAGAAAGTAATGAAACTTGTGGCCCGGGGCCAAAGCCCTTCAACAGCGGATAAGGAAACAGAAATCAGTCCCATCCAGAAGCGAAATCAAGTACCACGGCATCTTGTTCAGCGGGTGATTCCACAAAAGAAAGCGGTTCCGCGGCAGAAGCTGTCTCATTTACGGCAACCTATAAGTATAAGAAAGGAGAGGAGACAGCAGATTCTTAGGAAATGACCGATAGAAGACTTCGACTGTACGGTCGTCAGGAGACATAATAGAGAGGAAAAACCTCCGATAGAATCAAAAGAGAAGGAAAAAAGATAGGCGACATTTTTGCTTTCCGATCATTATGTCTGGGCTACTCCTCTTCCCTAGGACTCTTCCACATAGGAAAAACTCTGCTTCGAAGGTGATGGTTGTTATGATCAAAAAATTCTCTTTGTTTCTCTTTTCAACTATCTCGATATCTTCCTTCTGTTTGAAAACCTTCCTCGAGATGAAGTTACATTGCTTGTATACATGACTGGGCATGGGAAACTTGGACCAAGCCAAACTGTCTAGCGGCAAAGTGTTGTGAGTACAACTCTACTCCACAGGTCTTCTTTGGTGGATCCATGGAGATTTTATAGTGGAGATCCCTGGCCACTAAGTAGTTGGCCCAAAGAAAGAGTCAAGTCAAAATTGTACTTAGAGGTGTCACTTGAGGGAGGAAAGGCAAGTCTTTATTGACTTGAACAGCTCAGAGCCATCGAAGGGACCGATCTTTATGGGCTTATGTATGCTCACTCTGTTTTCTTCCTGATTCCCCACAAGTTCAAGGTCCCAGAGTTGGAAAAGGATGATGGTACGACTTGTCCGAATAGCGACCTGGTCATGTACTGTAGGAAGATGGCAGCCATTTGAATAGCTGCGATCAGAGCGAATGAACATAAATCAACATATGAATAAATAGATTAGAATAAGTTTTTCTTTCCCTTGTTGTGACAGGTTATGATTTTCTCTGCAGCTGGAGTAAAGCGCATCTTTTTCCACTCATCGGCCTTTATTTCCGCTTGTGAGTTTTCTTATTCTTCACCAGACCGCCCTTTCCGCCTCAACCTCGAAGCCAACTCGTCGGACTCAGACTTTAGCAGATCTGAATCTTTCTCCCTTGTACCTTGTACTATAGGAACTATCTAATTTATTTACGGTACGAATAAAACAGATGAATCTATTTCCTTTTTCTATAGGTAAGAAGAAGTGAATCCATCTTTTTCTTTCTCTTGGATTCGGAATTTATACTTATCCGCCTAGAAGGAAAAGCAGTCAGGCTATCTAGCTTAGGAAGTTAGCGCAATGGAAGCGAGTGAGTCAAGGTATGCCATCGCTCAACTCTGACTTTGATCCTGGCAAGGGCAATGAAGAAAAAGTCCCTTCCTGTAGCTTGGCAGTAGGATTAGCTTGGTTAGCAGCAGTGGACGAGTCAGTGGAAGAGCCGGTAGCTTCGATTATCAAATTGCTAAGTTTATTCTTAGCTCTCGAGGTAGTTAGTTCAGTGGTGAGGCAACTCAATACTCAATTAAGTAAGTCACTTCTTTCCTTAGTCATAAGGTCTTCCTGGTCCTATCGAACCAGTCACTTCATACCTGGATCTTGTCCTTGCCTTAGCGCCTTAGCTTTCTTGGGCTAGGAACGAACCTGATAAAAGTCGTAGCCTAGCAGTGAGAGTATGCTTGAAAGCTTTCCTTGCTGACAGGATTGCCTATAGGTTGTAGATTGATTCGGCATAACCATAAGCGGTCTTGTAGGCCGGGCTAGTAGTTATGGTGAGGTACTTGGGAATAAGAACTCCTCTTTTCAACCTTTTTTCCCGTTTCCGAAAAAAGGAAATAGAGAAAGTTTCACGATTGAACTCTCTTTTATGTCTATTAATAGAAATCCGATCGAAAGAGATGGGGGGAATCGAGAAATGGATCTTGTCACCTCTGCTCTGCCTCTACCAATTTGATTAGAGCAAGGAACTCTGTCTGCTCTGCTGGTCTTCAATTCAAGCAAGTCGTCCTATTGATTTGATCTTTATTCCATAGGCAGCTTAGACTGGCATTTGTCTTTTCCGGTTAATAAGTCCTGGGGTAGGCGTAGGCATCGGAAGAAAGATAGATTCATTATCTATTCTATATAGAATAGAAAGGGAGATCTTGTCGGCATGGGCTGCGTCCTTCTCAGCGAGATTGGATAGGATTCCCTTTCTCGAGCTAGACGACCTGTATGAGGCAATGAGCTTGTCTAATTGTCTCACTCTCATATGAGCTAAGGGCATAGATAACAGCAGTGCTTCGCACCTCGCGGGATCATTGGTTTATTGGCAAGCTTAGAAAAGAGAGTAGGAAAGAGAGCTGATATGAGGAAGCCACATTTAGGGCTTTCCCTTGAAGAGTGCAGCTCTATCCGTCGATGGGATTTCCATTCCTCGATTCCATTCTTGAACTGGGCGTATGCTCCGTACGGAACCCGGGGGGAATCCAGGAGGAAGCGCATCTTTCTGGATTGATCTCGATGATCCCAATTCCTTCTTTTCGTTAGTCTAGTTTGAGAAGAGAGGCTTGCTAGTCTTGAACAGACGAAGAAGGTCGTTGGGAAAAGAAGAATGAGGACTAGGAAAGTTTCTCATCGTCAACTCCAGAACGCCGTGGAGGCCTTTTTTCACCTTACCGAAAGAGGGGCTGCTCTCCGTTCCGTGTTCCTGTTGACAAGAAATTCTCTGCCGAGAATTCCTCCATCCTTTTTGCACCATTTCTTGCATGAATGCTTTGAGTTGAAAGTCAATTATTCTGGAACAACAAGACCTACAGTAAGCCCGGAAAGGAAGGAAAGCGAGTTTACGAGCTTACTTGACTTGAGTGAATTTTAAAAGTCAGGTAAAAGACTCATATAAAGAAGCTGCTGGACAAGCAGAACAAGGACTGTTAGCTCGGTTGAAGGGCAAATGTGACTTTCTTTATTTCTTTGTATTAGTTATCTGGAGCAGCGAGCTAGTCTGCCGAAAGCCAGTGCCAGCTAATGATAGAAGCCATCCATCCATACTGCTACTGCTACTTTGAAAGCGAAAGCCAATCTTCCATTCTGCTACTCATACGTGCCTTTATCCAAGTCTTCTTCATCTGCACCTGCAAAGAGGGCATCCTCGAGCAGCTCCTTGAGGAAGGAAGTGACATGACATAGTTAATGAGGAAGGGGTATGCATCGTCTAATAAGAGAAAGGCTGCACATGAATGCACGGAATCCACTGTTGGTTGGGATAGGATGGATGAAGCCAATGATGTCCCCAAACGAGAAGGCTGATCTTTGAATAGAAAAAAGAGCTGGTTACTCTCCACTCCAACTCATTGGGCTCTTATTTGTTGCAGTGTAACTCATTGTCGATGAGGAAAAACCTGGTGCCCACTCTATCTCTGCCAATAGAAAAGAATGCATCTCCGACAAAGTAGTTATTAACAAGTTCAGCACTATCCTAAACTGTGCGGGTGTGGTAGGCTGATCTTCCTTATTCCGATGTTTTTGTTGCTATCGATCAAACCCTGTTACCGTTCTCGAGAGGAGAAAGATAAAGATAGATAGGGCGCGTCATTAGATCTGTAAATAACTTAGTGCTTTAAGGACGACGAGTCACGCCCTGTAAGGTCAGACCGTCAATCATCGGTTCCATTCTGCTCGTACCCTTTCTTTTTCTTTGCTTGACTGATTGGATTGAATGTAATATCATTCCCCTAATTGGTAGAAGGCAAGACAGTCGAAAGCATACTATGAGAATTGTTCTAGTTCCATCTGTGCTTACTTGACTCTAGAAAACACTACTTCCTTCTTCTACGTTCCCCGAGGGGGAAAGCCTTGAATGTAGAGGTGGGATAGTGAAAGAGGTTTCCCATAAGAGGAGAGAGGGAAGAGAAAGATCTTTTTTTTGAGAAGTGATCGATACAAAAAAAACTAAAAGCAGGTGAGCTTAGGCCTGGGAACTGGGGGGATCACTCGGGCTTAGATTGCCCCAAAACCGCGCCTTAGGGAAGGCAGACGAGCTTTGCTCGCTCCCCTCGCTAACAAAGTCTCAGGGTGGTGACTGGTCCAACAGAATGGGAAACTACTGGGGTCAGATTTCAACAGATCAAAGTAACGAAGTCAGTAAGAAACCAGTTGAAGATCTTTCTTGGCGGAACGAGATTGAGTAGGAGAAGAATGTTATGGGTCTCTTTTCAAACCTCTCCCGTTGGTCGAGCTTCATTCCATCCAGCCTCTCCTTTCAGTCGAGTGACAAGTAACCTCTCGCTTCGCTCGAGTCATTTCTTTCAGAACCTTGAACTACTTGAGCTCATTCGAGACCACTGCAAATAGAAAAGAAGCCGCGGGCCTTCCTTTTATAGAAGGGCTTTGGCTTCTGCCAATGCTGTTAGAGGGTGTCTTTGTTTATGTAACTTCCATCTAAGACCGAAGTACTGATACAAGCTCAGTCCCAAAAACCTTCTTTGTTTTGAGTCCTTCTCGTGCCCCGAGCCAAAAGGGAAGAAGAATAAGCGGGAGGAAAGAAATAGTCGACAGCACACCCACGCCGGAAGGGCATGCCCCGCTAGCCAATAAAGAGGTCTTTGCCCCGGCTCTTCGCCATCTGCCGTCTGCAGTCGGGTCGTCTTCTCCCAGACGCCTTTCGACGTCCCTCCGAGTACTCCGCCGTAAAGTCCCTTCAGTCTAATAAAGTGAGAAAAAAGCAGTTGCGACGCTTTACTAAAAATAGAAAAAGGGGGGTCTGGACAGAAAGTCACCGTCGTTGGCCTTCTTTTCTTGTACTTGATCACCAACTCGAACCGTTGCAGGAACTGAAACTCACTTCATATGACGCGCCCCCTGAAGCTTGGACTGCATCTGTAGATACTGAAGGACTTTGTTGATCAGAGTGGCCTATTCGTAAAGCGTCTCCTTCCCGAACAAATAGTGCCTCCAAGTCAGCGCTATCGTATACATCTCCTTCTCGTATGTGGGATAGTTTCCGTTTAAGAGGGCTGGCATTCATCTTCCTTATTCTTGTCTTGAGCTCCTGGGATCGATCAAGGCCCAAGGGGTGCATTAGGCCGGTCAGGCTAAGATCCCCTTGGTGAAAAAATGGGGATCCTTGGGGATCTTCCTAATGCAATTGATGTTGCCATGGAACCATTCGCTGACTTTCTCTTACTAAGTGGGCTTGATCACCTTAGAAGCACAGGGAGATAGATACAGAGGCGGCTAGGACTCGGTATTTGGGGGATGAGGGCTCTTCATTGCTATTACAACATTGGCCTTTTTCTGTGCTCATGTGGGCAGCATGCGCTAAGGCCTTGGTGAGATGCCTTCCTTCATCAACTGGGTTTGAGGTTACCTTAACGCCTTCCTCCATTGATGGATGATGGGGGTTAACTATCAAATGGGACTTGATTCAGTGACTTCCTTTTCTAATTCTAACAAGCTTCCTTCGTCACCCTATGGTCGAGTCATTTTCCCTTATTCTAGTGAACAAGCATAGAACCTTGACTTTGAATTACAATCAATAGAAAGAGAGATGCGATCGGCTATCTCTTTTAATGGATTGATGCGTAAAGTCAGGCTTCCTTCTATCATTTGGTATACCCAAGCCCAGTCTCTCTTGCACATCCGGTCTTAGCCCCGCACCCAATCCCTACGGTTGATAGGCGCACCGATTCCATTCATGATTAGAATGAGTAGGTTTAGGTAATTCCTTGCCGGTAGTTTAGTTCACTCGCTTGCACTGGTTGGGGTGACTTGATCGAAGGAACGAAGTTCACTTGACTTTCCAATCAAAGTACCCGATCCTTTAGCGAGAATCAATAAAAAGAGATGGGCGAGCCCTTTCTGAGGATCGAAAGGACTTATTCTAGCATGCCCATTCAAGTCCCAGCAAATGCCCGTGCTTCTTTTGGACTTATGCCTTGCCTGTGCTCTATCATTCATTCCCAAAAGCCCATCCAAAGGCAGGCTCCTGGCTCGAGAAGAAGGTAGGCTTGACTCCCTCATAGCCCTTGGAAGGGCAGTAGCTTGATTACTTGACTGCCAGTTCCAATGTAACCTCGTTCTATCTATCTTCCATCCGTTACCTTGTTCTTCTTGCCACTGGGGCTTCAACCTTTCCATCATTTCCTGCGATCGAGCTAGCTTAACATCCTTATGAAATGAAAGCATGATGCTGCTATTCTGCTCGGCACATTTCTTAGGTGTCTTTCCTTGGTCAAGTAAAGGACCAGGTACTTTAGTACAGAGGTCAACCATAGCTCCGTGACCACAGACTGAATCATGAGCTAGGAGGAGTACGAGTGATTAGCGGGAATGTTCGATTGCTCGTTCGCGTCAGTCCTGTCTGCCTGCCTGTTGATTCAGTACGTTCCTATCCCCTTGGGAAGGCGTAAGCCACCTCACCTCTAATGGTTGGTATTGAGCAGCCAGGTGGGGGTGAGGATGGGATCTATCTCATTCCATCGTATATGACATGCGCGCCCCTTTCTTTCCGGGTCCACGAATGGAAATATGTTATGCTTGTTCCATGACGACTGACTCCCCTATAAAGAATGAAAGAAGGATCAAAGCATCCCGAATGAGCTTTCTCGAACTGATAAAGAAAAGACTTTTTTGAATAGTAAATCAGATCGACTAATTCAAAGAAAGAGAGAATAAGGAAAGCGAGTTTACGAGAAAAACCTCTCACATTCGTTCTAGCTCGTAAACAAGCTCCTTTTTCCACTTGCTTGCTTTCAGTTGAAGCTTTGTTCCCGTGTCAATCTAGGACAATCAGTTCCTTCGCAAACAGCTTCTTCGTTCTAACCTTCTTCTTTACATGCACAAGATTGGGCATTGCCTTCTTCTTAATCCCGAACAGCATATTCTGGTCCATCTGCACATCACAGCGGATCTTGCAAACAATCGAAAGCATTCAGTTGATAGTATAGTTCTGCTGATGCTAATGCCGGAGAATTTCCAGAAATGGACATTTCCTTGTCCTATTCCTTCGACTAGGGGATCTGAACTATTGATCGGATTCACTGTAACAAGGCATTCTTCTTCACGTCGCAAAGACCGGATTTGTCCAATCCAAACCTCACAGCTGAGTCAATAGCACCGGATTCCATTTCTCTTTCAACAGCATCCGATTTCCGACATTCAACTGAATAGCAAAGATAGACACGAGCAGAGAATGCGCAGTTAGCAAGAGATGGTTTAGGCTTGCCCCTCAACCAGAAGGAGCAGCTATTGATGTGATGCTAGAATGGAAGAATTCACTGCTTGAGAAGCTCTTGTCGGAATAAGCGCTTTTCTAGAATCTGCCTGACCGGCCTGCTTGACTGTCTTGCTAGCCATTTCGCCAAGTAATAGCATATGAGCAGACGCTTGCTTTTGTCTATTTTACAAATCAAAATCTGGTCTTTGCAACGAAGGGCATAGCTCTATGTTGTATGTATACTACTACTGCCAGCCCCTTTCACTCCTCAAGTCAGGTTCAGTGAAAGCCGAGAAAGCGTAGAGCCCTTGGTAGGAGCGAGTTTACGAGCTAGACCGATAGGGAGAGTAGCTAAAGCTCCTTGAGATTCAAGGAAGAACTCACTTTTTCTGATATACTTGCTTGATCTCTTAGTTCAAATACGATTCCTATTCCTTTTTTGATCGTAGAAAGCGGTCTTTCTTAACTTGTGTGATGAATCTGTTTAATATACTAAACGAATTCCTCCACTGCTACATTGAAATCGGATAGTTGAGTCAAGGCCTTTTCTCTATCGTGATTAAGAAAAAGCTCTTCTAGGAGCGTAAGCCACTCTAAGGGTGACGGGAGCTAGGTGGAAAGATCATCAGTTTGAAGTTCTAGTTATAGAGGCCCTGGAAAAGTCAAAAACCTTCTGTCACTTTGGTTTTTTTACTCTCGGATTATAAACCAACAAGAGGGAGAGGCAGTGGGAGTGACTGGCTGAACTCCGGCTGAGCTAAGCTTTGCAGTTTTGAAAAGAGCCTTTAGAGGCCAAAGCACTACCACTATGTACTTTACCGAGACTGCTACGCTGTGGTGGCGTAGGCGGCATGCTGCCAAACCAACCCACGAGGCACTTGCACCATCAACACTTGGGAGGATTTAAAAAAGAAAGGA
Source organism: Lumnitzera racemosa (assembly GCA_024138005.1). Taxonomy (NCBI): domain Eukaryota; kingdom Viridiplantae; phylum Streptophyta; class Magnoliopsida; order Myrtales; family Combretaceae; genus Lumnitzera; species Lumnitzera racemosa. Next base: position 136,129,793 of record JAMXBC010000001.1, read on the forward strand.
GATCAAGAAGCCCGAAAGAATGGAAAGCGGTTGAAGCACACGGGCTCCATCCGCGACTATGTGAAGGAGTTCCCCACACTCATGCTCGAGGTGCCTGATATGCCAGAAAAAGAGTGCTTATTCAACTTCATGGATGGGTTACAAAACTGGGCCGAGCAAGAGCTGGAACGCCGCGGGGTGCAAGACCTCGCATCGGCAATGGCGGCAGCAGAGAAGCTGATAGAGTTTAAGAAGACAGACTCCTCCAAGTCCAAGTCTATCAAGAGTGCCCTAGGCAAAGGTGGGGGAGAGAAGGACAAGGGCCACAGTGGTGACAAGGATGGCTCAAGTCAGTCTTCCACCCATAAGGACAAGAGAAAGGAAGGTGTGATTCCCCGTTTCGAAAGACAGATGGATTGTTGGGCGGAGTATGAGGTGTCCTTATGGACATTGAACTTCAAGGGCTGGTCGAAAGCTGTTTCAGTATTTGCTGCAATCAGATAAAAAAGGAAATCCCGGCTTGTTCGCCGTTACTGGACTGGGATCGACTCCTTCTAGAAAAGGAAGGCCGATCAATGAAAGGAGGCTTCAAGTGCAGCAGAACTTGGAGATCTATCAACAAAGGATGGCCACTTCAACAAACGGGTCAGACTACGCTCTTTCAAGAAGGGAGACTTAGTCCTCATGGTACGAACGCCGATTATTATCAACCGACGGACCTGGAGAAAGTGAGAGCCTAAATGGCAAGGCCCCCGGCTTCTTTTCTTTCTAATTGATCTCCTGCTCAAAATCTATCTACTTGTCTTGTACCAACCTTTGCTACTTCTCCTACTTGCTTCCTAAGGGCAGGAGCGTAATCTAGTTTCTAAAAAAGTTTTCTAGTATGAGTATGGCCTATCTGAGCGAACTACTCCTTTCTGTCTGCCACTATCCGAGGGAAGCGAGCTCTTGCCTATCGACTTGTTTTCGTGCCGTGCCGTAAGTGAAATTCTGGTTAAGTATTTCTATTCGTTATCTGTATAAGCCAGGTGCATTGCTTGACTAAAAGCCTGTGATATTGACGTGACGGCCGCATCTCATCGTACGGGGAGGCCCCAGTACTGGTAGGTAAAGGCGAAGTCATCATAAGTGGTTGACTGGGCCTAGGAACGACCATCGGTCGGGGCCCGCGAGCTTTTAAGGTAAATTCATCCTTTTTCGCTCGTCTTTCATGCGTGCCTGTATGAATTTAATAAGTAATTTTGTTTTGGCGGTGGAGAAGTAAAGAAGTGAACAGTGTGTTAGTATTTAGTTGTGCGAAGCGTTGTTGACAATACTTACTCAACTCACAGCTTTCACCTGCTTCCGGTGACAACTACCACTCTCTTATGAATGGGAGGGTAGAGTACCAAGACATAGGGGTTTGGCTCAGCGAAAGCAAGGAGTCGTCAGTGATGGTCAGTCACTCGGAGGAGCACGGCTCGACCGGCCTGAACAGTGATAGCACAGGCATGGTGTAGATTTTTTAGACTAAATGGAGTCGGAAAGAAGCGGGGCGAAATGATGGCATGTATGATAACTTCGTCCGAATGGACTGAGGGAGGATATATGGTAAGTCAGGAGTGTGGATAGGGAAGACCCATAGAACGACACATCCCTGAACCGAGACCAGAACGACTCAATCCAGGAACACAACGAGCGACCACTTCTAACTGATCGTGGAACTGACCTTTACCGATACATGAGTCGGATCCAGTTGGAACCACAGCTTCAATCGGAACATCCATTCTTAGGTTGTAAATAAGCTCGCTCCTCAGGTGTTTGGAAGACTCCATTCGCTTACTTCCCCGCCAACCCCCTTCGAATGATTGATTCAGTGTGATAATATACTATCTCTGGTGGAACAAAAAAGCCCTGACTTGTGCTTTAGAACAGCAGGGCTCTAGCTCTTTCTATATTTTGTTATTTCGATCCGTAAGTAAGAGTAAGAACCTATCCAGCTGAGCACGATCTAGGCTACAAAGGCAGAAGGTGGCTCACTTCGCGGCAACGACATCCATCCAACGAGATGTGCTTCGGGTAAGATTCCCAGATCTTCAATTTCGTTAGTGAGCTGGTTCGGTCTATCCCTTAACTTAACCGAGTGTGGGTGCCCTTGGTTCAGGAAAGAATCTTGCTCATGCTCTAGCTCATTTTCCTTTTCCTTTGGGAATCACTTTATATAGAGAAAGCTTCTCCTGCTGATGCTTTGCTTTCATACGATTGATCCGGCGGCGAGACGATTCTGTGCACTTAGGAACACAAGTCTGGAACGGAGTCACTTGCCTTACTAATATATTCTTTACAACCTAGGAAAGGTTCCTAGCCTGCATACTGCTCCTAGCGCAAAAGAATAATAGGAATACGGATAAGGGGATTTTTCTCTTCATGCTTGCGCATTGTCTTTTTCCTCGACTCTATCTAGATCTAGCAAAAGGTGATGAAAGAATTCAGCTCCAATGCATTCGTACGTAGTCGCTTAAGCCTCGCTAAAGCTTCCTCGTCCCTCTCCCTTCAGTCGAGCTCACCCAACTTCCTCTCCAACCAGTCGAGCGTATTCTATAACCTCTCCCTATCGTTCGAGCATTTTCTACCCTCTCACTTCGTTCGAGCTACTATCGTTCCTGGTCCTATCGAACCAGTCACTTCATACCTGGTTTCGTCAAAATTAAATCACAGTTGGGATGAATTCCCACTCCCTTTTTTTCTTTCTTTCTTGAAACAGTTATTGGTTAGGGGGCTGGGTTGTTATCACAACGATGGATTACAACATGGTAATTAATGTCGCGGACTGGATGGGTATCCAGAAAGATTATTGACTATGCTAGGTGGGTCGCAGTCAACGAATTATACGAACGATAGGGAAGGGAGACACTTTGGGAGGCACCGATGGTCTCTATAATTGACGACTCTGTCTTGCTTTATATCTTTGTTTGCAGCGATGGCCTTTCACACCAACGGTAGATAGGAACCGAACTGTTTCACTATTCCCGTGCCCACTTCTGATGATGCTCAAAGATCCCACCGTGTCCTTCAAAAAAGGGCAGCCCCCCACAAGCGCGATAGATTTTCCCGTTCGCCTGCCCGCCCCTCCTTCCCCAAGAAGCAGGGATGGCATTCTTTCCTTTTTGGTTCTCACTTAAAGGATGCTTTTTGTCACCGGGCGGATCTATGAACCAAGAACTGCCAATCTTGAAAAGGAATTGCTCCCTGAAAAAAGCTTTTGTGAATGCGCTAGAATAAGACTTTAATCTCGTCTTTTGGGGAATTTGATTAGTGACTTCACTGCGATCGGGATGCTGCGCGAGTCAGGATCGCAAATTCCTTATTTTTTTCTATTTTGACTGAAACTACAACAAAGGCTTGGGCTTGCTGACCCACGCATCTGAAAAGGAAGATCTAGTAATTGCTGCAAAGGAAGAACTTAGAACAAAAGATGCGAAGGTTCGCTTATCATGTAAAAATCCAAGTGCCAGCTTTCGCGTATAAACCACATTCGCGGAGTACGGTTTCCACCAAAAAAAGGATAAAGAGCTTTCATGATAGATTGAATAAGACTAGGAAAAGATGCGCGGAGTCGAGCAGTTAGGTCAGCTCGCAAGGCTCATAACCTGTGAGTGCTGACCCTTGTTAAGTTAAGGGAAACCGACCAGACTATCTTCCTTCCTTTCTTCATGCGAACGAAGCGTAGCACTATGAAATGAAATAGATCCGTTAACGCTATCTCTGAGAAGTAGTGCTATGAGGAGACTCTTTGCTTCTTTCCAGCCCTTGTCTCTTCTTTCGAGACGTTGAGGGGTGAGAATGCCTTGTCTCAAACAGTAGTTCTGATTGATGTGACATCTCTAAATGAAAGAATGCTCAACCTTTTCGATAAAGTACGCTATACGGCAAAAGATTGAGGAATGAATTTCACATCTTTCCATTTCCACATTAGCACTATCGAAAGAAAGCTCCTTGCTTTTCTGATCTCACTGTCAGTAGTGATCATCTAGACATGACATAAAAACTCTATCTATGAAATATTGGAATTGCCCGGGCATACATCCAATGCATTTCGATCACGTGAACACTACGAACCCAATGGAGAGGGTATACTCCAGTTGAGACTGACAACATGAATTCAAAACATTTCCCGAGTTGAACCAAGAAAGACAGATAGATGAAAATGGATTCATTTCACCGATGGCAATGAGTCAAGTCCTTGTCTGTCCACCTCTTCTGAACGAACCCGAGCGTATCAATGGAATGCCCTGAGTGGAACCATATAGAAAGACTTGCAAAAGAATAGGAAGAAAGCATACCGAGCGAAGAACTATACTGGAAAGCTGAAGCTTGCGAGATTGCCCTTTGCACTGTTTGCAAGCCTTTTACCCTTGGCCTGGACTGACTGAGAGCAGGAAGTTGATTGACAGACCGAAGACAAGCCCTTTGGACCGATGATTGGCTCGCTTGATTGATTGAAAAGAACCACTGGCTTACCGCTCGCATTCGACTGGACTGAGAATTGTGTATATAAAGAAAGAAGGACTTGCTTGCTACTATCATCGTATTATAAGACAAACTGGGTTGCATTGGTAGCTATGCTTAGCGGTGACATACTTTTTCGTTTTTCAACTTAATCTCATCCCAAACAGTTGTGGCGGAACACGCCACTGAATTTCAAACGCCAAAGAAGTCTATGGCGTAAAACAAGACTTCAGTCCCACTCACCATAAAAGAGTGATAAAAAGTGGGCAGAGCTATGATCGTAAATTTGAAATGAAGGAATTTTTTTCGTGGTTATTTCGTAGGCCGACGAACAGGCAAATTGAACCTGTCGATACAGCCCGTATGAATTATTTTGATGGGTTTGAAAGGCTCAAACCGGATCCAGGCGATAGCCATGAGCTCTTGCTTAACAAGGCTTCTCGCTTGATCGAGAATGACTTTCAGTTACATGACTTATCCCTTCCTCCATCACACACCAGTTTGGACGTAGCTCGCCACCTGGAGAGCTTAAATATGGCTACTCCAGCGGGCCTGGGTGCTGACCCCGCGCTCAATCTTCTTTTAGAATTACATAATCCTGCCAGTGAGCTCTACATAGAAGCAACCAGACTCCTGCTGTCATGGTTCTAAGGCTCTCTGGTTGGATGGTTGCACGTGTTTATGGATTGATAGAGATTCAAGCTGGGGAAATGGTAGAATTTGCCAGCGGTGTGAAAGGAATAGCCTTAAATCTTGAAAATGAGAATGTAGGGATTGTTGTCTTTGGTAGTGATACCGCTATTAAAGAAGGAGATATAGTCAAGCGCACTGGATCTATTGTGGATGTTCCTGCGGGAAAGGCAAGGTAGCTTGCTTACTCTCATCCACTAGTTAGAACGAAATCCCTTGACTTCGTTTATGCCCTTATGCTAAAAGAAAGCTTTTGAGGCGGGCTAAGATTCCATTCGAAGTAAGGTAAGAGGATTCGATCTTGCACCATCTTCAACTCTTCTCGGGAGTAGGATTTTTTCGAGAAAAGGTCCCATCCTTCAATATCATGATTGGGCCGACGAGGCCAGATCATGAGTGAAATATCATGATCGGGTCGACGAGGCCAGATCATGAGTGAATAGAAAATCGAAAACGTACATAGCTGTTCCAGCTGAAATACTTGGAATAATTCTACCACTTCTACTAGGAGTAGCCTTTTTAGTGCTAGCTGAACGTAAAGTAATGGCTTTTGTGCAACGTCGAAAGGGTCCTGATGTAGTGGGATCGTTCGGATTGTTACAACCTCTAGCAGATGGTTCGAAATTGATTCTAAAAGAACCTATTTCACCAAGTAGTGCTAATTTCTCCCTTTTTAGAATGGCTCCAGTGGCTACATTTATGTTAAGTTTGGTCGCTTGGGCCGTTGTACCTTTTGATTATGGTATGGTCTTGGCAGATCCGAACATAGGGCTACTTTATTTGTTTGCCATATCTTCGCTAGGTGTTTATGGAATTATTATAGCAGGTCGGTCTAGTAATTAGGGGGCGGCCGTTCGGTCGCCTATGATACTAGGACCAATAGGTCAAAAATGGGTTTGTGCCGGAGGTATTGAACGATCTACTCTACACAGGTGTGGGCGGGCTAGGGCTCATAAACCCTTTCTTTCATTTATCAATAGGGCCCTGGTCGGTCACTTTTCCGGGCCGGGATCGATAAGTGGAAGTTAGAAAAAAGAGATCTTTCTCTGAGCACCTCAGAGAAAGAGTAAGGGTAGCTTGTCAAGCTGGCCTATATCTAATATAATATCTATCTATATCTATCTAGATATTATACTAGATTATATATATATATAATAAAATATATCTATAATAAAAGATTCGCTGTCTTTTTTAACCGGCTGTTCTTCTTTGTCAACGCTACTAAGGACCTATAGGTTCGCCTAATTTACTTATGAAAGATAATGAGAATGGGTTATAAAAAAAGGAAAAGGCCCTACTTAGTTTCGCAAGCCTTTGTCATTGTCAGTCAACTAAGTAGGGCCTTAGGCCCCCTGCGAATCCGTAAATCTGAAGAGCATGCCGCAACAAAAGGATGGTCCCCTATGCATTTCATTCTTTCCGGAAGGGAAAAAAAAAGTATCCCCCATCATGGTTAACCTCTCCTTGTGATCGGGATGAGGTAGATGCCTCCCAGCCGGGGGGCGGATCGAATCGGAGTTTCCTTAGGTAGCCACCGACCAACAGTTATCCTTAAACTTCTGTGCTTGGTGGAGAAGAAGCGAACAAAGGTACGCTCGCTTGCTGTCTTGTTCTCTGTCGCGAACTGGGATCGCTCGCCAGCTAGGTCAGATTGGAGCAAGATTTTTTGAGAACAGATTACCCATCTTCGGGAACAAGGGGCGGAACGACCTCTCGATCTACTTACTGCAGTCCAGGAATAAAAACGTCGTCTAGGCGTTCCCTCTTGCTCCGATCTCCCCTACGCCTAGGACGTTGTCTGGGCCAAGAGCCATAGTTAGTTGCTGTTTCCATTTGGTTGTTTTTTTATCGTTGTTGATACCGGCAAGACCCACCCAGATGATGTCTGCTGGTTGGTAGTGAGAGGACTATTAGTACCTGCATACCCAAAAGGGGGCGCTGATTAAAAAACAATCATTTGATTTTCTTTTTTGCTTTCCCTTAGCAGCGGGAAAGGAGTCTATCTATCTGCCTAGCTTTTGTAGATTTTCCCCAACACAATCCACAGAAATTCCACGAATCCCTTGGTGGATAAGTCCGACGACTCAGCAGCAGTGCGGAATTGACTTTCTCGTCCGGTGGATCTGATCTATAGTTAGGGGGCAATACATACCAAAAGGTTCGAAGAAGGAAGGCGCATAAGAGTATATAACCAACCCAGCCTTCATTTCACAAGCAATTGATGAGTGGCTTTTGCTCTTTGGCCTTCTGTTTATTGATCTTTTCCTACCTGCTAATCCAATTATTCCTTTAATGAAATAGATCGGTCTTCCCGCTTAATCAGTACAAGATTCCCGTCCTCGCTTCTTCCGTGAGTGGGTATAGTGCTTTCCTTCCTCTAGTTCGAGAGTCGCAGAGCAAGAAAGGGGCTTACATTAGCATTAGTAGTTGTAGTTGGCACTCATCCCGCTGCTCTTGCTTCCTCGAGCATCGATGCAGCAAGGAGTTCATCGATTGAAGTATTTAAGTATGAGTGAAGTTCCTGTTCTCTTTCGTATCAAGTAGGGATCCTCTGTTTAGCTCATCGATGGCTTTAATCGGTCGAGCTGTCATCCGGAATATGTCCCTAGTTTGGTGAATCTCTCCCGTGCGTCTTCGCTAGGGCAGAGCGCTCATTCCTTTTTTGAAAGACTTCCCGGGGAATCTCTCGTACTGTATCGATCGGTCATCCGTGAACTCTCGCATCTGTTTAGCTTAGCTCATCCCTTGTAATTCATTACTTTTCTTTTAATTCAATATCTCATGCCCGCCGCAGCCTACTTCTTTATCGGTGAATCGCGTTCATCGCTTCTCTAAAGAAGCTCTTTGTAAGGGTTGGCACATTGTTATCAATCTTTTTGTATGAATGACTTTCCCTCCCCTTTCGCACTCTAGTCCCTTCTTGCCTAGGGTCTTTGCTTTCAATAGTTTCAATACTTCTGGAGTGCAGGACTTCGTCTCGTAAGCCATTTCTTTTAGTGTAAGAAGAAGCCGTGTGAAAGCGTCTTCTAGGTGGGAGTAATTATATAACTATAGAAAAGGGCTTTGCTTTTTTAGGCCTATGGAGTGAGACTTTCTATTAAGAAAAGAGGAATGCCCGCGAATCCATTACTTAGACAAAGACTCCTTCTTGCTTGTTCATGACGCTCTCTTCTTGCTTGAGCGCTTCGATAGCAATTCCCTTCTTGGAATCAGTTGCTGTCTACGGTCTTCGGTCAACTCTCGTCTATCGCTCGCATCTGTCCTATTCAGTCAGTCAATCCGGTGAATCGCTTTCAGTCTCTCTTTTGCTTGCCTAGGAGCTCTAGCTCTCCTGATAGTAGCTCTTCCGCTAGCAGTTGCTCTTCTGCTTTTCTTGAATCTTTCTTCCGGAAACTCTCCCAGTCGATAGTAGGTTATGAGGTCGATAGGCATCACTTTCTCGATTTCAGTATTACGAATATCTCCAGCCCTTGTTGTCTTCCTCTCTTCTGGCCCTTGGCTTGTTAGCGAATAAGGTTCGAGCTGTAATCTAAGAAGTCCTCCCGTAACTGGTCAATCCGTCCACGATCACTTCTTTCTGTTCTATTCCCGTCTTTCTGTCTTAAATAGATCGATTCGTAACTATCTCAATTGGTCTCGGTATCGGTCCTTTCCCTCATTACGATTTCTTTCTTTTATAATAGTTCTCTTCCCGCATGTCCTTGCCTTTCGCACTATTCTATTACTGTACTTCTGAGTAAGGAATTATTAACTTATTGGCGCAATAGGGCGAATACCAGAGGCTTTACTGAAGAAGAAGGAGAAAGAGTCTCGTGATATTAGACCGATCCGCTTTCCCAGACCTTACGAATTAATTTGATTGATCGTGCGGGTGCCATAGGAACTGCAAGAGTAAGTGAACCGCATCTCGTGCACCGGAATTGGCTTGTTCGATATTCTATTATCTTGTACCAAAGCAAGCACACTCATTCAAGCGCCAGCCGTTGACTAGCCAACCAGAAATACATTTTTAAAGAAAGAAGCCAAAGCGACGTACCTACCGAATTCTACTACTTCACCAGCCAAGCATTATGTTCCAACACCGGCAACTCCCACAACCACATGTTGTGACCAAGCAACTTCCGCGCCTCCCACTCGTACTGATACTGAGGGTGATTCGCTCCAACTACGGGATGAACGCCAACCCCGCCGGGTAGAGCTCCTCCTCCGTATCTGTATATCCGCATCTTCCTCATATGTAGTTTCTATGCCTTCAGAAAGGCCTATTATTGATCCACCATACTTCCCCCCGGCTGTAAAGAAGCTATATCGGCTCAACATTCGGATATTTAAAAGAAAGAAGTCGTGAACTCCAGAAAGGAGGGAACTCAAGCGAAGAGACTATAGAATGGTACTGCTACTTGAAAGCCTGGGGCTAATAGCAAGACAGAGAGATTCGTGGAGAGATGTGCTATACTATATTTATTTCCTCATTGCCCCATCATATTTATGATTCCAGTTACCATCAGATTGAATGAAAGGGATGACCAGCAGATGATAGCAAGGCTAAACAGATTCGAGATTCTCGATCAGATGAGCGGACAGGGCAAGCACGTACTACCAGAAGAGTAGACCTCAGAGCGATAGATTCCCAGTGCTTGAAGAAACTTACTTGGAGCCTTCCTTCACTCCTGAACTAGACTCAACTGAGTGCGCCTATGATAGAATCCTGCTACTAAGGAAAGGACTCTAAGAGACTGACTCGCGATCTAAAGAAAGTGAAATTCTGGTCGATAAGAGAGTAGATTTATATATGCGCGGGGATATAGACTAGATAAGTCCTAGACTACTATTGGCTAATGGAATCACTTAGTCTAGCTCTATTACATATAATGAAAGAAAGCAGCATAGCAAATGATTCTTTAGCTAATGAGATTCACACTCATTCACCAGGAAAGACCAATCACCAATACCAGTTCAGCGGAAAAGAGATGGCATGGGGGAAGGGATCGGTAAGGAAGGAGCTTACCTTGGATGACTTCTTCCTCGCCTCAGGGTCATCAACTGAAACTACTGATGCTTACTCATATGCTGGCCGGTCCGGTTAAATCCAATGGAATCCGCCTTAGTCTATACCTATACGGGTAGTGATATTCCAATTGGTTCAAGGTAAGCAGCTGAAGCAACTGCTGGGGGTGCCTATCCAACTGTCTCTGCCGCTGGTGGAACTGGATATCGATCCAACGGGTTCGGACGCGAGCGAATGGAAGCTAGGTACTATGGTTCAATGGGTGAGGATGCTAGGTTACCAGGTTCTCAAATCGGGTATTGAACCTCCCTCCTGCTGCAACCTTTGCCTCTATCTCTACTTCTCGGTCTCGATCTCGAACTCAAACTGATGCCTAGCTGCCTGAATCTCTGCTTCCTTCTACTACCAGCGGGCTAGCCTTAGTTATGATTTGTATATCGATCTGGAGGACGGATCTCGCTACATACTAAAAGGATGTTAATCGCCGCATAGGAACTACTTACCATGAACCTTCTACCCCGAAATCCCACCACTTAGAGTCCATAGGAGGTTGCGGGATGGGAACTATCGGGGCAACACCCTACCATTATACCAAGGGGAAGGGGAAATCACAGTAGGTTTCTATGGAACCCGATTCCTCTTGCTCTAAGTATATGGGACAATCTGCCCTCTGGTATCGGGCATCCGGAATCAGTATCGTTAATTAGCAATTTCTCTCTTGCCATTAGCGAATCCCTTATTTCCTTCTGGTAAAAGGAATCTGTCCAACCTCTATCGGGCATCTGGAAAGGGTCATCCCTTGCAATTCAATTGGGAAATGTTTCACGCAATAGCGTGAAAGAAGTCCTACTAAGCTAAAGAAGCAGATGAAGCGTCGGGTCTTGGAGAAGAATAAGATCACAGAGCACAGCAAACCGCTAAACCATGTGCGCGTGATTGCTCACCTATCATGAGTTTGACTTGCGCTCTAAAGCTGTCTTTTTGAGAAAGACCGGAGAGAACCTTTATGACATTCTTGTGGATAAAGCAGTCGGTGAAGCTTTTTCTTATGTTGTTTAACAGGGAAACTCTGGCAAGGTCTATTATTCCTTTTTCCAGTGGGTGCAGGCTTCATCGAAAGGCTCTCCGCCTCGTGGCATTCTTGGATTCGCTTGCAAACAACACTTCTCCTCTCGCCCCCCTTGGATCATTTTCAAAAGGGTTTGCCCGACTGACTTAATAGTTACACCTTTATCCCATGAGTGCTACTAAATGGCACGTCAGAGCTCCCCTCTCGTATCATGATTTGCCGCTTGATTCCGAAGACCAAACTTCCTTGTGATTTGTTGATTCGCATCGATAGAACCAGTTGTGTGCCACATACATGGCGCAAATCCCGAGCTTCCTGTTACCGATAGGCATCAATCCAAGTCGCTGAGGGACCTAACTAAGAGTTCCCCTCTGGACCTGAGAGAAGAGAAGGCCGATCTCCTGCACAGATTCTCAATCAATATGCATTGAATGAAGGAATTGGTCCATTCCCTGGCCAATATTGGGTAAGCGCGTTCACGGATCAAGTCATTTCATATATGATGTTCCCGATCCCGATGACCCGCATACGATGTCAATGAGCGCTAGGAGAAGGAAGGGGACAATAGCACCGCTCGCCTCGCTTTGAACAAAATAAATCATCGCAACCAAAAGGAGACAACCATTTGTAGGGAAATCCATTCGATAGGAGGTATAGGATGGAACCGAATCCGCTTCGCGAGGGTCTCGTTCGCACGACTAAAAGAAATTTAGCTAATTGACGGCATGCTAAGGAGTAGGAAAAGGCACGTACGCGGGAAATTAATCGAAGTAACGCGATGGATTCGCAGGAATGAACGAATAAAAAGCCTTCCGACAATTCAACATCTTTTATTAATGTTAGAAGGTGCAGAACGTTAGAAGCAAGTGGGCCTCCGGCCACACTACCAACCCTCGCTACGGCTTCTTTTGAAGCTCTAGTTCTCACGCATTCTAGCTTCAAGATCTGGCTTTCGCTTTGAGCGCGAAGCGGCTTGCTGAGATCAAATGAGATATCCCAACCTTTGATTGTCAAACTTGCAGTTCCCATGAACCAAGCACAGGATGGATGGTGTACCAATCAATTTCGTTGGGAAGATGGCGAGGATGAAAGAAGGATATCGAGAGAGAAATAGGAAAAAGAGTACGGAAGCTAGAGCGGAGATATAGGCTAGCTAAATGCCCTAAAATCCGTGTACGAAAGGTCCGCGATCCTGGGCAGTACATGGATAACCCGACTCACCAAGCGCTTAGGAACGTGTGGTGAAGGCGGAATAGAGTTTGCCGTTGAAATGATGACTTCTGGTGTAACCAAGTTTGAAGGGCGGAATGCTAACGAACCGGGGCTACAGCACCTGTTTATCCCGAATCCTCCGAATCAGATGTGTGGAAAGGAGAAAAAGGAGTCGTAGCTTATCAACCATAGGAATACCCTTACGACTTAACTTTGCGAGCTACGAGGTCCCTTTTAGCGCACTTGACTTATCTTATTGCGTATACAATAATCACTGAGCATACGTTGCTAATGGGCAGGTAAATTCTGAGAATCGTAGCGTAGTTTTCTTTTTTTTTCGTCGAGATTGGATTGGTGTTCCGTGTACCGCACCGCAGCTTGTGTAGCCTATGCGAAGCAAGCCTACCTACATAGGGTACAAGATCGAAAAGAATGCATTGCATTCCAAGTGAGATGCCCAAGATCAAAGGAACGAGGGGAAGAATCGACGAGGAATCTATAACAACAAATCGTGAATGAAAAAGCGTGAAGAAAATTGTCAATCAATCATGCCTCAACTGGATAAATTCACTTATTTGACACAATTCTTCTGGTTATGCCTTTTCTTCTTTACTTTCTATATTTTCATAGTCAGGCGTGGACCTTTTCATCTTGAAGCAATACTGGCTTTTTTTTATATGCGCAGTATCCGCTTCCAACGAATTTTCTTTTTTCTCGTTTTATATATATATATATATAGAACCACATTCTATATATATCCGAATTTTTTTTTTGAAAGTACCATATGGGGTGTTCTCCCGAGCGAAGGCCCATCTCGTCTGCCGGATCTCAACATGGTTCCTGAATTAACCTATGAGGAGCTATTGGCAGATAGTGAGGCCAATGCCGCTGAATGTGACAGATTGCTAAATCAAATCTGTCACCGGGCGGAAGAAATCGCTCGTAACTCCGGCGTCACAGACGCGGAGAAGCTGTCTAATATCGTCGACGCGGTAAAGTATCTTGCCGACGTCGACGAGTTGGACGAAGAGGTCCGAATACCCGCTCTTCATTCATTCAAAGACTCCCTCGAAAACCGGGAGACCTGGGTCAAAATCGATCAAGAATGTAAGGGGCGTGGCCTCGGATGATGACCCGAAAGTACCAGTTGTCGTTGGCAGGCAGCATGGGAAGGGGGTCGGATCACTTTAAATGAATCGAATCCTCTCAAATATTGCTATCTCATATTTGAATTACTTTTCATATATCCTATGAATTTTTTATCGCACCGGATACTATTCTAGAAGAAGTTCGAATCCGTTCCGTTCGGATATTGATCGGTCTTGGTTGGACATGGTTTACGCGTTACTGGTTCCCGGAAGAGTTAATATTTCCATTAGCTAAACCCTTTCTTACCCTGCCTTTTGACTCTTATTTTGTTTGCACACAATCAACGGAGGCCTCCCCAACATATGTTGCAACGTCTTCAATAGCATGCTCTTACTTCGTCTTCCCTTTTATATGTTATCAAATTTGGTGCTTTTTAATCCCCAGTTGCTATGGGGAACAAAGGACGAAATACAATCGATTCTTCCATTTAAGTGGTTCTCGCTTTTCCTTGTTCCTGTTCCTAACTCCTCCCCGGGTAGTTCCCAATGTTTGGCACTTTCCATACTTCGTGGGTGCAACATCAACAAATTCGCTCATGATAAAGTTACAACCTAAGATCTATGACCATATTATGTTAACTGTTCGTATTTCGTTCATTCCATCGGTATGCTCCCAGGTACCTGTAATTGTGATCTGTTTGCTAGAACTAAGGGGTCTTTCTGTGGAAACCTTCACGAACAATCGTCGTTTTTTGTTGGTTTTTTCCCTTCTCACAGCTGCTCTTTCCACACCTCCGGATATCTGGTGCCAAATCGTCGCCCGTTTCCTTATTTCTTTGATCATAGAGTTGGCTATCTTTGTGGCCTCGATTGTGCAAGTTAGTTCAGAGGGCTGGACGAGTGGAATGAGGGGGAGCGGCTCGATCGACAAAAAAGAAGAGTAGCCCCCCTAGAACCTGGCAAAGTAACTATCAATGAATTCCCAAGCAATTCTCAACCAACATATGCGATTCATTCCCGTAAAGATTATAACACACAGAAGACTCCTTACCTTAGGAGCGGGATGAGTGATAGATCCGGCGAGCGCCGGTGAAGAACGCAAGCAAAGCTGGAGCTCGGGCATTCTTATATTTCATCAAGAGAAAGAAAAAAGAAAGGAGGCAAACTGGTAAGAAGGCCGACTACATAGGGGGAGCGAACCGAAAAGCTCAGCTTTGCGGAGCGGACCAATCTTCCGTACCGCCTCCCTTACTCTCTCTATATAAAAAGGCCTGCGGGAAGCGCGAAGAGCTAAGCTACTAATGTCGTAGCGATTGGTACTGGCAGAAATCCCGGTGTGGCGAAAAAGACTGATAATTTCTTATATAAAGAAAGCTTCTGTCTTCGTGTGTGAGACAAGAAAGACCTCGAGCTCGAGACTGAAAAGCAAGATGGTCCTTTAGGTAATCGAGTCATCGTCAGTCTTTTTCTAGTGCGTGCAACTTCTCTTCTTTCTTTTTTTTTCTCCGAGTGACTCATTCCTTCGGTCGAGCGCTCTGTCATTGTCTGATTTTTGGTTGTCTGATCTGAGTAGAAATTATGTATCTACTTATCGTATTTTTGCCCCTGCTCGGTAGTGGAGTAGCAGGTTGTTTCGAACGTTTTCTAGGATCAGAAGGAATCGCTATAATGACCACTGGAATCAATCTCTTATTGATTGGGATCCTGATCTCAAGCTTGATTCTTCTCTTTCGTCTTTATTGCTATCGCCTGAAAAGAAAGTACGGCTTCCCCCTTGTTTGTATCATTTATATATTCCTTCTTTGTTTCACCTCCCTCTTTTGCTATTGTATCCGTATCTTTATCCTTTCCCATATTGGTTTTTTTTTCTCTGATGTCTTGACAGTGCTTATGGGCACTTGTGCGGTTTCGGGGTCGGGTGGTGAAGTGATTCCCCATTCCGAAAATTTCAAAGCATCAAGCTCACAAGGGCGAGAGGTTCTGCAGGGGACACCTATCCTAAAGAAGGATACGTGGGACGCACTAGCCTCCCCTTTCTATTGTGCCGGGGTGGTGCACATCCCTGGTGAAATTGAGGACCCGCTGACCCTCTCAAAATTAACCGCATTTAATAAATTCTTGGTCAATATCCGGTATGATTTTCACGAGGGGGTTATTGAACCGGGCTATGTCCAATCCCTCCAACGGGAATTGGACCAAACTCCTACGGAATCACTCCCGGCTAAGCTAGACTCGATGCTTAGTAGAGAGCGCGCCCGGTTTTATACCCGAAGTCCGCTTACCAAGGAATAGAAAGGAAGGAGGCTACTCCCCGAAAATGCCCGTTCATTTGAAGTTGGGGAAAACGGAATGGAAACAAAGGTATTATCAGGACAAGCGGCAGCGGATAATGTTAAAAGGGGTCAGTGGGCGGGTAAAATAAAAAAAGGGTTAGTTCCGTTTTTCGAGAATGACGGCGAATCCTTATCTATTTTCAACCTTTTCCACAGAATTAAACACCGATCTTTACTTTAAT
>JAMXBC010000001.1:136148341-136176780 GCA_024138005.1 Lumnitzera racemosa
TGAGTAGTTCGCTTCAGGACTCCACCCCCTCGAGAGCAGGATGCCGGCCGAGATAGAGCTGGGAGCCATCCTATACTTTCCTGGGGCTTGCCTTGACCCAACATCGAAATAAAAGGCGGGCGCCGAAAAGGAACCAGGCCAGCCTCTTCAAGAAAGCTTTGCTTGGTAGGCGCTGCCTACTCACTCGGACAATGCTCTGAACACGAAAGTATGGAGTACCGCCCCCTTCTCCCATGCTGAGTCACAGGCAGCGCCTCGGAAAGCACGGACGAGCCACATGCAGGGAAACTTGCACGTGTGGTTCTGGCCGGAGACCCCGGTATACTGTACTAATATGTGTAGGTCCCCGTAATTCGAGTGAGATTGTCATGGCGCAAAAGCAGATATGGTCCGGTATTCCCTTGTTTCCTGTATTGGTTATGTTCTTCATTTCTCGTCTAGCAGAAACTAATCGAGCTCCGTTTGATCTCCCAGAAGCGGAAGCTGAATCAGTTGCAGGCTATAATGTAGAATATGCGCGGGATGCGATCCTTAATAGTCCACTGTTGGCGGAAGCCAATGTCCCGGGGTCCCGGGGACTCATGATGACTGAAACAAGGGGTGGGTCTTTACCAACTAAAAAATATTCGATTTAAGGGAAGCCAAAAAACGTGAGCGCCTAGCGTGAGCCTTATTGAAAAGGCCCTGACTATAGAACAAGCAACGGATTGAGCTGCGCGAAAGCCTAAAGCGTTAGCGCATCCGTTTTCTTGCTCGTTAGCGCTTTACTAATAGAATATATAGGGCTTTTCTTGCTTGTTTAGTAAAGTCACGCTTTTCATTTTGATAGGAGTAGGTGCTTTTTTGGGCAGGGCACTCTTCATTCTTCATTCGAAACTAATGAATGTTGGGTCGGGGCTTTCTGCCTTGTTATCAAAAAAGGAGTTGGGTAAAGCAAACTCCCTCCTTGGACGAGCACGGGGCTTAGTCAAGTAGAACCGGGTTGCGTTGCTTGATGCTCCGATCGAAAACAAATCAGTGGGGCCATGCCGGTACGACTGAATATGCGTTAGAAAGGTCAATCCCTCCCCTACGACACCAAAAAAAACCGGGCCGAACTTCTATTCTAACAGCCCGCCCGCTTCCAAAGAACAATATCGTGGCAACGTAGACCTAAGTGGTCAAATTGGATCCTTGGGAACCATCACAAGTACGGCCGGCCTATATTTGAACGAGAATGCCGTGTCGTCCAGCGGAGCCTAGAAGAAGGTGACTCGGAGCCTAGAAGAAGGTGACTCGCGCAGACTGCTGACTCCTTTTCAATAGAAAGGAAGAATAGCCAAACCAACCCAGCTGGTGGCTGGTCAATCTCAGAGATCTTATCGGCCGGCAAACCGTAGACGGACGACCACAGTCCCGACCTTACCAGCACCGGAGGTGTACTAATCAATGAAGCCCCTAAACCTACTTTTTTTTCTGACAAAATCAACCAAGCCTAACCGGTCACGACATCTTGTTGATATTGATTGAGTTTGAGGGACTTTCGCTGACTGAATCAATCCATAAACCTAAACCCCGGTAACCTTCGTAACCAAAGCGTCACGACAACATCCAAAGGTGACCTTTGGATTCTTAAGTAGGGGGGCAAGGAGGAGCACGTAGGAATGCCGACCACTACATAAGCCACTAGTGGCTGAGAGAAAGCGAGCAGCACCTTGTATAGGTTGGGCGGAAGCGAGCCCCTATCAGAGAAAGCCATTGCGCGCTAGCCTAGCTAGCTAACGTTTTTCAGCTGGCTGTTATGTTAGTTGTAGCGCTATTCCCTCCTTCTCTCACTTCGGAAAGATTGAGCAGTATTTTCTTATGATGACCTGGTCGAGAGAGTACGAGACATCGGTGTCAAAGATTGAGTGGGATCAGTGAGGTTGGTTATAGTAAGGCCTGGCCGGAAAGTGTTCTTGCCTCTATCATTAGCTCGGGTAGTCCCCGTTTCTGGTGTTTTAGTCACCTTTCAATGGCTCCCTTAAGTGCGAGGAATTGCCCTCTTGACTAATGGGAAGCGGGCTAGTCCCCGAAAATGCCCGTTCATTTGAAGTTGGGGAAAAAAATATGACTTGTTTGTGCCTAGGAACTCAGTAACGTGACCAGTCAGTCAACGGGCATTGAGGCAGTCAGTACATATAGTACAAGTAGGAACTCTTTTGCAAAACAGAAGGCCCCGAAGGAATGAGATGCAGTTCTTTAATCATTCCAGTCAGAGATGTCAGTCCGAAATTCTTTATTTGATTCAGAGCTGGAAAGAAAGGAGGAAGACTGCACGCCGCTCCTTTACTGGATTGGCTAAGCCAAAAGATTTTTTTTTAAGATGGAGACTGAGAAAGCCGGCCATCTTATATAGTATAAGCCGGGAAATGGGTTCTGAGCCTCTCCTCTACTACCAGCGGCCTGAGTTCTCCACGTTCCGATCACCAGCACTTAGTTCCTCTTGACTATACGATTAACTCAGTTTGATAAGCCTACGTCTTTTAGACCTAGGACTACCATAAGCAAGCCTTTCAGGACTTCGATCAAGATAGGGAGTTCGCCCCAGAATACAGTAGTACAGCTTTCGGAATCTGTAGCTCCTATGGTAACTAGCTCCTTTCGTCACTGGTGACTGCCCTCCTCTCCGTCTCCTATTCCCCTTATCTCAACTAGAAATAAAAAAACAACAAACAATTTTGATTGTTGAAAGTCCCGAAAGGCCCTTTCTTATGGTAGGCTAAAGGGCTAAAAAGGGGGGGACTTATCAAACGGGAGTTAATGTTTTTAGTCAAGAGGGAAAATAAGTGCTGGGATCGGAAAGTGGAGAAAAATCAGGCCGCTGGTTTAGGGGGAGAGGCTCCCGAACCCATTTCCCGGCTTTTTAATATATTAAAATGGCCCGGGTTTTCTCAGTTCCCTCTTAAAAAAATCTTTAGGGGGGGTTTGCCAATCCATAAAGGAGCGGCGGGGGCAGGGCTTCCTCCTTTCTTTCCCCGCTCTGAATCAAAAAAAGAATTTTTGGACTGATTTTCTGAGGAATTTTTAAATTTAAAAAAACGCATCTCATTTTCCTTTCCCGGGGGCCCTTTTGTTTTGCAAAAAAGTTCCACTTGTATTATGTATGACTGCCCCAAAGGCCCGGGGACCCGACTGGTTTACGTTACTGAGTTTTTCCCAGGGCCCAAAAAAGTCATATTTTTTTTTTCCCCCAAATTTTAAAATGAACGGGGATTTTCGGGGACTAGCCCGCTTCCCCCTTAGTCAAGAGGGCCCTTTTTCCCCGCATTAAAGGGGCCATTGAAAAGGTTTACCCAAAACACCAGGAAAAAAGGGGGCTCCCGAGCTAATGATAGAGGCAAGGAAAACTTTTCCCGGGCCCGGGCCCTTCTATAAACCCAAACCCCACTGTTCCCCCTCAATCTTTTACCCCCATGTCTCGTACTCTCTCGGGCCAGGGTTTTTCATAAAAAAATATGCTCAATTTTTTCCGAAGGGGGAGAAGGAGGGAAAAAGCGCTACAAATAACCCTAAAGCCAGCTGGAAAAAAATTTGCTAGCTAGGTAGGGCGCAATTTGGGTTTTCTCTGATAGGGGCTCGCTTCGCCCAACCCATACAAGGTTTCGGGTCGCTTTTCTTTTGCCACTAGGGGGCCCTTTTGTAGTGGTCGGGCAATTTCCCACGGCTCCTCCTTGCCCCCCCCCAATTTGAAACCAAAAGGGCACCTTTGGGGTGGTTTTCGTGACCGCTTTGGTTACGAAGGTTACCCGGGGGGTTTTGGGTTTTTGGAAATTGGGTTCAGTCAGCGAAAGTCCCTCAAACTCAATCAAAATCAACAAGTTTTCGTGACCCCGGGTTTGGCTTGGTTGAAATTTTTTCAGAAAAAAAAGTAGGTTTAGGGGGGTTCATTGATTAGTACACCTCCGGGGGCTGGTAAGGTCGGGACTGTGGTTTTGTCCGTTTTTACGGTTTTTCCGGCCGAAAGATCCCCTGGATTGACCAGGGCCCCCAGGGGTGGGTTGGTTTGGTTTCTTCCTTTCTAAATTTTAAAAGGAGTCAGCAGTCTGCGCGGTCACCCCTTTTTCTTTGGCTCGGGTCACCTTTTTCTAGGGCCCCCGCGGACGACACGGCATTCCGGGTTTAATTTTAGGCCGGGCCCTTTCTTGTGATGGTTTTTAAAGGGTTCCCAATTTTTACCACTTAGGTCTACGTTGCCCCGATATTGTTCTTTGGGAAACGGGGCGGGGTTGAATAGGGAAATTCGGGGCCCCGGGTTTTTTTTTGGTGTGTAGGGGGGGATTGACCTTTCTAACCCCATATTCAGTGTTTACCGGATGGCCCCCCCTTTATTTTTTTTTTCGATCGGAGCCCTCAAGCAACCCCAACCCGGGTTTTACTTGACTAAGCCCCGTGCCCCGCCAAGGAGGGAGTTTGCTTTACCCAAACCCCCTTTTTTGTTAAAAAGGCCGAAGCCCCGGGCCCAAATTCATTAGTTTCGAAAGAAGAATGAAGGTGCCCCGCCCAAAAAAAACACCCACTTTCCCATCAAAAAGAAAGCTGACTTTACTAAAAAGCAAGGGGAAAAACCTAAAAATTTTTTTATTTGTTTTAAAGGGGGCTAACGAGCAAAAAAAAACGGATGCGCTAACGCTTTTTGGCTTTGCGCAGCCCAAACCGTTGCTTGTTCTTAGTCAGGGGGGCCCTTTTCCCTTTAAAGGCCCCACGCTAGGCGCTCAGTTTTTTGGCTTCCCTTAAAAACGAATTTTTTTTTAGTTGGTAAAGACCCACCCCCTTTTTTCAGGGCTCATGGGGTCCCCGGGGGCCCCGGGGGAAAAAGGGTTCCGCCCGGGGGCTTTATTAAGGATTTGATCCCCCCGGGAATTTTTCTACCCTTTTAGCCTGGGAAAATGAAATTTAGCCCTTTCCCCTTCGGGGGGATCAAACGGAGCTGTTAGTTTCTGCCCCAGAGAGAAATGAAAAACATAAACCCAAAACAGGGGAAAAAAGGGAAAAAACCGGGGCCATATCTGCTTTTGCGCCCCTGACAATCTCCCCGAATTACGGGGACCTAAAATATTAGGGACGGTTTTTACGGGGGGCCCCCGGCCAGAACCCCCACGTGCAAGTTTCCTGCATGTGGCTCGTCCGTGCCTTTTTCCCAGGGGGCTGCCCGTGACTCGCTGGAGAAGGGGGCCCGGTTTTCTCCCTTTCTTTTGTGTTCAGAAGGGATTGTCCGAGTGAGTAGGGAGCCCCCTACCAAGCAAAGCTTTTTTTGAAGAGGGGCCCCGGGTTTCCTTTTTTGGCGCCCCCCCCTTTTATTTCGATGTTGGGGGCAAGGGAAAACCCCCAGGAAAGTATAGGGGTGGCTCCCAGCTCTATCCGGGGCATCCTGCCCCGAAAGGGGGGGGGAAGTTTCCCGAAGCGAACTATCATTGCTGTTTTTGCCCCCCAAACCCCAGGGAAAGGGGAATTTTGGGGAGGAGCATTTTTTTGAGGGGGGGAAAAGGGGGGTTGAAAAGCCCCTTCGAGGAGGCGACTGGAACCCGGGAGTGTTTCATCAAAAAGATTTCTGTGGGGGGGAGCCCCTTTCCCCTCCCAAGTGGTGGCCCCAATTTTGGCCCGCCCGGGGCGGGAAGAGATTCACCCTAGAGACTTTGCCCTTTCCGGGGAAAATCTTTCTATGTTAGCCCAGCGGGGGCGGGTTTCCTATGGGTTGGGCCCGTGCGGCCTTTTGGGCCCTTTCCCCCCCGCTTCCCTCTTGATTTGGCTATACTTGTATGTAGCCGCCCTGTTAGGGTCCAAAATTTAGAGCCTTTTTTTGCCTTTTTGAAAAAAGGCCCCTTTATCAGTCAGCCGGCCCCCTTTTCCCATTAAACCTTTGCCCCCCTTTTTAAAAGGAAAAAATCCCCGGCCGCCTTTTTTTTAAACCCTTTTAGGTGCCCCGCCCCGAAACCCCTTTGGAAAAAGATTTTTTTAGCGCCTCCCCATAGATAAGAAGCAGAAAAAGCCCCCATCACCCCTTTTAAAAAGCCCCTTTCCTCTGCGGGGGGGTTCCCCAATGAAAAGGGGGGCAACGTCGTTATGCTCGAAATTTTTTTGCCCTGGTTTATATCCGGAAATACTCCTATGGCCGATTTTGTCACCAACCTAAATTAAAAAACCTAAAGGCTTGGCCCCGTCCCCTTTGGAAGGGGAAAGGGCCCCCGGCCCGGGTTGTCGTTTTTTATCGCAGTTTGATAAGATTTTAGACCGCCACCTCTCTGAAAAACTTTGGTTTCTTTTCCTTACTCTTCCCCCCTCCTTGGGCTGTCCATTCGTCGGGGGGATTCCCTTTTCTCTCACGTTCGAAATGTTTGCTCGTCGTTTTGGCCGGGTGGTGAGGGTTTCTGCTCATTGCAGTCACCTCCGGGGGGGGCTTCGCACCTGGATATTACAGGACCCTTGTGCCCCGGGGCCCTTTATCCCGAAAAAAGCTGCCCCCCCGAAGCGCGGCCCCAAAGACCCCAAAATTTTAAAAAAAGAGCCCTTTCGGCGAGACGCGGACATTCCCCCTTGGGTGCGGTTCCCCCCGGTCCCTCCCGGGTTGGGGTTTGGAGAGATCCGAGCGAAATTTCCCTTCGCGGGTCCAAACGCGCTCCAAGGGGGCACAATAAAAATTTTGACCAATAGAAAACTTTTATAAGATACCCCCTTTGAGCTTTCAGATCGTTTAAAGCTCCCTTTGAAAGGCATAAATTTGAATATTGAGGAGTGAAAGTTTTCCCCCCAATCAACGAGTTGATCAAAACCCTTCTATTTTAAAACCCTACGAGCACGTCCTCTGTCCCCCCCCCACCCGGGTTACGGGGCCCATCCCCAACCCAAATTTGGGTCCCCCGGGCCCGCTTACGAGGAATAAAAAAAGGGAGGACCGGGTGAGCATGGTGGGGCGGGTTTTTGCTTTTTACTGATAGAAAAGCATCTCCCTTTTGTCCCTCCTGACCCAAAAACCCCCAAAAAAAAAACAATTTGAAAAAGTTTTTTATTGCCGGGGGAAGGGAATTTGCGTTTGGAGGGCATTTTATCTGAGGAAAAAGGCTTTGTCGTCCGGTCCTTTATAAAAAGATGTTAGGGTTCGGCCGGGGGGTTTATCCTTGTAAGGGAAAAAAAAAACGAACGGGGAAACCCCTTTGTTTCGTGACATATCTAATCAGACTGAAAAAAGGGTTTGAAGGGCTCCACGATCATTCCCCATCCAATTTTTAACAGGGGAGGAAGGGCGGGGGAAAACTCCGTTTCTAGAATGCAAGTTTGCTTTCTTACTTTCCTAGTTTGCCTACGTTGGCCCCAAGGAAGGGGAAACCCAGACCATACTAAAATTTAAGAGGGGATTCGGGTAAACGACTAGTCGCTTCTGGCGGAAAACTTCTAGAAGGCCCCCACTACTACGGGGAGATCCATTATATTTTTAGCATAGCGGGAACCCAAAGGCCCGTAGGCGGAAACAGTAGCTTCTAGGGCGAAACCGGGGTCGGGTTTCGATAGGGGGGGGGCGAAAAAGGGCCCCAAGCCCAAAAATGTCGTTTGGCGAAGGAGGTACTATTTCGTATTTCTGGGTTTGTAACCCGGGGGAAAAAAAATTTCAGTGAACTATTGGCTATCAGGGGTAATTGATTTTAGACAAAGGGACCAAGGGCCCTTTTGGTAGACTTTTTATTTCTTAAATTTGCTTTCGGGCAAGTCCCCGCATTAGTATGGTTTGTTGGGGCCGCGTTAAAAGGGGGATCCATTTTTGATGACCCAAACCACGATAACAAAGAAAAAAGAAATTAACGTTTTATTTTGTTTCTCGTTTTCCCCCCTTCAATTTTTCCCCAAAGAAAAACTTTATTTGACCATCAAATTTTTTCAATTTTTGGGCGATCTGATTTTTAAATTAAATCTTTTATCCCTTTTGTTCCCACTGATACCCAAACGGAACGAACCCCGAATGGCTTTTTTTTGGTCCAAATTTCCCCAATTTTAGTTGAGGGGAATTTTAATTTTTTTATTGGCAAACTAATCTAGCTCCCGAAAAATATGACATTCTTGCTCCTTTCCCCTTTTCCCCTTCCCTTTTCGGCTGGGGAAAAAAAAAATGGGTTGTATTTTAAAATAAAAATTTGGTGTTTTAATTCTGTGGAAAAGGTTTTTTAAAATAGATAAAGGGTTCGCCGTCATTCTCGAAAAAGGAACTAAACCCCCTTTTTTTTTTTACCCCCCCATGGGCCCCTTTTAAATTATCCGCTGCCGTTTGTCCTGTTTAAAACCCTTTTTTTCCTTTTCCCTTTTTTTCCCCAAATTCAAATAACGGGCATTTTCGGGGGGTAGCCCCTTCTTTTATTCCTTTTGGGAAACGGAAAATTGGGTTTTTAAACCCGGGGGGCTATACTAAGCATTTGGGGGTCTGTTAGCCGGGAGTGATTCCGTGGGGGTTTTTGGTTTCCCAAATTTCCCCTTGGGGGGGGATTGGACCCTTTGCCGGGGTTTAAAAAACCCCCCCGTGAAAAATCAAAACCGGGGTTTTGACCAAAAATTTAAATTTTAAAAGCGGTTTAATTTTGGGGGTCAGCGGGGGGCCCCCAAATTTTACCAGGGGGTGTGCACCACCCCCGGGACAATAGAAAGGGGGGGCTAGTGCGTCCCCGTATCCCTTTTTTAGGTTTGGTGTTCCCCCGCAGAACCCCCTCGCCCTTGGGCTTGATGCTTTGAAATTTTCGGAATGGGGGAAACCTTACCACCCCACCCCCAAAACCCCCACAAGTGCCCTAAGCACTGTTAAAAACATCAGAAAAAAAAAAAACCAAAATGGGGGGGGGGATTTAAAAATACGGATTTCAATAGCAAAAGAGGGGGGGGTGAAACAAAGAAGGAATATATAAATGATAAAAAAAAAAGGGGGGGGAAAACCCCTATTTTTTTTAGGGGGTAGCAATAAAGACCCAAAGAGGGAAAAATCAAGTTGAGGGTCAGGATCCCCAAAAATTTAAAAATTTTATTTCCCTGGTCATTATAGCGATTTCCTTTTGATCCTAGAAAAAATTCCCAAAACAACCTGCTTTTCCACTACCCAGCCCGGGGCCAAAAAAAACGATAAATAGATACATAATTTTTTCTCAGATCAGCAACCAAAAATCAAGGGCAATTTCAGAGCGCTTGACCGGGAAAGGGAAAGAGTCACTCGGGAGAAAAAAAAAAAAAGAAGAGAAGTTGCAGCATTTGAAAAAAAATGGGCGTGACTGATTACCTAAAGGACCCTCTTGCTTTTTTAGTCTCGAGCCCAGGTCTTTCTTTTCTCACAAACGAAAACAGAAGCTTTCTTTATTAAGAAATTATCAGTCTTTTTCGGCCCCCCACCCGGGTTTCTGCCAGTACCCAAAAGCTACGACATTAGTGCTTAGCCTTCGCGCTTCCCCCAGGGGCCCTTTTTTTATAGAGGGAGTAAGGGGGCGGTAAAGGGAAAATTGGGTTTCCCCTCCGCAAAACTGAGCTTTTTTGGTTCGCTCCCCCCATGTAGTCGGCCTTTTACCAGTTTGCCCCCTTTCTTTTTTCTTTCCCCTTGATGAAATTTTAAGAAAGCCCGGGCTCCACTTTTCTTTTTCGTTTTTTTCACCCGGGGTCGCCCGGGTCTATCATCATCCCCCCTCCTAAGGGAAGGAGTCTTTGTGTTTTATAATCTTTACGGGAAAAGAATGCATATGTTGGTTGAGAAAATTTCTTGGGAATTCATTGATAGTTACTTTGCCGGTTCTAGGGGGGGTACTCCCTTTTTTTTTGCGATCGAACCCCTTTTCCCCCCAAATTTCCCCTCGGGCCAGCCCTTTGAAAATAACTTGCACAATTTGAGGCCACAAAGATTTGCCAACTTATGATTAAAAAAAATAGGGAAAGGGCGAAAAGAATTTTTGGGCCCCGTTAAACCGGAGGTGGGAAAAAGGGGCAGCTTTGGAAGGGGGAAAAAACCCAAAAAAAAACCCCGATTTTTCGTGAAGGTTTTCCCCGAAAGGGCCCCTTGGTTCTGGGGAAAAAGGATACAATTACAGGTACCCGGGGGGCATCCCATGGAAAAAGAACCCAAAAACGAACAGTTAAAATAATATGGTCCCTTGTCTTAGGGGTTGGGAATTTATCATGAGCGAATTTTTTGGGTTGCCCCCCACGAAGTATGGAAAGTGCCAAAAATTTGGGGAATACCCGGGGGGGGAGTTTGGAAAGGAACAAGGAAAAAACGGGGGGAGAACCCCTTAAAAGGAAAAAATCGATTGTTTTTTCGTCCCCTTTTTTTCCCATCGCAAATGGGGATTAAAAAGCACCAAAATTTTTTAAAAATAATTTTTAAGGGGAAGACGAAAGGGAAGGGGGATGCTATTGAAGGGCGTTGGGAAAAATTTTGTTGGGGAGGCTCCCTTGATTGTGTGCAAACAAAAAAAAGAGTTTTAAAAACAAAGGGTTTAAAAAAGGGTTTTTGCTAAAAGGAAATATTAAAATCTTCCGGGAACCAGTTAAGCGTAAACCATGTCCCCAAACCCAAAACCGATCTATCCGAACGGGAAAAGGATTCGAAAAATTCTTCAGAATAGTTTCCGGTTTCGTAAAAAATTCATTGGATATATGAAAAAAATTAAATTTAAATATGGGAAAAGCAATATTTGAGAGGATTCGATTTATTTAAAGTGATCCGGGCCCCCTTTTCCCCTGCTGGGCCTTTCCCAAAGACAAAAAGGTTTTCTTTGGGGGCATTTATCGGGCCCCGCCCCCTTTCATTTTTGATCGATTTTGGGCCCAGGTCCCCCCCGGTTTTTGAGGGGGGGTCTTTGAATGAAAATGAAGAGCGGGTATTTTGGACCTCTTTGTCCAAAATCGTCGAGTCCGGGAAGATACTTTTTTCCCGGTCGCGATATTTTTCAGTTCTTCCCCGGTTTTTGTGACGCCGGGGGTTACGAGCGATTTTTTTCCCCCCGGTTTACAAAATTTTGATTTAGCAATCGTCACATTCGCGGCATTGGCCCCACTATTGCCCAATAGCTCCTCATAGGTTAATTCAGGAAAACCCTGTTGAGTTCCCGGGAGGGCGGGGATGGGCCTTCGCTCGGGGAGGGAAAACCCCTTTTGGTTAATTTCAAAAAAAAATTCGGATATAATTTTTAGAATGTGGTTTTTTTATATATTTTATAATTTAAAAAAGTGGGGAAAAAAAAAAATTCGTTGGAAGCGGATTTTCTGCCCCATATTTAAAAAAAAACAGTATTGCTTTTAAAATGAAAAGGTCCCGCCTTGGGCTATGAAAATATAGAAAATAAAGAAGGGAAAAAGGGTTTTTCCAGGGAAAAATTTTTGTAAATAAAGTGGGAATTTTTCCATTTTAAGGGATGATTTTTTGACAATTTTTTTTTCCGCTTTTTCATTCACGATTTGTTGTTATAGTTCCTCGTCGGGTTCTTCCCTCGTTTTTTTGATCTTTGGGGGTTTTCACTTTTTAATGCAATGCAAATTTTTTTTCGGGTCCTTTTTACCCTATGAAAGGGGGGGCTTGCTTCGCAAAGGCTACAAAAAGCTTTCGGTGCGGGACACGGAAAAAACCCAAACCAAACTCGACGAAAAAAAAAAAAAACACGCACCCCCCCAAATTTTAGAATTTTCCCGCCCATTAGCAAAAGTTGCTCAGGGTTATTGTATACCCCAATTAAAAATAAGTCAAGGGGCGCTTTTTAAAAGGGACCTCGTTTGCTCGCAAAAAATTTTTTTAAATCGTAAGGTTTTTCCCATGGTTGATAAACTTCGACTCCTTTTTCTCCTTTTCCCCACATCTGATTCGGGGATTGGGATAAACGGTGCTGTAAACCCCGGGGGTTTGTTAGCATTTCCCCCCTTCAAACTTGGTTTTTTCCGAAGTCATCATTTCAAAAGGCAAAATCTTTTTCCCCCTTCACCACACGTTTCTAAAACGCTTTGGGGAGGGCGGGGGTTATCCTGTACGCCCCGGATCGCGGAAACCTTTTTGTACACGGATTTTAAAGGGGATTTAGTAGCCTATTCCCCCCTCTAGCTTTCCCTACTCTTTTTCCTATTTTCTCTCGATTTTCCCTTTTTTAATTTCCCCGCCTCTTCCCAACGAAAAAATTTTTGGTTTCACCATCCATCCTGTGCTTGGTTCTGGGGGAAAATGCAAATTTTACAAAAAAAAAAAAAGGTTGGGGTATCTCTTTGAAACTCAGGCAAACCGTTCGCGCTCAAAGCGAAAGCCAGGGTTTGAAAACTAGAATTTCGTTGGGAAACTTTGAGCTTCAAAAGGGAAACCCTTGGGGAGGGTTGGGAGTGTGGCCCGGGGGCCCCCTTTTCTTTTTAACGTTTTGCACCCTTTTAACAATTTAAAAAAAGAGTTGAAATTTTGGGGGAAAGGGTTTTTTTTTCGTTCATTCTTTTCGAATCCATCGCGTTACTTCGATTTAAATTTTCCCCGTTTTTTGCCCTTTTTCCCCTCCCTTTGCATGCCCTTTAATTAGCTAAATTTTTTTTGTGTGCGAAAGAGAAACCCCCCCCGAAGCGGAAATTTTTTGGTTCCAAACCTTTTACCTTTCCCATCGAAATGGTTTTCCCCCAAATGGTTGTCTCCTTTGGTTTTCGATTTATTTTATTTTGTTTTAAAGCGAGGGGGAGCGGTTTCTATTGTTCCCCCCTTTCCCTTTTCCTAGGGGTCATTGGGCATCGTATGGGGGGCACGGGATCGGGAACATATTATGAAATGATTGTACGTGAAAGCGCTTAAACCCCAAAAATTGGCCAGGGAATGGGAACCCAATTCCCTTTTTTCAATGCATATTGATTGAGGAAAAAGTCCCGGAGATCGGCCTTCTCTTTTTCTCAGGGCCAGAGGGGGGAAATCTTTTGTTAGGTTTCCCCCAGCGACTTGGAAATTGGGGTGCTATTTGGTAAACAGGAAGCCCCGGGGGTTTGCGCCCTGTTTTGTGGCACACAACTGGTTCTATCGATGCGAAAACAACAAATCACAAGGGAAATTTGGGGCTTCGGAATCAAGCGGCAAAATTTATGTTTCGAAGGGGGGGGAGTTTACGGTTTCCATTTTGTAGCCTCAGGGATAAAGGGTTGTAACTATTTTAAATCAAATCGGGCAAACCCTTTTTAAAAGGGTCCAAAGGGGGGGGAGGGAGAAGTGTTGTTTGCAAGCGAAAACCAGAATGCCACGAGGCGGAGAGCCTTTTTGATGAAGCCTTTCACCCATGGGAAAAAGGAATAATTTGACCTTGCCAGGGTTTTCCCCGTTTAAAACCCCTGAAAAGCTTCACGAAAGCTTTAAACCACAAGAATGGGCATAAAGGTTCTCTTTTGGGGCTTTCTCAAAAAAAAAACAGCTTTTGGGCGCAAAATCAACTCATGAAGGGGGAGGGAAAACACGCGGGACATTGGGTTTTGCGGTTTGCCCCGTTTTTCTTTTGATCTTATTCTTCTCAAGAACCCCACGTTCATCTGCTTCTTTTTGCCCTTTTGGACTTCCTTTTACGCTATTGCGTGAAACATTTCCCAATTTAATTTAAGGGATGACCCTTTTTAAAGGGGGGGCCCCATAGAGGTTGGGAAAATTCCCTTTTTCCAGAAGGAAAAAAAAAAGGGATTCGCTAATGGCAAAAGAGAAATTTTCCCAATTAAAGGGTACTGATTCCGGAAAGCCCCATACCAAGGGCAGATTGGCCCAAAATACTTAGGCAAGAGGAATTTGGGGGGTTTCCCTAAAAAACCTACTTTTGATTTCCCCCTTTCCCCCTTTGGAAAAATGGTAAGGGGGTTGCCCGATAGTTCCCCTCCCCCCCCAACCCCTATGGACTCTAAAATGGTGGGATTTTTGGGGTTTGAAAAGGGTTATTTGGTTTAAATAGTTTTCCCATTGCGGCGATTACATCCTTTTTTTGTATGAGCGAGATCGTCCTCCAGATCGATATACAAAACATAAAATAAGGCAGCCCGCTGGTGTTTTGAAGGAAAGCAGAGAATTCAGGGGTGTAGGGATTTAGTTTGGTTCGAGAAACGGAGAACCCAGAAGTAGAGGGGTTGGGGGCAAAGGTTTTCAAGGGAGGGGGAGGTTCAATCCCGATTTGAGAACCTGGGGAAACCCAGAAACCTTTAACCCCTTGAACCATAGGGACCCAGGGTTCCATTCGCTCGCGTCCCCAAACCCGTTGGATCGATATCCGTTCCACCCGCGGCCCGGGGACAGTTGGGTAGGGGAACCCCCCCCGGGAGTTTTCTTTTAGTGATTCCCCTTGAACCAATTTTGGGAAAATTTTACTACCCGTATAAAGGGAAGACTAAGGCGGATTCCCTTGGATTTAAAAGGGGCCCGGGCCAAACATATGAGTAACTCAGTAGTTTTTAGTTTTATGACCCGAGGGGGAGGGAAAAAGTTTATTCCCCAAAGGGAAGCTCTTCCTTACCCATCCCTTCCCCCCTGCCATCTCCCTTTTCCCCCCTGAAATGGTATTGGTGATTTTGGGCTTTCCCCGGGGGGAATGGTGTGAATTTTCATTGCTTAAAAAAAACATTTGCTATGCTGCTTTTTTCATTATAAAGGGAAAAGAGCTAGCTAAGTGATTCCATTAGCCAAAAGTAGTCTAGGCTTATCCCAGTCTATATCCCGGGGCATATATAAATCTATCTTTAATTTGACCGAATTTCATTTCTTTAGGGTCCGAGGTTTAGTTCCCTTTGGTCCTTTCCTTAGTTTGCAGGATTCTATCTAGGCGCATCAGTTGAGTTTTAGTTCAGGAGTGAAGGGAAAGGGTCCCAAATAAGTTTCTTCAAGCAAAGGGAATCTATCGCCCCCTGAGGTTTTTACTTTCTGGTGTAAGTGCTTGCCCTGTCCCCCTCAAAAGGGTCGAGAACTCGAATCTGTTTAGCCTTGCTATTCATTTTGCTGGTCAAACCCTTTCATTCAATCTTTATGGTAACTGGAAAAAAAAAAAAAATAAAAAAATTTTTTGATGGGGGCCCTGGGAAATAAATATAGTATAAACCACATCTCTTTCCCCGAAAACTCTCTGTCTTTTCTATTTGCCCCAGGCTTTTTAAGTAGCAGTTTCCTTCTATTTGGGCTCTTCGCTTGAGTTCCCCCCTTTCTGGGGGGTTACGACTTCCCTTTTTTTTAAATATCCGAATGTTTTGGGCCCATATAGCTTCTTTTTCAGCCGGGGGGAAGTTGGTGGAAACAATTTAAAAGGCCTTTCTGAAAGGGGATGGAAAATAATTTTGAGGAAGTGCGGTTATACAGGGTCCCGGGGGAGGAGCTCTACCGCGGGGTTGGCGTTATCCCGTAGTTGGGCGAATTTACCCCCAGTATCAGTCGAGTGGGAGGCGGGGGAAGTTTCTTGGTTTACAAAATGTGGTTGTGGGAGGCCGGTGTTGGGGAAAATAATGCTTGGGGTGGTGAAAAATAGTAGAAATTTGGTAGGTACGTCGCTTTGGCTTCTTTTTTAAAAATGTATTTCTGGTTGGCTATCAAAGGCTGGCGCTTGAATGAGGGGGCTTGCTTTGGTACAAGATAAAAGAATATCGAAAAAAGCCAATTCCCGGGGCACGAGATGCGGTTTAAATTTTTCTTGCATTTTCCTTTTGGCACCCCCCACGATCAATCAAATTTAAATTTGTTGGTTTTGGGGGGGGGGGAAAACGGGGTTTGGTTTTAATTTCACGAGACTCTTTCTCCTTCTTTTTTCAGTTAAAAACCTCTGGTTTTTCGCCCCATTGCGCCAATAAGTTAATAATTCCTTACTCAGAAATTTTCAGTAATTGGAAAAAGTGCGAAAAGGGAAGGACATGCGGGGGGGAAGAGAAAATATTATAAAAGGGAAAGAAATCGTTTAAAGAGGGAAAAAGGGCCGATACCGAGGACCCAAAAGATATTTCGAATTTGACTATTTAAGGGAAAAAAGGGCGGGAATAGAAAAAGAAAAAAAGTTTATCGTGGGGATTGGGGGCCGTTACGGGAGGACTTCTTAGATTACAGCTCGAACCTTATTTGCTAAAAAAAGCCAAGGGCCCGAAGAAAAGGAAAAACCCAAAAAGGGCCCGGGAAAATATTGTTTAATTTTGAAATCGAAGGGGGGAAATGATGCTATCGACCTATAACCTTTCTATGATGGGGAGTTTCCGGAAAAAAGATTTTAAGAAAAAACAGAAGGGGGCAACTGCTGGGGGAAAAGCTCTATCAGGGAGCTAGAGCTCCCAGGCAAAACAAAAGGGGGGGGGGGAAAAAAAAAAAATTTAAAAAACGATTCACCCGGGTTTACTGGGCTGAATAGGACAGGGTGCGAAACGGGTAGACGGAGTTGGGCCCAAGACCGTTTGACAAAAAATAAATTTCCCAAAAAGGGAATTTTCTTTTCGAAGCGCTCAAGCAAGAAAAAGAGCGTTTATGAACAAGCCAAAAAAGGAGTCTTTGTTAAAAATAAAGGATTCGCGGGCATTTTCCCCTTTTCTTAAAAGAAATTTTCACTCCATAGGGCCTTTAAAAAAACAAAGCCCCTTTTTTTTAGTTATATAATTACTCCCACTAGAAGGGCCCCTTTTTAACCGGGTTTTTTCTTACATAAGAAAGGCTTTCGGCTCCTTTACTCCAGAAGTATTGAAAAAAATTGAAAGCAAAAAACCCCAGGGAAGAAGGGGGCTAGAGTGCGAAAGGGGGGGGGAAAAGGGTTCATTCATACAAAAAGATTGATAAAAATGTGCCAAAACCCCCTTTCAAAGAGCTTTTTTTAGAGGGAAACGATGAACGCGATTCACCGATAAAGAAGTAGGCTGCGGGGGCATGAGATATTGAAAATTTAAAAAAAAAGTAATTGAATTTTCAAGGGGTGAGCCCAAGCTAAACAGATGGAGGGGGTTCAGGATGACCGTTTGTACTGGGACGAGAGATTCCCCCGGGAAGGGCTTTTAAAAAAGGAATGAGGGCCCCCTCTGCCCTAGCGAAGACCCCAAAGGGAGGATTAAACCCAAAAAGGGACATATTTCCCGGTGACAGCTCGACCCAATTTTAAAACCCCTCGAAAGAGGGTAAACAGAGGATCCCCATTTTATACGGAAAAAGAACAGGGGAAATTCACTAAAACTTAAAAATTCAATCGATGAATCCTTGCTGCATCGTTCTCGAGGGAAGCAAAGGGGCAGCGGGGAAAGAGTGCCAAAATACAAATTTCTAATGCTAAAGTAAGCCCCTTTCTTGCTCCCGCG
The DNA here is from genome assembly GCA_024138005.1 of Lumnitzera racemosa. Classification (NCBI taxonomy): domain Eukaryota; kingdom Viridiplantae; phylum Streptophyta; class Magnoliopsida; order Myrtales; family Combretaceae; genus Lumnitzera; species Lumnitzera racemosa. Next base: position 136,165,598 of record JAMXBC010000001.1, read on the forward strand.
ACTTCGAAAAAAGAGGAAGGAAACCCCTATACCCACTCAAAGGAAAAAAAGGGGACGGGGGGGTCTTGTATGATTAAGCGGGGGAAGACCGATCTTTTTATTTTAAAAGGGAAAAATTGGTTTGAGGTAGGAAAAGATTTAAAAAACAGAAAAGGCCCCAAAAAGGGAAAAAAACCCCTCAAACAATTGCTTGTGAAAAGAAGGTGGGTTGGTTAAAATTTTCTTATGGGGCCCTTTCCCTTTTTCGAACCCCTTTTTGGGATTTATTGCCCCCTAAAATATAGATCAGAATTCCCCCGGACGAGAAAGTCAATTCCCCACTGCTGTGAGCGTCGGACTTAAACCCCCAAGGGATTGTGGGAAAATTTTGTGGATTTTTGTTGGGGGAAAAATCTACAAAAACTAGGGGGAGATAGGGTAGACTCCTTTCCCGCTGCTAAGGGAAAGCAAAAAAAAAAAATCAAATGATTGTTTTTTTTAACGCGCCCCCCTTTTGGGTATGGAAAGGGACTAATAGTCCTCTCACTCCAACCAGCCCGACATCTCTGGGGGGGGGTCTTGCCGGTATCAACAAGATTAAAAAAAAAAACCAAAAGGAAAAAAAAACAAAATAACTATGGCCCCTTTTGGCCCCGGCAACGTCCTAGGGGTAGGGGGGGATCGGGGGGCCCAAAAGGGGAAAGGGCCTTTGGCGACGTTTTATTCCCGGCTTTCAGTAAGTGATTTGAGGGGGGTCGTTCCGCCCTTGTTCCCGAAGATGGGTAATCTGGGTTTTCCCAAAAAAACTTGCTCCAATTGACCCGCTGGCGAAAACGATCCCAGTTCGCGGGCAGAGAACAAGACAGCCAAAACGAGCGTCCCCTTTTTTTCGCTTCTTCTCCACCAAGCACAAAAAGTTTTAAGGGGTAACTGTTGGGGCGGTGGGGAAAAAACCCAAGGGGAAAAACCCCATTCGGAAACCGCCCCCCCGGGTGGGGGGGCCCTCTACCCACCCCCATCACAAAGGGGGAGGTTTTTTCCCTGAAAGGGGGTACTTTTTTTTTCCCTTCCGGGAAAAAAAATGAAATGAAGGGGACCCTCCTTTTTTTTGCGGGATGCTCTTCAGAAATTTTCGGATTCCCCAGGGGGGCCCAAGGCCCTTTCTTTTTTGAGACAATGGGCAAAGGGCTTGCGAAATAAATAGGGCCTTTTTTCCCTTTTTTTTTAACCCTTCTAAATTTTCTTTCATAAGTAAAAATTTGGGGGAACCTATTTGGTCCTTTTGTAGGGGTTTTACCCAAAAAAAGAACGCCGGTTAAAAAAAAACAGCGAATCTTTTTTTTATAGATATATTTTTTTTATATATATTTTATAATTTGTTTAATATCCCAGATAGATATAGTAGATAAATTTATTAGATATAAAGGGCCCGCCCTTTAAAGCTACCCCCTCTTTCTCTGAGGGGGCTCAGGGAAAGATCTCTTTTTTTCCAATTCCATTATCGTCCCGGCCCGGAAAAGTTTACCCAACCAAAGGGGCCCCATTGATTAAAAGAAAAAAAGGGTTTATGAGCCCCTTTGCCGCCCACACCCGTGTAGAAATAGATGTTCATTTCCTCCGGACAAAACCCTTTTTGACCCCCATTGGTCCCGTAAACATAGGCGACCCAACGGCCCGCCCCCCAAATTTTAGACCCACCGGGTATAAAAAATTCCTTTAAAAACCTAGCGAAGATTTTTGGGAAACAAAAAAAAAGTGCCCTAAAGTTCGGATTTTGCCAAGACCCCTACCATAATCAAAAGGTTTTCAACGGCCCCAAACGACCCAAAATTAAAATAAATGTTTTTCCCCTGGGACCATTCTTAAAAGGGAAAAGAAATTAGCACTTTCTTTGGTGAAATTGGGTTTTTTTAGGAATTTTAAATTTGAACCAAACTGCTGAGGTTGTGAACAATTTCCGGGAAAGATTCCCCCTACTTTAGGCCCTTTTGCGTTTCACAAAAGCCTTTTTCTTTTCGTTCAGCTAGCACTTAAAAAAGGGTTTTCTTCCCAGTTTGAAGTGGTTTGGGAAATTTTTCCAAGTATTTCCCGCTGGAACAGCTAAAGTACGTTTTCCCAAAATTTTATTTATCTTTATCTGGCCCCGTCGACCCGATCATGATTTTTTCCCCTCATGATTTTTGGCCCCGTCGGGCCCCCAAACATGTTTTTGAAGGATGGGGCCTTTTTTTTCGAAAAAAAAACCTTTCTCCCCAGAAGTTTTTTAAAATGGTGCAAGATCGAAACCTTTACCTTACTTCGAAAAAAGGGAAACTTAGCCCGCCTCAAAAAGCTTTTTTTTAGATAAGGGCATTTAAAAGAAAATCAAGGGATTTCGTTCTAACTTTGTGGAGGGAGGGAAGCAAGCTACCCTTTTCCTTTCCCGCAGGAAATTCCCCAATAGATCCAGTGCGCTTGGGCTATATCTTCCCTTTTTTAAAAAGCGGGAACACTACCCAAAAACAAAAAATCCCTACATTCTTTTTCCCAAAATTTAAGGCTATTCCCTTTTACACCGCTGGCAAATTTACCATTTCCCCAGCTTGAAAACTCTATCAATCCATTTTTAAAACGTGAAAAAATCCAAACCAAAAGGGGGAGCCCTTTGAAAACCGACCGCAGGGGTTTTGGTTGCTTCTAATTTTAGAGCTCATGGGAGGATTATGTAATTCTTTAAAAAAAAAAAAATTTTGGGGCCGGGGTCAGCACCCCGGCCCCTGGAGGGGCCCTATTTAAGCTTTCCAGGTGGCGAGCTACGTCCAAAAATGGTTTGTGTGTGGGGGAAGGGATAAGTCCTGTAACTGAAAGTCTTCTCGAAACAAGCGAGGAAAAACCCTTTTTAAGGGAAGAGTCTGGGAAACGCCCCGGAAACCGGTTTTTTAGCCTTTTTTAAAACCCCTCAAAAAATTACGGGCTGTTTTTGACAGGTTAATTTTTTCCTGTTCGTCGGCCCCACGAAATTTTAAACCCCGAAAAAAATTCCTTTTTTTCAAAATTTTCGATCATAGCCCCTGCCCCCCTTTTTATCCCCTTTTTATTTTGGGGAAAATTGGGGCGAAGTCTTGTTTTTACGCCATAGACTTTTTTTGGCGTTTGAAATTCAGTGGGGTGTTCCGCCACAATGTTTGGGATGAGATTAATTTGGAAAACGAAAAAGTTGTCACCCCAAGCATAGCTACCCAAAGAACCCAGTTTTTTTTTTATAATTTCCCATGATAGTTGGGAAAAAGTCCTTCTTTCTTTATATACACAATTTTCGTCCAGTCGAATGCGGGGCGGTAAGCCCCGTGGTTCTTTTCAATTTAATCAAGCGAAACCAATTTATCGGTCCCCAAAAGGGGTTGTCTTTCGGTCTGTCAATCAACTTTCCCGCTCTCAGGGCAGTCCAGGGGCCCAAAGGGTTAAAAAAGGGTTGCAAACCGTGCAAAGGGGGAAATCCCCCCCAAACTTAAAACTTTCCGAAAAGTTCTTCGCTCGGTTTTGCTTTCTTCCCATTTTTTTGGGAAGTTTTTATATGGTTTTCCAAACCCGGGCATTCCCTTGATACGCTCGGGTTCGTTTAGAAGGGGGTTGGGCAGACAAGGGCTTGATCATTGCCATCGGTTTAAATGAATTTCCCTTTTCATCTACTGGGCTTTTTTGGTTTTAACTTTGGGAAATTTTTTTGAATTTATGTTGTCAGTCTCAAATGGGGGATACCTCTCCTTTTGGGGTTGTAGGGGGTTTTACCCTGAAACGAAAAAGCATTGGATGTATTGGGCCCGGGGGAAAATTTCCCAAAATTTTTTAGTAGGTTTTTATGTATGTTTAGATGATCATTGACAGGGAGATCAGAAAAAAAAAGGAGCTTTTTTTTCGGGTAGTGCTAAGTGGAAAAAGGGAAAAAATGTGAAAATTTTATTCCCAATTTTTTTGCCGTATGCTTTCTTTATCGAAAAAAGGGGTTTAGCATTCTTTAAATTTTGAGATGGGCACATCAATCGAAATAAATGTTTGAGGGCAAGGCATTTTCACCCCTCAAAAAGTTTTCGGGGAAAAAAGGACAAGGGCTGGAAAAAAGGGAAAGGTCTCCTCATAGCACTACTTCTCAGGTTGGGGTTAAAAGGATCTATTTCATTTCATAGTTTGCTTTCGCTTCGTTGCATGAGAAAAAGGAAAAGGAAAATAGTCTGGGGCGGTTTCCCCTTTAAATTAAAAAGGGGTCCCACCCCAAGGTTTTTTTGAGCCTTTTGGGGCGGGGCCTAACTGTTTGGACTCGCGATCCCTTTTCCCAGTCTTATTCAATTTTATCAGGGAAAACTCTTTATCCTTTTTTTTTTGGGGGAAAAACCCTAAATCCGCGAATGTTTGGTTTTTTTACGCGAAAGTGGCACTTGGATTTTTACATTTATAAGCGGGAAAAATTTGGGATCTTTTGTTCTAAGTTTTTCCTTTGCAGCAAATTTCTGATCTTCCTTTTCAGATGCGGGGGGTCCCCGCCAAAACCCCAAACCTTTGTTGTAAATTTTAGTCAAAATAGAAAAAAAAAAGGGGAAATTTTCGATCCTGACTCGCGCCCGGCCCTCCCCATCGCAGTGAAAATCACTAATTTAAATTCCCCAAAAAGGCGAGATTTAAAATTTTTTCTAGCGCCCTTCACAAAAACTTTTTTTTTGGGAGCAATTCCCCTTTTTTTGATTGGCAGTTCTTGGTTTATAGATCCCCCGGTGACAAAAGCAAACCTTTTAAAGGGGAACCCAAAAAAGGGAAAAAATGCCATCCCTGATTTTTGGGGAAGGGGGGCGGGGAGGGGGGAAAGGGGGAAAAATTTTTAAATGGGGCCCCCTTTTGGGGGGGCGCCCTTTTTTGAAGGGGAAACCCTGGATCTTTTAGCATCATCAGAAGTGGGCAGGGAATATTGGAAAATGTTCGGTTCCCAAACTACCCTTTGGTGTTTAAAAAGGGAAACGCTGCAAAACAAGTTTAAAACAAGGGCAGAGTCGTAAAATTTTTAGAGACCATCGGTTTCCTCCCCAAAATGTCTCCCCCTTCCCCATCGTTCGTAAAAATTTTGTTGACTGCGACCCACCTAGCATAGTCAATAATCTTTCTGGATAAAAAATCCATTTCCCCGGAAAAATTTAAAAATTTCCATTTTTGTAATCCCCTGTTTTTGGGTAACAAACCCAGGCCCCCCAACCAATTTAAATGTTTCAAAAGAAAAAAAAAAAAAGGGGTGGGGAAATTTATCCCAACTGTTTATTTTTTTTGACGGGAAAACCCGGTTTTGAAAATGATGGGTTCGATAGGACCAGGAAAGATAGTTAGCTCGAAACCCAAGTGGGGGGGTAGAAAATGCTCGAAACGGGTAGGGAGGGTTATAGGGAAAACGCCCCGACTGGGGGGAGGAGGAAAATTGGGTGAGCTCGACTGAAGGGGGGGGAAAGAGGGGGGCCCTTTTGCGAGGGGTTTTTTTCGGGCTACGTTTCGAATGGGATTGGGGTGAATTCTTTCATAACCCTTTTTCTAGATCTAGAAAAGAGTCGAGGAAAAAAAAACAATGCGCAAGCATGAAGGGAAAAAACCCCCTTTTCCCTATTCCCATTTTTTCTTTTGCGGGTAGGAGCAGTATGGGAGGGGTAGGAACCTTTCCCAGGGGTTTAAAGAATATATTAGTTTAAAGGGAAGTGGGCTCCGTTTTCCCGATTTTTGTTTCCCCAAGTGCACAAAAAATCGTTCGGGCCGGGGGATTAATCTTTTGAAAGCAAAAACTTTTAGCAGGAGAAACTTTTTTCTATTAAAGTGGGTTCCCAAAGGGAAAAGGAAAATTTAGCTAGAGCAATTTAGCAAGAAACTTTTTCCCGAAACCCAAAGGGGGCCCACACTTTGGTTTTAAGGGGGGGGATAGACCGAACCAGTCACTAACGAAATTGAAGATTTGGGGAAACTTACCCGAAGCAAATCTCGTTGGGGGTGGATTTTCGTTTCCCCGAAGTGACCACCTTCTGCCTTTGTAGCCTAGATCGTGCTTTAGCCCGGGGTAGGTTTTTTCTTTACTTACGGATCGAAATAAAAAATATAGAAAGACTAGAGCCCCGCTGTTCTAAAGCACAAGTCAGGGGCTTTTTTGTTCCACAGAGATAGTATTTTTACACTGAAACAATCATTCGAAGGGGGTTGGCGGGGGAAATAAGCGAATGGAGGTCTTCCCAAACCTGAGGAGCGGCTTATTTTTAAAAAAAAGAATGGATGTTCCGATTGAATGTGGTTCCAAAATGGATCCGACTCATGTTTTCGGGTTTAAAAGGGCCCGTTCCACGTTTTAGTTAGAAGTTTGGTTTGTCGTTGGGTTTTTTGGGGTTGAGTTTGTTCTGGTCTGGTTTAGGGGTGTGTCCCTTTTAGGGGGGCTTCCCTATCCCCACTCCTTGGGCTTACCAATATTCCCCCCTCAGTCCAATTTGGAGAAGGTTTTCATAATGCCATCATTTCGCCCCCCCTTCTTTCAGACTCCATTTTTTTCTAAAAAAACTACACCCTGCCTGTGCTATCACTTTTTCAGGGGGCCGGGGCGACCCCTGTCCTTTCCCAGTGACGGGCATTTACTGAGGGCTCCTTCTTTCGCTTTAGCCCAAACCCCTATGTTTTTGGGGGTTAAATCTACCCCTTTTTTATTTTTAAAAAAAAGAGAGTGGTTTGTTGTCACCGGAAGCGGTTGAAAGCTGTGAGTTGAGTAAGTATTGTCAACAAAGCTTCGCACAACTAAATACAAAACACTGTTTCCCCTTCTTACTTCTCCCCCGCCCAAAAAAAATTAATTATTAAATTTTATACAGGGGGACGCATGAAAGCGGCGAAAAAAAAAGGATGAATTTTCCTTAAAAATCGCGGGCCCCCCCACCGGTGGTGTTTTTCCCAGGCCCCGTCAAACCCCTTAAAGATGACTTCCCCTTTACCTACCAGTTATGGGGCCTCCCCCTAGGGGAGATGCGGCCGCACCGGGCAAAAATCACCCGGCTTTTAGGGAAGGGAATGCACCTGGCTTATACAGATAAAAGAATTTGAAATACCCTTTAACCCGAAATTTTACTTACGGGACGGGGACGAAAAAAAAGTCGTTTGGCAAGGAAACTCGCCCTTCCCCCGGATAGGGCAGGACAGAAAGGGAAAAGTTCGCCCCCCAGTAGGCCCCTACTCATACTAAAAAAAACTTTTTTAAAAACTAGGGTTTCGCTCCTGCCCTTTGGAAGCAAGTAGGAGAAGTAGCAAAGGTTTTGGGACAAAGGGCAAGTAGTAGAAATTTTTAAACGGAGATCAATTAGAAAAAAAAGAAGCCCGGGGGCCCCTTGCCCTTTAAAGGGTTCACTTTCTCCAGGTCCGTGGTTGATAATAATCGGCGTTCGTACCTTTAGGACTAAGTCTCCCCTTTTTGAAAGGGTAGTTTAACCCCTTTGTTGAAATGGCCCCTTTCCCTTTTTTGATTTGATTTTCCCGTTTCTTGGTGCACTTGAAACCCCCTTTCATTGATCGGCTTCCTTTTTAGAAGGAGTCGATCCCCGTCCCGTAACGGCGAAAAAGGGCCCGGGGTTTCCTTTTTTTTTCTGATTGCCCGCAAATACTGAAACAGCTTTCGACCCGCCCCTTTAAGTTCAATGTCCATAAAAAGGGCACCCCTACTCCCCCCAACAATCCAAACTGTCTTTCGAAACGGGGGGAAACACACCCTTCCCTTTTTCTTTGGGCCTTATGGGTGGAAGACTGACCCTTTAGCCATCCTTTTTACCACTGTGGCCCTTTTCCTTCTCTCCCCCCCTTTTTCCTAGGGCACTCTTGATAGGGCTTGGGGTTGGGGGGTCTGTCTTCTTAAAACCCCTATCAGCTTCTCTGCTTTCCCCCCATTGCGTTTCGAGGGCTTGCACCCCGCGGCCCTTTCCCGCTCTTGTCGGGGCCCCGTTTTTGGTTTTTAACCCTCCTTTAAATTGAATAAGACTCTTTTTTTGGATATTTAGGGACCTCGGGGCATGAGGTGGGGGAAAAACCTTCAAATAGTCGCGGATGGAGCCCCCTGGGGCTTCAAAACCCCTTTCCATTCTTTCGGGCTTCTTGATCCCTTTTTTTTTTTAAATCCCCCCAAAAATGTTGATTTGGGGCAAAATGGCCCCGGGGGGTTTTGGGTTTTTCGGGATGCCGCCCCACGCCACCACAGCGTAGCAAATCTCGGGGAAAAATAATTGTGGTAGGCTTTTTGGGCCCCTAAAGGGGTCTTTTTTCCCAAAAATGCAAAGTTAGCTCAACCGGGGGTTCAGCCAGTCACTCCCACTGCCTCTCCCCCTTGTTTGGTTTTTAATCCGGGGAGTTTAAAAAAAACCCAAAATGACGGGAAAGGGTTTTTTAAATTTTCCAGGGCCCCATAACTAGAACTTTTTAAAAATGATGGGTCTTTCCACCTAGCTCCCGTCACCCCTTTGATTTGGCCCTTTCGCTCCTAGAAAGCCCTTTTTTTTTAATCACGATTAAAAAAAATGGCCTTGACTTTAACTATCCCATTTCAATGTAGCAGGGGAGGAATTGTTTAGTATATTAAACAATTCATCACAAAAAGGTTTAAAAAAGAACCCCTTTTTTACGGGTCAAAAAAGGAATAGGAATCGTTTTTTGAACAAGAGATCAAACAAGTATATCAGAAAAAAAAAATGAGTTCTTCCTTGGGAAACTCAAGGAGCTTTAGCTAAATCTCCCCATCGGTCTAGCCGTAAAAATCGCTTCCCACCCAAAGGGCCCCTAAGCTTTCTGGCTTTCACTGAACCCGACTTTAGGAGTGAAAGGGGCCCGGCCCGGAGTAGTAATAACATTCAACATAGGCTATTTCCCTTTGTTGCAAAAAACCAGAAATTTTTAAATTTTTAAAAAAAAAACAAAAAACAAGCGCTGTTAATGCTATTACTTGGGGAAAATGGCTAGCCAAAGGGCAGTCAGAGGGCCCGGTTTGGCAGTTCAAAAAGCGCCCCCTTTTTCCCACAAGAGCTTTTTCCCAAAACAGGGGGAATTCTTCCCTTCTAGCTCACATCAATAGCTCTCCTTCTGGTTGAGGGGGGAAAACCCCAAAAAATCTCTTGCTAACTGGATTTTTGTCGGGGTCTTCTTTTTCTATTCGGGTTTAATGTTTGGAAAAAAAGGGGGTGCTGTTTGGGAAAGAGAAAAAGGGAATTCCCCCGGGGGCTATTGACTAAAACTGTGAGGTTTGGATTGGACAAATTCCGGTCTTTGCGACGTTTAAAGAAGAATTGGCCTTTTTTACAGTTGGGAAACCGAAACAAAAAGTTCAGATCCCCCAGTCGAAAAGGAATAGGACAAGGAAATGTCCAAATTTTGGAAATTCTCCGGCATTAGGGATCAAACAGAATATACTATCAACTGAAAGTTTTTATTGTTTGCAAGATCCGCTGTGAGGTTTACATTTAAATGAATGATTGAAGAGAAGGTCCATTCCCAGGCCAATATTGGGTAAGCGCGTTCACGGATCAAGTCATTTCATTATGAGTTCCGATCCCGATGACCCGCAACGATGTCAATGAGCTGGGTAAGAAGGGACAATAGCACCTCTCCCTCGCTTTGAGCAAAATAATCATGCACAAAGATACACCTTTTGTTAGGAAATCATGATAGAGTAAAGGATAGTAAACCCACAACGCTTGCGAGTTCGTTCGCACGACTAAAAGAAATTTATCTATTGATCATGCTAAGGAGGTGAAAGGCGTTTACGCGGAAATTATGAAGTAACCATGGAGTTCGAATTAAAGAATAAAAGCCTTTCCGAATTCAACATCTTTTCAAGCTGTAAATGTCAGACTTAGAACAAGTGGCCTTCCGCCATAGCAGCCGCTACGCTTCTTTAAGCTCGTTCTCACGCATTCTGACTTCAAGATCTGGCTTCGTTTGCGAACGGGCACTGTCAAAAGATATCCCAACCTTTGTCAATTCATCCTGACCAAGCATCGGGTGGATGGGACCAATCAGTTTCGTGGAAGATGGCGAGGCTAAAGAAGGATTCGAGAAAATTGGATCAAGTTAAGTAATAGGCGGAATATAGTTCTAAAAGTCCCAAATCGCATAAGGACGGGTCCTGCAGTATGGATAACCCGACTCACAATGCTTATGACGTGTGGTGAATGGCGGATAGTTTCGTTGAAATGAGACTTTGGTGTAAAATTTAAAGGGCGGAAGCTACGACCGGGGTACGACCGTTTATCCATCCTCCAATCATGTTGGAAAGGGAAAAGGATCGTAGCTTATAACCATTATGAGGATTTACTCACTGGTCATTACGACTTAACTTTGCGAGTACGTACGATTTAGGCACTTGACTTTCTTTTGCGTATAAATACTTAGATACGTTGTAATGGGCGGTTAATTCTTGAATGAGGTCAAGTTTTCTTTTTTTTTCGTCAGATGGATGGGTTCCGTGCCGCCCGCAGATTGTGACCATGCGAAGCAAGCTTACCTACATAGGGTACAAACGATAAGAAGGATAGGATCTAAGTTATTCCAAGTCAAAGGAACGTGGGGAAGAACGAGGAAATCTAGAACAAATCGGAATGAAAAACGTAAGAATTGTCATCAATCCTGCCTCAACTGAATTACTTGTTTGACCAATTCCTTCTGGTAGCCTTTTCTCTTTATTATTACTTAGTTATGCAGCTGTCCTTTTCGTGAAGCAATACTGCTTTTTTATAGCGCAGATCCGCTTGCAATAATGTTTCTGTTTTAAATTATTAGAACCAATTCATTTACAATTTTTTTTGAAAGTACATTGGGTTTCTCCAAGCAAGCCCTTCTTTCGGATCAAAGATTCCGAATTAACCTGATGCAGGAGCTTTTGATTGAGTAAGCCGATGAATGTGACAAGATGCTAATCAAATTTCACGGGATAAATGCTTATCGGGCACACTCGAGAAGTGTTAATATTCCGCCGGTAAAGTATCTTCCACTCGGATTGGACGAAGAGGTCCAATACCCGCTCTTGTATTCAAAGCCCTCGAAACGGAGACCTGGCTAAATCGATCAAGAATTTGAGGGGCGTGACGGATGTGACCCGAAAGTACCAGTTGTCGTTGCAGGAGCATGGGAAGGGGGTCATTAAATGAAGAATCCTCAAATAGCTTTCATATTGAATTATTTCAAAATCCTAT
>JAMXBC010000001.1:136176880-136196880 GCA_024138005.1 Lumnitzera racemosa
ACGTATGTATGTGCCATCACCTCATTGGTCGGAGGTCCAGGGGTCCATAAAAAAAATTTCTTTTTATATTTATTTAGATTTTTAGTTGTTCTTAGAAGAGAGAAAGAGTATAAAGAAAGGGTCCGCTCTCTAGAAGATTTGCTCGGGGCTGTTCACTTTCACTTTGTGGCCTGGTATCTTGAAAGCTCTTTGCTTGCGGGGGCAGGAGTGGAAACGTCTGAGAGAGCGCTTCGCGAAAGAATCGTGTGTCGCGGTGAAAGGTTTCCCGTTGGTCTTTCCGGCCCTCCTGGGCTTCACCTAATTGTGGAAGAGGGGAGAGGTGAGTTGAGTATCAACTCTCTCTCTCGCGCCTTTCTTCAGCTTGTTCCTGTTCGTCTATTCGGGACGGGGCAGGCAGCCCACATACATGAAGAGAAGAAGAGAGGGGGGAGTTCAATGACCTTGAGGGTCACGGTCGAAGAAGGCCACAAGTGGAAGCTACCGATGCTTTTGTGATTCAGTTGACTCCTTGCTGCCAGTCCGTGCTTGCTGTCATGCTGGCAAAAGCAGGGGTTTGGGCCGGTTTACCTACTATTGGATTTGAACCAATGACTCTCGCCGTATGAAAGCGATACTCTAACCACTGAGTCAAGTAGGTCAAGCTGAGTCAAGTCAGAGAAAATAGACCCCTATAAGAGAAAGCCGCGCAACCAGAGTTCCCCAACCTATACAAGGGGGGCGGAGCGCTAAGAAAGAGAAAGCGTTCTCACTATACGAAATGAAGCAGCGACTAGCACGCTAAGATCAACCACTTGGAGAACGTGGAGCCTTTCTTTCTCGGTCGTCTGTCTTAATAGTTGTGGATTCCGATTAATGCGGTCGTTCTCTGCTGCATTGGTGTTTTCACTCCCCACTCTCCACCATAACAAAATGTTTCCACTATATCTCAGGAGTAGTCAAAGGAAGGGTCAGAGTAGGAAAAAATTCACTAATAAGGCATACAACAATGGATCAATTCATTCAACAAGATCCGTTCGGATCGGACCAGGATGAATGGAATTGGTCTTACCTCTCGCGGATGGTTGACTCCCGCCGCCGACAGATGTCCCATGCCACGTTTCGTGAACAGCTATGCCCGAAAATGAATGAATTGTGATATAGCGCCGAATAAGCCATTGATTGCTCTATTCCCGACTCGAAATCCATAAAGGACTTTCAGGGAGAGAAAAAGGGGCCCTATACCATACATCCTGCTGCCTCGGGACGACTGCACGTTACATCATAGCAGCACGACCAAATGAAGGCGGAAAGCCCTTGTATAGGTTGGGCGACCCGGCATCCTGCAAGAAAAGGCCCCTGACTATAGAACAAGCAACGGATTGAGCTGCGCGAAAGCCTAAAGCGTTAGCGCATCCGTTTTCTTGCTCGTTAGCGCCCCTTATTGAAAACTCAAGGAAAGCCTTTTTTGATATGATATAAAACAAACAAGCAACCTATCTTAAAAATAATAATGAAGGGCCCTATCTAAGCCCTATCGTTGTAAAGCTACAGCTCGAAAGGTTTCTTTACTTTGATAAAGAAGGGCCTTATATTATATTAATATATTAGTAAAGGCACCTTAGCCTGACTATAGTCAGGGGCCTTTTCTTGCTCGTTAGCGCTTTAGTTTTCAATAAGTTTAGGCTTGACTAAGAACATAGAAAGGGCTTTTTCAGCTTACTCTGCTACAGCGGACCGTTAGCAGGGTGCCGCGCTTTGTGGGCTTGAAGGACTTAGCGCCGTGACAAGTGGTATCAGAGCCAAAGGCTAGGCCAAGCCATGGCTAGGGGAGCCGTAGGCTAGTGCCGTCGAAGAGGCTCGACGGGAGCGTACTCGTAATCGTGTGGATCACCTTGTTACACAACTGAAGGGACAGATTTCGAGCGAGCGGCTTGCTTCTCTGGAGAAAGATGGGCTGGTTAGGCAGACCATGATGGAAGGCCAAGGGCAGGGGGTCGTGGAAATGTTTCGAGCTTTACTAATAGATAGGGGTGGCAAGCTTTAGAGAGTAAGGGCGAGGTCACCATACTACATAAAGCCGTAAGCAGCGGCTCGACGGAGATGGTTCGAATCAAGCGAAACCAAAGGCATTCGTTGGCACCCGGGATGCTAAGGATCTAAGACTTTTGGGATATGGAGCGGCTTGTCGGACGTAGTCCGAGGAGGCGTCGTTGAATACGGCAGCCATCTATCTTGATGATTCAGCCAAGTTCTGGTGGCGGACCAAAGACGTAAAGAACGCGGAGCGTAAAGTGCAATTAGATCCATTTTAGGAACGAGTTTCGGGCAGAATGAAGGGTTCCTGCCCGCTTGTGGTCCGCCATGTTGATGAGCCTGAAGCAAACAGGCCACATACGCGAGTATGAAGGCCATCTTTCGTAGTTCTCCCTGGACATTTTTGATATGACGGAAAATGTCCAAAACTTAGGGGCGGGCAGCTAGCCTGCTAGATTGAAAGTACTTAGCCAGGGGGAGTCGAGACCAGGCCAAGGGCAAGAGCCTAAAGTTTCAAAAAGGCAAGGACTCCAAGAAGAAGCCAAGCCTGAGGTGAGGCCAAGAAGAGCGAGCTCAAGCTCAGGAGCCAAAGCGGACCGAGAAGAAAGAAGGAAGGCTTCATCTACTCCAAGCCCCTAAAGAAGTCAAGGGCGATGCGACGCAAACCAAAAATTAAAAAGAAATGGAAAGAGTTCAATTCTTCCTCAAATTGGATTAATGGATCGTCCAACTGGAAATGATAAGAGAATGCATATGTCATTAGAAGGAGTTCCAATAAGCGGATAAAATAAGTATACCACCTTACTTATTTCCTCTATGAGGGAGAAAGCAAATTGAAGAACCCGCGGATACGGGAAAAACTAAAATTTCTTGTTAGCCAAGGAAAATGACTCGTGGTAAAGACAGATAGACTTTGACCAGACCGGAATCTTTTTTTTTCGATCCGAGCGAAGTTATCGCTCCTCGTAAACTCGGTAGCTCCTAAACGCGCTCCTCGCTTTTGTTCAATTATAAAAAATAAGCACTTTGATGGAGATTTGTAGCATCATTCAAGTAAATACAGATTGAGATCGTAGAAACATGAGCTTGTGATATAGCTACACCTAATTCCGGACCGGTTAATGCAAGAACTATAAATAAAGGACCAAGATCTCCTATGAAATATAAAAGATCATTCATACATAGCATAGTCCAAGCGGACCCACTTAAAATCTTTACTGAACTATGACCGGCCATCATATTAGCAAATAAACGTATTCCTAAGCTTAATGCGCGAAAACAATAAGAGATTAGCTCAAGGAGTACTAAAAAAGGCGCTAACGGCAGTGGGACTCCTGCGGGTAATAAGAAGCTTAAAAAATGAAGCCCATTTCTTTGAAATCCCACTATAGTAATGCAATAAAAATAGAAAATGAGAGACCCAAAGTAATGAGAAAATGACTTGTAACTGTGAAGCTATAAGGTATCATACCCTGGGGATTACGAAATAACGAAAAAGTAAAAGTAACCGAGATGCGAGGGAAAAACTTTTGTTTAACATTTCCGGAAAGACCACCTATTTGTTCGTTTACCAGGTTCGGCACGAAATCATAAATAAGCTCTACCAAGGATTGCCAAGCATTTGGTACTGAGTTTCCTCCTCCCTTTTTTGTAACAAAATAAACCAGAAGTAGGACCAAACTGAGAGTTAGCAGCATAAACAAAGATGAATTTGTGAATGATAAATACAAGTTTCCTATTTTCATAGGAATCAATGGGATAATGGAAAATTGATCAAGTGGGCTGAGATCTATCCTCGCTAGATCCAGGGCATCCTTAAGTGAGCTGAGATCTATCCCCGCTAGATCCAGGGCATCCTTTGGGCTGAGATCTATCCTCGCTAGATTCAGGGCATCCTTATAGGCGAAACCTCTTACTCCGTTTCTGTTCAAATCATTTAACAGGTACTCAAGAAAAAGGATATTGTTGCTTTCGCCATGTAAAGCTTCGGCCGCAACCAGAACATCTTCGGGACCCTTGTTAATCATCAACTCCCCCAATTTCTCGCGTATAGCAGATTGAAGCTCTACTATACGTTCACTGGAAGGGTTAAGACCTGGCATATCCTCATAAATACCATAAAAAATACGAGAAAAAGAACCATTAGTATCGGATGATTGAAAACTATAATCGCTAATAGTCGTCGTGGATTGACTCGTAGCTAGAGAAGATGTAGTACTGTTGGAATTTAAACTATTTTCATCAAAGTCAAAGATGCGTGGAACTCTGTTAAACATATTGATTGATTGACAAAATAGAATTCCCTCCAGACAGCTCCGTCAAGCCTGTAGGAGTAGTGAGTGAAGAAATATAGAGAACTTTTGTTGGTTGTTGACCAACGGAAAGCATGGGAGAAAGAAAGACATGGGAATTTTGGGTGTAGAAGTGACTTTCTATGATATTGATATGATAGTCAACTTATCTTATGATATTTCGAGTTACGAATAAAAAGCAGCGCAACATGCACTTTGAGGAGCACAACACCATGGAGTCCACGAAACGGCTATTCCGTTTCTCTATTACTTACGCTATTCTTCTGGTCAAGCAAGTATGATAGAGATGACGAGAAAGATCAAGAGTGGAGATGTGAGAAAAATTTAACTCCTAAATGCAGCCGTGATCTTATATACGATAGCACCAGCGGACGATTCTGTACTTAAGGTTGCTCAGCAATTGACTTTTTAGGAGGTTTTATCTTTGTCACTAAGGAGGGCCTTATCAAAATAATAGGTTTACAGAGGGGGCCGGGGTTCACTCATCATCGATTTTCCAGTTCGTCTACTGTAAAAGGTGTGATGGTCTCGCCAATGAATTTCCTCGTTAACAGCGGGATCTCTTCCACTTCTTGCTGAATACCTTTTCTTGCTTCCTCCAATAGGCAATAGGCCATCCTCTCCTAAGGAAGTACTTCAATGAAGGCATCGAGTGATTTCACCCCTTAAGCTTAAGTAAGGCTCATCCATCGCTCGGGATGGAGGTTGCTTTTTCTTGGCTGTAAGCTTCTTTCTTAGTTGTAGAAATCCATCACTAGTCTTTCACAACGAATAGACACCAACCATCATATGTGAATACGGTACGTACTGCTTGCCCTCTTCTCTTCCATTTTTCGTAATGTGCATTTAAGGACTTTTTCCCTTGTATAGACTCTTTCATAGAGAGAGATGAGTGAGAGAGCCGACCGGACCTCTAATAAGCCAAATTTTCCTTCACTGCAACAAAGGCTCACCCCAAAGATTCGCCATCAGCATATCCATAAGTACCTTAAAAGTCTGCAATCGGTACTGTACTTTAAGGCTTCAATCGGTAACTAAATTAAGTCTGAGAGATGGCACTCCTTTCATTCATAAGAACTCCCTTTTGAGATTATACGGAGGCATTAGGTAACCCGGTGTATTCGTAGCGATAAGGCCACTAAGGTCCACCCCTGATTCTGTTTCGGTTGCGAAAAATATGTCCTCATCCTCGGCCAGAGGTACCTCTGCGATCCATATAGCCCTAGAAAAGTGAAAGACTATCGGTGTAAAGACTCTCAGCTAGTCGGGAAAACCCCTCTATCTTTTCAAGTCCCATTCCATTGGTCGGCTCCCTCAACAAGGGCTTCGGAATTCTTTCTTTTTCTTCTGGCCCTTTTAATTTAAGTCCAACTGCTCAGATAGCAAAATGGTAAGGTTCACAGTCTGAATCTCTTACCTTATTCTCTCTTGGTAAGAGAAAAAAGTCCTATCCTTCAGGGCAGTCCTTGCGGAAGTTGGTGCTTAGCTTAGCCGTCCAATCGTGAAGTGAAGTTCTCATAAGCGGATTTAGGGCTGGCTTCCTCCTGAGCTCTAGTTCAGTTCCTCGGATTGAGATAGAGAGCCTACCGACCCCTTCCCTTACTTAATAGGACTAGCTATATAAAAAGTTAATACAAAAGTAAGGTGTGAATGATTGTCTTGTCTAAGGCTGACCGTACCTAGTGCTTTGCTTAGTTAGTTATTTACCTTTGCTTTGGAAAGCGAGAACGATGATGTTGGAAAGCGGTTAGGAAGCACAGCTCCTTATAAATAACCAAACCAGGGGCACTGACTTTCATTCCCGAAGGCTAGGCAGCAAGTGCAGAAAGGACTTCAGGGGAGGACTCATTTATGTGGGAAAGTATCTTATGAATGAGATTTTACGGATTCAATTACAGCATATGACAGATGCTTTAGTTTACTTTATATCTGGTTATTCTAAGAGGTAAGTAAGCTTCCTCTTTCTTTCGGTCTTACGATCCCCTTAGTTCTAGTAGAAGCTGTTCCGGTCATCGTAACATCAGTCGGCGATTCCATTCCTGCTCCTTTGAATGAGAAGAGGCCGTTCTTTAGACCTTTGAAAAGTAGTTTAGTTGCCCATACCCCTGATGGGAAGGAGAGGTGACTTGAGAGTCGGGTTCCTAAGAAATGTCCGAAAATAGAAGGTCCTCTTCCCGCACAAGAGAACTCCCCCGAATAGATATCTTGTCCCGCTCGGTTTCCAGTGCTTCCTGAAGCTGATAGTAAGCTAAGCGTTGGAACTATTTCTAGGATAGGAACCTTAACTAGAACCCGGAACCGAAGGAGATGCTTCTTGTCTTCTTTCAATCATCAATCGGTTGAATAAGATATTAATTACTGCCGTTAAGCAAGACCCGGGTAAAAGGTATCGAAGAACTTTCGAATCACTTGCTGGTCCTTTAGTTGATCCTAGTGAGGAAGGGGTCTTACTCTGCCAACAGTTACCGGCTTTCGTGAAAGCTCAGGAAGTAGGGGAAGCTAACCCAGCAGTTGCAGTTCCGTGTTCCTATTGGGAAGCGGATGTCACTAGGCCTAGGTTCCTGAAAACATCTGCGGATCGGACTCGTGAACAGGAAAAGCAGATTATTGCTTGGCATCACCTTGCATCAAAAGGAAGTCCCGCATCTTAAAAATCCCTAAACTAAAGGCTCATCCCGCGCTTGGATACTTTACTTTGACTACGCTATGAAAAGCATCGAGAAAGACTCTGATTCAAACAAGCGAGAACACTTTCTTTCGGAAATCTGCAGGGGCCTCTCCCTACGATGAGATGCGACCGTCACGGTCAACCTTCTTGTTCTTTCACTACGCTTTGCAACCATAATAAAGGATTGCACTAGATTAAGTTCAAGTTCAAAGCTTCGGTTTTTTAAGGAGTGAAGGAAGGTAATCACTACACCCTGACGTTAGATCAAGTGCTTAAGTGTCAGCCCACCAGGGTGACTCTCGAAGAGGCAGTACAGTCGTACGATGAGTTTGAAGCCGCATTGCCAGCACTCCCCGAGCCTGTCACACTCGAAGAGAGAGATCGGGAGAGGCCAATCACTTTGGAAGAACTCATCGAGTGCAAGGAGGTTCCGCATGTTACGAGAGGAGGAGCTGTTAAGCCCAATTTTAGAGCCGAGAATCCAGTGGTCGAGACTTCACAGCCAGAGCCTTAACTACGTCAAGCCTGTTAGACAAGCCCTACAAAGACGAAGTGATTAAACACCTGAAAAGGACACAGGCCAATATTTCCATCTGGGGTCTCCTAATGGCTTAAAAAAATCATAAACGAGCCTGATGTTATTAACCAAGTGCATGTACCAGCAGACACAAGGCCAGAGAATAGGCGAATAGGGGCTGCACATGAATAGGGCTTGGACAAATAGGGTTTGCACAATTCCATTTCTAAGAGAATGCCATCAGTAGTCAAAGCAAAGGAGGAATGATCTACGAATGCCGGGCCTCTCATCCCTAAGACTTGCTTGCTCGCTGCTTGTGTCGCTTGAATGCCCGCTCTTACCCACTCCCCTTTTCTCAATGTGGTTTCAAAGCGATCTTTCAATGTCCTTGCATACATAATATTATATTCTTTTTTTGCTACCGTACTCTTTATTTTATTTGTTTTACGGTCATGAGATCGTAAAATAGATTTCTTATTATATTGCTTTATGGTATGACTTTCTAAGAACTTCCCTCAACCTCAAGATTTCATAGATCTGATACCAGTCTTCGCTTCGATGACTATTCTTGTGGTGACAGTCTTTTGTTTTATAGCAGCGGATGCCACCTCCTAGAATTTTGATTCTTTGTTTGAATCCGAGTTCTTCATGCCATAAAGTATAGCAGTTCCTTCTATGGCATCTCTTTCCGTATGCATTCTATTCTGGTCCCTGATACGAGACTAGTGCTATCAGCTTCCCTCCTTTCCTTCTCGCTATGCTCATAATTACTAATTGACTTCATTATATGATATACGTTCGGCAAAGAAAGAAGCTAAGCTTTTTGGGAACAAAAGGAAGAGGTTTCGCATCACAGATAGTATCCGGGAATAAAAGCTATGTCCACTTCATCTCCTATGTTTAAAAAAAAGGAAGTGAATTTCTAAGTAAGGCAAGGTTTATAGAACTTCCCCACCCTTCCTACCCATCTCTGGCATGTCGAGGGACTAAGCAAAGACTCTGGCTCGACCTTGCTACCCCAATGGTTCCTATGATCAGTCTCAGTTAGAACTGATTGGAGCACTAGTCACGATGATACAAAGCTTGGTGGTCCAATAACTAGGCTCTGAAAAGACCTGTGTATTCAAGACAAACCTCGAAGGTTGGGCTTTTTTTAGTTGCATGAAGGGGAAATCCGATGTTGACACAGAAAGTGGATATGGCAAAGATGGCGTGCGTATACCTTGCTTTCAGGTCTTTCTCAATGGATTGATCTTTTCATTAGTGCAAAAGGAACGGGTCCTTGATCCTCGCTGACCCACATAAAGAAGAAAGAAATAAGGATAAGAAGTCACGTACGGCGCTGCCGAAGGAGCTCTTTAAAGAGCCCATCTTGGATACTAAAGAAAGGAGTGGCTAGAAAGGCAACCAAAGAATGAGTAGGCAGGCAGGTAAAAGGAATAATAAAGAAAGGGGGTTAACGTAGCTTTCCAACCTAATCTCATTCAGATCCTGTCCCAACGCCAGAGTAGGAAATTCACTGCTTTCTATCCCAGTCTAGAAAACTTCCTAGCCTTCGTTCCCTTACTTCAGGTTTTGCTTTCTTGCCCGCTACGGCTAGCTTGCTTGAATGGAATGACTGCCGAAGCCACTCTAGGCGATTGGCTTGCTTCCGACTTCTTTGCTTGCGCATTTAGTACGACATTTCTCATACCGATTTCCTCTGTGCTTTATTTAAGGTAATATCAAACTCTTTCTCTCCCCTACTGTGAGAAGTTTGGTTTCACTCCTTCCCACTTAGGTTAACTGTATTCTCGTGTAGCAGTTAACGCTTGGTGGATAGGGCGAATCCCTTCCTTAAATAGATCGATGCTTGTTTGCTTCCTTACTCATAAGAAAATTAGAAAGAAAACAGGACTTGAGAGTCAGGAATATCGATCTGGCTTAGCTCATTCACTCCTAAACTCATGAAATCAAGAAGACCCGAACTCGGAAAGACCTTAACTCACTTCAACAACTGGCTTAGAGCGATTAAACCGCTTTCACTTTCAGTTCCTTGCTTCACTTCTGAAGTCATGAACTCAGGAACTGGTTTAGCTAGCCCCAGAAAGAAAGAGATTAATGAGATGAGCGCTCACTCTATTAATGATAGCTTTCACAGAGCTTGTTACTAAACACAAATTACCTTATAGCGCTTGTTATTCATCAGACAAGACCCGACTCCCGCTTCACTAATTGGAAGAAAAAGGAGGGCTTCGATCCATTGTGATCTTGTTCCTTGGTGTGGAGAGATCTCTGCCATAAAACTAAAACAGAGAGCTCGTAGGCGCAGATCAAAGAGCGACGTAATTCCCCATTTCTCCTCATACGAATGACCCACTGAACGAATAAGTAGATCGCAATACAGCGATCCTTATTCAGCCGACTGAAGAGGCATAAAGTCAAGGCGGAATTCAGTAAAGTCAATCTGTACTTCCTAAGCTATTCATTCAAGTAGGGAATCAGAGTCAGCTTTGGCATAAAGGAATCTCTGTCTTGGGACTTGCCCAAATGAACTGCCTTAGGAATAGAAGCGATGCAGGATGGGAAATTCAAAAGTCTGAAGTAATCAGTAGTTTGCCGGTCCCAGTCTCAGTCGAAAGATAGGAGCCAGTGAAGTGATCCGTTATGGGAAAGGAAAGTCTAAAGTAGAGCGTGAAGCCCCTAAGGCGAGTTCGTTTGCTATCCTATTTTAGGTAATATCGGGTGTTAGAACGGATTCTCCTTTATTAGCTAGTCGAAGATGGTTCACCTGGAACTTGCATCTTATGAAGTATTAAATGAAGGAATCCAAGCATTGAATGACTTATGAAGAGAAGCATGCCTGGCGCTTTCTAGAAGAGTTGTTTTAGATGCCAAATCTACTGCCTTAGGAAAGGAAGGAGCAAGTAAGAGAACAAGAATGAGACAGAATATGACTGCCGACTTAGGATCACCAATCCAAGGACTCGACGTATGTGTATGGGCGCCACACCCCCCAGGAAGAAAGAAAATAATAGCAATAGAATCCTTCTTCGGTGGTACAGCTCTCGTTTTCTTGCTTAGATATCAACCAGGCTCGAAGGAAAGTAGAATCCCAGGAGCAAGGGTACATCTTGACTAGGTTATGATTCCCATCGAGAAAGAAAAGCCTATGATGCACAGAGTGGCAACTCGAGATCACTCTTATTTTTACCTGACTAAAGGCTTTGTTATTCAGCAGGGACAGGGTCTGGCCCAAGCAGTGTTGCTCTCGGCATAGGAAGTCTCGCCGGTTGATCCAGCACCTTGCTAAGTATCCATTTCAGTTCCAATCCAAGATCCTTTTTTCTCTCGGCGGATCTCTATTCTACGTAAATCCAAGCAGTCAAGCATGCCAGTCCAAGGTACTGAGTCCCTTCTGAAAAAGTTCGCTCTTTAGAGAGGCGTTTGGCTTTTCCAGTTCCGCAATTCTACTTTCTAATTGCAATATCTCATTCCATTCTTCTTCTAGCGCAAGTTGGGACTTACGGTGCTGTTCCCATAAACCATGGAAAGCATCCACCTTTTCTTTCATGACTTGGGAATAGAAAGGAGATTCGTGCCGGTCTTGACACAAACTGTGAAAGATCTTTCTGCGACTTATGACATCGTTTTCATTACGGGGCTTGCATATCATATATTATTTACTTCCGGGGTTCTGCAACTGCTCCAGCACCTGAAAGAGATCATCCCGAGAAAGGATCTCACTGGAGCTTACCCTTTGGCCCAGTTTTTGGACCACATCTAAGCACGTGAAGTCGTCGCGAGGAACTTCCTCGTCTTCTCGGCTGGAATCAAAAATGCGTTGTGTCCCCTTCTTCTCTTTCTCACAGCACCCTCAGCGCTCTGCCTTTTTCGGGGATTAGCCTCTGCTCTGGTCCACCACCGGGAAAGGTTATAAGAAGAGAAGAAAGCATTCTCTAGCACTCTCGGAGACTAGAATTGGTAGCATCTCGGTCCCTAACCCTCAAGCTAGGATGAGGAGCGAACGGGGAAGCAAGCCACCCGCCTAAAAACCTCCTCCTTGTCCTTCTTGCTTAAGTAAGGAGACCGTAAACGCTTCCGTGCTTCTCTCTTCGTATAACCCTTTTTCCTTTCCCGTATGGAGCCACCGTCTTCGTTGGCATGCTTTACCATGGGCTTAAGCCAGGGGGTAGCCACCGGTGGGACTAGCCAAGCGACCTCAGCTGTTTCGGAAGCCGTCCGTCCGACTTACTGGATCAATGACTGCCGTCTTGTACGCATGCTTGAGGGCTTCTTTCTTTCGACGCCGGTTTGTAATGAACGGGGTATTCCTCCTTTTCAATGGCTTTCCGTAGACAGTTGCTCGAAAGGTGCCCCTCTCCATTTTGAGAGTGTTCTACCGTACTGTCTCCGTAAGCCTTCCCTAGTTCCCTGGTCCCGTCAGGCTGGTTACTGGATTAGGCCTCGCTCGGACGGCTGTGGTCGAAACATAGAGTAAGTACTCCACATCTTTTTCGTGGAGCCTAGAGGTTTCGGGGATCTAGGTTACTTAGAGGAATCAAAGCATGCGTGTTCAGTCATCACTATACGAGAATTACGTCCCTTAGGCTAGAATTATAATACTAGAGATTCTTAACAAAGCAAGTACCATTCCCCCCGAGGGGGTTAGGGGGGAAACGTTCCTTTTCTTTCTTGTATGGGGAAGGAGGACAGAGCTTTCGAGGACTAGTAGCCCTTCCTCTAGTTCTAGTAGCTATGGAGGGAGACTCTTCTTTAATAAAATAAGTAGTGGAATAAGCGGGTATTTTACTTATATTGGTATAAGCATATATTTCTGACTCTATAAATGTATGCTTTCACACCCTCCATTCTACAAGAGCACTTTTCGGGGTATTTGGTTACTAATATCTTTCCTTCTTCTATGCTTTTGCAGTTCTTTCTTAGATGCTTCCAAAATGTAGATAGAGGTCATACTTTGTGTTCTTATTTTCCGATCTACGAATCTTGTCTACGATTGGAGGGTTTTCACTCTTCCCTTAGAGTGACCCATGTGTAAATCCTTGCCGAGAATCATCCAGATGCTAGGATAGAGGGGCAGAATCCTTATGTTAGTGTGGCTAACGATTTCTTTCTCTGGAATTATCTTTTTTCTCTTATTCTAGGAGGGTCTTACTCCTCTTGTTAAGACCAGTAAAAAAGGGCATACCCTATGCATATCTTTCTAGTCCCATTGTGCGAGTGTAGGATTTACCTTGCAATATTGAATCTCTTGCTCTAAAGAACTATTAAATATCCCTAAGGAGCTAGCTGAGTCAATCTCTTTGCAAGCTAGTTTCAGTTACCGGGGTCTCGACCAATAAGTGCTAGTTGCCAGTGGTTAGTATTAAGTACTTCCATTCTTTTCCTCAGTCTTCCCTTCCTAAGCAAGCCTTTCCGAATCTATAGGATTGATTCTGTGGGTAAGAAAGGTATATCTGCAGCAATGGAAGCAAATCTCCTATGGGATTGGGGTTGAATGGGAGTTCTCTTTATTTTTGGCTCTTCCCACTTTAGAGTTTCCTAATATGTGTTTAAGAAGTCCCTAATCTATTCTATCAGTACTACTAGCGAGCTAACATGCTAACAGTAGTTAAAAACTGGTCTTTATTAAGCTCCCCTTTTTACCTAGCATAATAACTAAATAACTAACAGGCTTAGAAGACTAGCAGTTCTACTAATAGGATAAGAGTGAGTTGGCAAAGGCTATTCTTCTCATTCCTTCCCCTTTTTATACACCTGCCGGTCCGGTAACAAAGCCTGTCAACCAAGAGCGGAAAGAAACTACGGCATTAACCGAGGTTGAAAGAGCACAGGGAGCCGCTCCGCCAGTTGGCGTGGAGAGATGGGTCACTTTTGCGCATCTCGCGCTGTGGTGATTGGTAGAGGAGCCGAGCGTACGCTAGAAGAAAGTTCCTAAGGGCTTCCACTAGGCAATCGGACCACTACATCGAATGAAATCAACTGCTTTCACGCTGCGCTTTGCTACTTAGAGTTCGGAAAGCAAAGTGAGCTTCTTGAGTTAGGGACCGCAAGCCAATACTTTCTGCTGGTTTATATATTAGATTATCCAATCCAACGAAATCAGAAAAAGATGCAGTGCTTACCCATTAGGCGAACACAGTACATGCTGTGCACACAGACTAACTCAAGAGAATTGTACAGACATAACCACCTCCAATAAAATATAGAGAGCAGAGGCACCCAATTCGAAGTGTTTTCCTTTCCATCTAAAGGGCTAACGCCGGGGTACTAGCTGGTAAAAGAGTGAAACCATCAATAAGCATCTTCTTGGATTGAAGCCCCTACTCGATCTCTTATAGCAGGATTTTTTCCATCAATGGCAGCTGATGTATCAATAGCAGCTATATGAGATAGCCTCGGTTCGTACCAAACCAGAACTTTTCTTTTCGTACGAGAAAAGATCAGCAAAGCAGGACGGACAACTCCCCCCACCACGTCTTGCATGTCCGATTACAAGCTTCACCGATCCGATCCCATTCCTCAGCTTGAGGGAAGCCAGCTCTTGCTTCGACTTCGGCTTATACCTCTGCTTCGTGCTAAGGAAGGATCCGCTCTTTGTAGAACTGGTGTGTGTAGTTATTTCTTTATTTCATGTACAAAAGTCAAGGTCTTTAAAATCTTCTTGTTCCGTAAGCTTAGCTATTTCTGAAGATCTTATCCTACCCGGCCTTTCTTGGCATCATAGGATGTCAGTCCACCTTAGTTTCTTGGATGATTTGAATAGGGCTTAGGAGGCTCTCCATCACTGAGGTAGGGTAAAGGGTCGAGTCCGGGGTCCTACCTATTCCATGAAAACCCGGCAATCAAACCCACATAGTTCTTCGATGTGAAGGGTTCTAAACCCCTTCCAGTTTATAGAGTCGAATCATCGAATTGATGGATTGCACACTATCGGACGAAGCGGAACACTCGAAGGGAAAAATGACATTTCAGACTCCATGGATTTAGCCTTTTTTCCCACTATTAGACTGGGGTGGTTGGGATCACATAATTAAAGACTGCGGACCGCTGAGATTTCTTGCCCTTCCCGCCGAACCGAGCTATTGTCTTTTGATTAATCTTATTCTCCCCGGGCGAATTCTTCATACAGGAGTTCTCTTAAGTCCTCGCCGTGTGAGAGGACTTGCGACCAATGTTCTCATTCCAAACTGCTGCTTCACGAATAAACCGATTCAAAAATGTGCTTCACCGTCGGTGCTAAATCACTGCGATCACTGATTACTAGAGGGCGTTCAAGTTTAAGACAGCAGAAAAGTAGACAAGAGAAGCCTCTTTTGAGAGCGGAGAAAAGGGACGCTGTTAATTGGCTGATCTGATCACAGAACAAAAGTAAGAATCCTCCTCCCAGGGCCTTTCTCGCTAGTTTCTCAGCAGAAAACCTTAAAGTATTTCCTCAGATTGGAGCTGGTCTTGTCGGAAAGCTAGAAGACTTTCTTGAAAAGCCCCATCTATTGACGTAAATTAGGAGTCTCGTCTTGAGAATCCGGTTTTTTAGGGGCGTAAGCAGAGTGAATTTCGAAAAAGGATTCCTCCTTGGTTTTAGCAAACACAAGTTATAACCTTCTTTTATTGAAAATCTTTCTCTAAGGATCAAGAATGGACTGCGAGAGGATGAAGAGGCTTATTCTCTAGTCTGGACCCTGGTTCCCTTTGAATCTAGCAATTGGTTGGTCTCAGTTAAAGGCTCGGTCCGTATCGAGGAATGATTCATCGGAGGCGAGTAAGATAAGATGACTACTTCTAGTCTTAAACTGGAAAGGTCAAATCTCCCACTTCGTCCAATTCCTTTTCATCAAGTCCGTCAGCAGCCTTTCTCTCTTCCGACCTATCAAGGTAACAACTTGGCTGGCCGAAGACCAAGCCCGAACAAGACCCCAGTCGTCATACCAGCATCCGATCCGAACATTTCCAATTCCCCAAGCCTCGAGGGAACAGACCTATGAAAGCCTTTCGCTAGGGCCTTACCTTCTTCATTCATGACCGAGTAAGATGCTGGAAATAGACTTCGCCTAATCCCTTTTCATTACATCCAACCTTTGCTACTTCTGCTACCGTAGCCCTTGCTGATTGACTTGATTGGCCTCCCCCATTGTCAACTCGCTTGCCCCGGCTCAAAGAACTCTCTTGAGGAAGTGACTTCGCTCACTGAAGACCAAGCAGCAATTTTGGATTAAAGGACACAAGCCCGCTATTCACTCGCTTTCAACCTTCTTCTATCGACGGCTCCGAAGAAAAGAGCATCTTATGGCCATGACTAGCTAAAAATCACTGCCATCTCACGATTGGGACTCGAACCCACAGCTACGCTACTTTCCCGATAGTAGATCGTGAGGGGGGATTCAACCAATTGGTTGAATTTAGGTCTGCCACCCCTCCCACCATTCGTTGTTCCATTCGCTGGTGAGATTTTAGGCATAACCGAAGAGTTGTTTTAAAATCAAAAGATGGCCACGGAATGAATCTTTTTTCATTAGAAAGAAAATGGTGGAGAACGTGCTTCCTTTCTTTCCTCTGCTAATGGTCATTGGAGTGGTCCTTTTTTTGATTTTCACAACTTTTCCATCTTGGATTTTCGCTTCATGTTCCTTTACTTCATTGAAAATACAATTTGTGACCGGGGAAGGCTTGTTTTTCTCCTCAGCCTCCTTTTTAAATACATGATATTAGGTTGGATTTCTCTTCATTCGCTCTGTTCGCGGAGCGGCATACCACAGAAAGAAATAGGAAGACTAACCTGTCTTCCAGTCCAATCCTTCCTGATCGTTCCCTTTAGTAGGTCATACAAATTGCCATATGAGGTCCCCCCTGAGGAAGTTGTTAAATCGGTCCAGTCCAGCTCAAATATTTCCTTAAATAGCCGTTGCATCTCAATATTCGTCTGGACTAATTCAAGGTTTAAAGCCCGGGCCAGCTCCTCGTCCCTTATTTTTTCGTGATGCCAACTAATTTTTCCATCTGTTTCCCATTGTGCGAACTTCCCTCTAAGAATGGGAATAATAAATTCTTTCATTGCCTCGTGCTGTGGACTCCCCACATCTATGAAATGGTAGTGCTCTCCTTTGTTGGGAACACTATTAATGGTAGTCGAGTTCTAAGAAGACGATGTGGACGAGACGGATGGGGGCGCAGAAAAGAAGAGTTCTTTGTCCTAATCCGTTTCGGAGGTGCGGCAAAAGAAGAATGCTTTTTCTTTCAAAATAAGTATGGATTCCCAATTCCTATTAAACTTCTGCTGACTTTAGAACGAGAAGAACTGGCAAAGACGTCAACTTAAAGGTATGCCTGCCCTACTGATGGATTACGGAAACAAAGTCAAAAAACAAAAGAGAAGGAAGAGGTTTCATTCCTATTCCAGTCATAACCTAATCCACTCTTCTACAAATAATTACTCTCTGCTAGAAGGATATAACTTGTGTTTGCTAAAACCAAGGGGCCGACCCAGAAAAAGACATTGCAGGAAAAGGCTCTCCAGCGGCAGCGTCTGCTTCAGCATTCACTGATCCACCAACAATTGAAAACTGAACTTCTTTTTCGTGGTCTTTGTTTAGTTAAATTGACTTCTTCTCTCACTTTCCCACCAAGGCGACTTGCCAACATTGACATCAACATGAAGACTCGGTGCGATGGCTTGCTTTCGACCAAGTTTGTTATACCAAGCCTACTAGCTTTCAACTCAACCTAAATAAGGCAATCTTTTAGCATCCCCGGACCGAAATCCTATAGGAATTTCTGCTCCAGCCCCAATAGAGGGTGCCCTAAAACTCCATCAAGAGGCGCTTTTTCTTCTTTGGATTGGCACTCTTTGTCCGTCTAGGGTTCATTTCTTTTTAAAAAAGACCGTCCCTTGAAGCTAGGTAGGGGGAGATGAGTGTATGGTGATACACATTTCCAAAGAGAGAATGGAGGACACTTGAAAGAAGTTAATGGAGGCTAAGGAGCTGCAACAATAGCATTAGCGCTTCCAGGCACGCTTGCCTATCACTTCTGCTTCATTCATCCTACTCTACTTCTCTTTCTTTCATGCTACGGCTGCTTCTTTCATCCTGATGAGCTAGCCGATGCAATTGCTAGCACAGGAAAGATAACTCATGCCATCGTGGATTCCTTTCCTTGTGAATATGGCTACTGGCTATTCTTCGCATCGAAGAAAGTAAGTTGTTTAAATAAGGGAACTCTCTCTTGCAAGTGAACTAAAGGCTAGGCTTCTTCATTCCTTTGCTCGAAAGCCTTGTTCTGTAGCACAAGAATAAGCATTATTGTCCTTGAACGGAGAGGAAGCTGGCTAACTAAACCTCTCATTACTTCAATTGGCATTGTATCACGAGTGTTGGATTCCTTTCATGTTACAGGTTTAGCATTCCCCATAGCTTTAGTCCCCGTATGTTTAGTGGTCGAGTGAGGAGATGAGAATTTAGCAGCAAAGATAGAGGAGATTGGCCACAAAAACCTCTTCTCTTTCTCAAGGAGACAAAAAAGAGAAAGGAAAAAAGCAGAAGTCGCATCTGCTTCCTAGGGAAAGTAAGTAAGCCAATTTCTTGGAAAGTTCTTTCGATCCAGTTGTTGGAAGGTTGATTGACAAAAGAGATTAGGGATAGGTAAGATTTTTTCCATGATTAGAGAGATGAGACTCGAGCTGTTTTCATGCCAGCAAGGGAGTCGGGATAAATAGGACAGGATAAGCTAGGGCCAGGGCCAGTTCCCGGTCTCCTTATGCTGTAACAAGTGTTGGAGCGAAGGCGAAGGAATTTTCCAAGTTCTTCTCTATCTGACTACCAAGATGCAACAGGTGCTTAGCTTATACTTCTAGTAAGCGCTATATTGATCTTTCTTCTTTCTAGCAGTCTCAATGAAGTAGTCCCTTATTAGGCTCTCAGTGTAAACCTAGTCTCATGCTCGTGAGATGAAGCTTCCCGACGAGTCAGTTTGAAAGAAAGCCATATGAGTCAAGGGCTAAGGCTAGATCAAGTTAGTTTTCTAAAGTTTGAATATTAGAGTGACCTTAGGGTCGCCCTCTAATGCCTTTTCCCAAGGTGTAATAAGTCTGATCTAGCTAGATCCTAAGATAGATCTCGATCCACTTCAACTTCCACTCTAACTCAAACACCAGGAAAGGCTGGATGAAAGACCTTTGAGTCCGAATACTGGCCCTGCCAGCACATCCGCGTACGTTGAAAGAATTTTTTTCTATCAGCTTGCTTCTTTTAGGAGCCCCATTATTCATTATGCAATGTGGGAGATCCCTGAGGACGAAGAGCATAAGCTAAAAAAGACCTTTTGTTGACCGGCTTAGGCTTTCAATGAGCACCAAAGGGCTTCAGCTCTTATGACAGACTATCCATAGAGTCCCTTCCTCTGTCACTAATGAGAAACTCCCGATTGAGGTTTTTACAGGTATGAAGTGACTGGTTCGATAGGACCAGGAGAGAACTCACTTTTTTTAATACTATTTTTTTGTCAAAGCTTTTTGTATGTTCAATAACCCTTAATAAAAAAATGGCAGACCTTGATCCATCAACCGAAGGCTTAATCTAATCATCATATGAAAAAGCAGGAGTCGATACAACCGGGAATCCTATTGGCTTGGTCTTGTAGTTGTCTGCCCCGTCCTCTCCAACCAGTCGACTTTCTCTTTCCATGGGGAGCTGGTCTCGTATTGGGTGCTGGTCCCAGGTGGAAGTGACAATAAGGTTGAGTGCTTTCTCTACACAATTCCAGATTTCGGAAAGTCTGTTTTCCCTCTGGCCCGCTATAATATAAGTGGGAGGTGCCGAAACTAATGTACTTTACTATACGACTTTACCGCTTTCCTTTGTGAAGGAGGTTTGCTTTTTACTTAACACCACTTTTTCAAGACTTTCCAGCATAATTGAGATTCAAGGTTGAGTCGAAGAAATCCACTCGCATAGCTTTCTCTCGTGGTCGGACTCCACCAATGGTGTTTGAGCGGCTGTCTCTCCTCTGTAGATAGGGCGCTTCTCCCCTTTCCCACTTTTCTTATGTCTTTGTCAACAAGAGACCGGAAAGCAAACCAACTAAGAGTCTAGGTCCCCGCTGTCTTACCTCACCTCGCGTAAAGCGAAAAAGAAAGAAAATGCTTCCTTAGTTTTTGGCAGCAGAGAGATAGATACACATTCTAAATTCAAGTTCGAAGCAATTGACTTTTACATTACAAGATCTGGTGATGCGCGTCTATACGCTATGCCCATTTTTCTTTACTAAACACTTCGGCCTTACCTTGCTTGTAGTCGGGATCGCTAGACCAGTAGCCATAGGAAGATTAAGATTAATATATAATAAAAGAAGATTTTATAGGCATGCTGGTATTCCTATCGTAAAGGCTACCAGAAAGAGCTATATTCCCCCAGAAGGCTTAACAAGGCTTAGCGTGGTAGTGCTCAGTGGAATAATAAAAAGTTTTCTAACTATGTTCCAAAGTCAAGTTACAGTC
>JAMXBC010000001.1:136201880-136222682 GCA_024138005.1 Lumnitzera racemosa
TTACTAAGCAAAGGGCCGAAGGCGGCTTTGCTCATGAGTTAGCGATCAAGCGGAAAAGGACCTGCTGACTTCTTTTCTTTCTGGAGCAGACTTGCTCGTAGCTCCCTATTGATATAAAAGGGGATGAAGTGAAGGGTGAAAGAAAAATAAGAAGCAAGTCTTGAGGAAGTAAAGAGCCACCCTTAGGTGGTTCTGCGCCAAGTGCGATCGATTGTCCTTCCTTTATAGATTGAACTACCGTAACTCCACTCAACCAACAAAGTCAATTCCATACAAAAAGTGGAGTTACAGTTCAAACTCAATATCTATAAAAACTAAGATAAAAACTAAGTAAGGGGGAAGACTTTTTTTTTGACTGAAGCCGAAAGGTATCCTAAAGGAATGGTAGCACCACAATCCACCCAGACGCGGCCATCATAAATGTTTCGTGCGACGGCGGCGGAGGCAGGTTCGGGATAATCCATTCAATCTTCTTCTTTCGGTGGAGCTTACTCTCGTTGTTCTTCTTGCAGCCTTATCTTTTATTATAAATTCTTCTTCCCTTAGGATCGCCCTTTGGAAGCCGGAACGTAGGGGTCATGATGATCCAGGGGGAGGGATCTTCCTCACAAAGCAAGAAAGTTTTAATAGCATTCATAGTAGTGATGGTAGGGGGATGTTGGAAATCGGACACTTCCTCGGCCCAGCATGTTGAGACCGGAGCGTGACTAGGGGGCGAGTTCTTAAAAACTCCCATTTTCTCGTTGGGGTTCTTAGGAGCTTCCTGTTCATCCGCCACGTTGATTTTTCCTTCTTCTATCTATGAGATCTTGGATTTTTTGCTTCAAAGTCTAGCTTGCATCCGTCGCATGACCCAGTCCCCCCTCATTGGGACCTAACAAAATTCTGCCAATTCCTTCCAGCCTTACTCACCTCTCTCTATAAAGCCCTATTAGTCAAGCTTGGAAGCCAGCTGCTAGAAGTAGCGCGCTAGCGCTTTACTAATATAATAGAAAGTAAAGGCTCTTCTCATCGAGAGTAGGTTCTTTTCAGGTACAAAAAAGAAATCAACATTTGATACCTCTTCTTACTTTCCGTTTTCCAGCAGCAATTACACATTCCCTCGGCCTCTGAAACCAGTCGAAGTGCCATTGCCCATATATGAAGAACCTAGTTCTTCAATCAAATCATATTTGCACATAATTCTTCCTTTCGTAAGAAAATATGATGCGAGGACCCGATCCACCAACTATCTGAAATGTTGGCAAACAGGGCCATAGTAGTGACCAAGACTACCTTTTCCTGATCATCATGGCTTTTTTCCCTTTGCCCTTCTTTCATGGTCACTCAAAACTCAAGTGACCTTTCTTCTTGGAGGACCAACAACACTCTATGTTTTTCAGGTCCTTCTGCACTCACTTTGTGCTTATTCTTCTTTTGAAACATATTTTGCGCAGCATTAGTCTTTTCAGACTGCTGTTAAAATCTCTTTTCAGCTTATGCCTAAAGAAAATGGTCAGATCAATCAATAGTTAAAGGAGGAGTTTCACGGGAGAGAGTGGTTGGCAAAGACTCAAACGACTTCAGCAGACTTCCCGGTCACTGATCACGATCAGTCATTTTTACTCTCACTGCTACCAATTCTTTTATCATCTTCTCCATCTTGTCTAAGTGCTGAGACAGGCTCGTCCCCTCTTGCATCTTGCTTGGAAAGAAGCGTTGCCGAAGAAACTTCATGTTTACTATTGTCACTGACTCATACATTCTCTGTGGAGTCTCCCATCTTTCTCATGCAGACTCAATGTCTCCCACTGAAACTAGTACCTTATCCTTGACCGCCATTAGCGCCGGATCCGCGGGCTTCTCTTTTCTCAAGCATGAAAAAAAAGATCCTGTTCTTTGAGTTGAGAAGGAACTGCATTCTCATCTTCCAAACATCTACATTTAGAGGTTCAATCTTACCTTACGATGCTTGACAATCGTATGCGTTAATGCAGTAATCATATCAGCAACCATAGATCCAGAAGATTGTATCACTACCATATCTTCACAACCTGGGCTCTCATACCAGATGAAAACAATCTTAAGCTGAAAGAAAGAAAAACTAGGAATGTGCAGAGCTGAGACCGGCTGTTGTTGAGTGGCAGCTAATGAGCAAATATAGTTTGATTTGATTCGAAAAACTATATAACTTTAAAAAAAAAAAAAAAAAAGTGAAATATGAAAATAGAAAACTCTTTGAGATCACTCCACTCTCTCTAGACAATGGATTTCTTCAACGTGTGTATCCTACTCTCATCTCAAAACCCAACCTCAGAAAAACAAGCAGCAGGCTTTCCCTTCATTTGTTTGTGCCCTTTGATTGAGTCCTTTTAAAAGACCCAAGAGATCCCCCAAGGGGCGTGTCTAACTACCTCATAGATAGAGCATCCACAAGACATTGAATTCGCCTAGAAATGGATGCATCTTTTTGCTATCTCTCACGACCTTTCGGTCCCCGGGTTCACTGGAAAATTGGAAGGTCACAAACCGCCCTCTACAGTTGCAAGCAAATGTGAAAGGGTACTAAAGCAGGACCCGTGACTATGAAAAATGACTGCTCAATCGAGACTAGAGTAACCTTGGAGTCAGTCAAGCCACATACTCAACAACGTCTTTGTCTGAACTGTGGAATCCCTAAATCGAAAGACACTAGAATAACTTCAAACACTGGATCCGCAGATCTACGTGTATTCAAAAATTATGGTCTTCTTCAATCAGGTTCTCAAACCAATCAGGGAACTTCCAAAGACCAAACGATTTCATCCCAAACTCTTTCTGGCGGAACCTTCCGAGTTTTTATCTAAAAACCACGCTGAATTTTTGCGAGATTTTGAAACAACTTGTTTCAAAGCGGCGAAACCTCGAGATACTTTCTTCTGCGACTACTCGACTTTTGCAAGTAAGTCCTTATCTCGACAAAATCTCCTTACTTAAAGTCTCCTCTATCTCAGAGTCTATTCTAAAAGAAAAAGAATCTACCATAGCAATCTATAATGGATTGAGTTAAATAGTGCCACCCAGGTTTGAAACCCACTCTTTAGAAGTTTATATGCACGTATGTATGTGCCATCACCTCATTGGTCGGAGGTCCAGGGGTCCATAAAAAAAATATTCTTTTTATATTTATTTAGATTTTTAGTTGTTCTTAGAAGAGAGAAAGAGTATAAAGAAAGGGTCCGCTCTCTAGAAGATTTGCTCGGGGCTGTTCACTTTCACTTTGTGGCCTGGTATCTTGAAAGCTCTTTGCTTGCGGGGGCAGGAGTGGAAACGTCTGAGAGAGCGCTTCGCGAAAGAATCGTGTGTCGCGGTGAAAGGTTTCCCGTTGGTCTTTCCGGCCCTCCTGGGCTTCACCTAATTGTGGAAGAGGGGAGAGGTGAGTTGAGT
The DNA here is from genome assembly GCA_024138005.1 of Lumnitzera racemosa. Classification (NCBI taxonomy): domain Eukaryota; kingdom Viridiplantae; phylum Streptophyta; class Magnoliopsida; order Myrtales; family Combretaceae; genus Lumnitzera; species Lumnitzera racemosa. Next base: position 136,205,286 of record JAMXBC010000001.1, read on the forward strand.
ATCAACTCTCTCTCTCGCGCCTTTCTTCAGCTTGTTCCTGTTCGTCTATTCGGGACGGGGCAGGCAGCCCACATACATGAAGAGAAGAAGAGAGGGGGGAGTTCAATGACCTTGAGGGTCACGGTCGAAGAAGGCCACAAGTGGAAGCTACCGATGCTTTTGTGATTCAGTTGACTCCTTGCTGCCAGTCCGTGCTTGCTGTCATGCTGGCAAAAGCAGGGGTTTGGGCCGGTTTACCTACTATTGGATTTGAACCAATGACTCTCGCCGTATGAAAGCGATACTCTAACCACTGAGTCAAGTAGGTCAAGCTGAGTCAAGTCAGAGAAAATAGACCCCTATAAGAGAAAGCCGCGCAACCAGAGTTCCCCAACCTATACAAGGGGGGCGGAGCGCTAAGAAAGAGAAAGCGTTCTCACTATACGAAATGAAGCAGCGACTAGCACGCTAAGATCAACCACTTGGAGAACGTGGAGCCTTTCTTTCTCGGTCGTCTGTCTTAATAGTTGTGGATTCCGATTAATGCGGTCGTTCTCTGCTGCATTGGTGTTTTCACTCCCCACTCTCCACCATAACAAAATGTTTCCACTATATCTCAGGAGTAGTCAAAGGAAGGGTCAGAGTAGGAAAAAATTCACTAATAAGGCATACAACAATGGATCAATTCATTCAACAAGATCCGTTCGGATCGGACCAGGATGAATGGAATTGGTCTTACCTCTCGCGGATGGTTGACTCCCGCCGCCGACAGATGTCCCATGCCACGTTTCGTGAACAGCTATGCCCGAAAATGAATGAATTGTGATATAGCGCCGAATAAGCCATTGATTGCTCTATTCCCGACTCGAAATCCATAAAGGACTTTCAGGGAGAGAAAAAGGGGCCCTATACCATACATCCTGCTGCCTCGGGACGACTGCACGTTACATCATAGCAGCACGACCAAATGAAGGCGGAAAGCCCTTGTATAGGTTGGGCGACCCGGCATCCTGCAAGAAAAGGCCCCTGACTATAGAACAAGCAACGGATTGAGCTGCGCGAAAGCCTAAAGCGTTAGCGCATCCGTTTTCTTGCTCGTTAGCGCCCCTTATTGAAAACTCAAGGAAAGCCTTTTTTGATATGATATAAAACAAACAAGCAACCTATCTTAAAAATAATAATGAAGGGCCCTATCTAAGCCCTATCGTTGTAAAGCTACAGCTCGAAAGGTTTCTTTACTTTGATAAAGAAGGGCCTTATATTATATTAATATATTAGTAAAGGCACCTTAGCCTGACTATAGTCAGGGGCCTTTTCTTGCTCGTTAGCGCTTTAGTTTTCAATAAGTTTAGGCTTGACTAAGAACATAGAAAGGGCTTTTTCAGCTTACTCTGCTACAGCGGACCGTTAGCAGGGTGCCGCGCTTTGTGGGCTTGAAGGACTTAGCGCCGTGACAAGTGGTATCAGAGCCAAAGGCTAGGCCAAGCCATGGCTAGGGGAGCCGTAGGCTAGTGCCGTCGAAGAGGCTCGACGGGAGCGTACTCGTAATCGTGTGGATCACCTTGTTACACAACTGAAGGGACAGATTTCGAGCGAGCGGCTTGCTTCTCTGGAGAAAGATGGGCTGGTTAGGCAGACCATGATGGAAGGCCAAGGGCAGGGGGTCGTGGAAATGTTTCGAGCTTTACTAATAGATAGGGGTGGCAAGCTTTAGAGAGTAAGGGCGAGGTCACCATACTACATAAAGCCGTAAGCAGCGGCTCGACGGAGATGGTTCGAATCAAGCGAAACCAAAGGCATTCGTTGGCACCCGGGATGCTAAGGATCTAAGACTTTTGGGATATGGAGCGGCTTGTCGGACGTAGTCCGAGGAGGCGTCGTTGAATACGGCAGCCATCTATCTTGATGATTCAGCCAAGTTCTGGTGGCGGACCAAAAGACGTAAAGAACGCGGAGCGTAAAGTGCAATTAGATCCATTTTAGGAACGAGTTTCGGGCAGAATGAAGGGTTCCTGCCCGCTTGTGGTCCGCCATGTTGATGAGCCTGAAGCAAACAGGCCACATACGCGAGTATGAAGGCCATCTTTCGTAGTTCTCCCTGGACATTTTTGATATGACGGAAAATGTCCAAAACTTAGGGGCGGGCAGCTAGCCTGCTAGATTGAAAGTACTTAGCCAGGGGGAGTCGAGACCAGGCCAAGGGCAAGAGCCTAAAGTTTCAAAAAGGCAAGGACTCCAAGAAGAAGCCAAGCCTGAGGTGAGGCCAAGAAGAGCGAGCTCAAGCTCAGGAGCCAAAGCGGACCGAGAAGAAAGAAGGAAGGCTTCATCTACTCCAAGCCCTAAAGAAGTCAAGGGCGATGCGACGCAAACCAAAAATTAAAAAGAAATGGAAAGAGTTCAATTCTTCCTCAAATTGGATTAATGGATCGTCCAACTGGAAATGATAAGAGAATGCATATGTCATTAGAAGGAGTTCCAATAAGCGGATAAAATAAGTATACCACCTTACTTATTTCCTCTATGAGGGAGAAAGCAAATTGAAGAACCCGCGGATACGGGAAAAACTAAAATTTCTTGTTAGCCAAGGAAAATGACTCGTGGTAAAGACAGATAGACTTTGACCAGACCGGAATCTTTTTTTTTCGATCCGAGCGAAGTTATCGCTCCTCGTAAACTCGGTAGCTCCTAAACGCGCTCCTCGCTTTTGTTCAATTATAAAAAATAAGCACTTTGATGGAGATTTGTAGCATCATTCAAGTAAATACAGATTGAGATCGTAGAAACATGAGCTTGTGATATAGCTACACCTAATTCCGGACCGGTTAATGCAAGAACTATAAATAAAGGACCAAGATCTCCTATGAAATATAAAAGATCATTCATACATAGCATAGTCCAAGCGGACCCACTTAAAATCTTTACTGAACTATGACCGGCCATCATATTAGCAAATAAACGTATTCCTGAGCTTAATGCGCGAAAACAATGAGGGATTAGCTCAAGGAGTACTAAAAAGGCGCTAACGGCAGTGGGACTCCTGCGGGTAATAAGAAGCTTAAAAAATGAAGCCCATTTCTTTGAAATCCCACTATAGTAATGCCAATAAAAATAGAAAATGAGAGACCCAAAGTAATGAGAAAATGACTTGTAACTGTGAAGCTATAAGGTATCATACCCTGGGGATTACGAAATAACGAAAAAGTAAAAGTAACCGAGATGCGAGGGAAAAACTTTTGTTTAACATTTCCGGAAAGACCACCTATTTGTTCGTTTACCAGGTTCGGCACGAAATCATAAATAAGCTCTACCAAGGATTGCCAAGCATTTGGTACTGAGTTTCTCCTCCCTTTTTTGTAACAAAATAAACCAGAAGTAGGACCAAACTGAGAGTTAGCAGCATAAACAAAGATGGATTTGTGAATGATAAATACAAGTTTCCTATTTTCATAGGAATCAATGGGATAATGGAAAATTGATCAAGTGGGCTGAGATCTATCCTCGCTAGATCCAGGGCATCCTTAAGTGAGCTGAGATCTATCCCGCTAGATCCAGGGCATCCTTTGGGCTGAGATCTATCCTCGCTAGATTCAGGGCATCCTTATAGGCGAAACCTCTTACTCCGTTTCTGTTCAAATCATTTAACAGGTACTCAAGAAAAAGGATATTGTTGCTTTCGCCATGTAAAGCTTCGGCCGCAACCAGAACATCTTCGGGACCCTTGTTAATCATCAACTCCCCAATTTCTCGCGTATAGCAGATTGAAGCTCTACTATACGTTCACTGGAAGGGTTAAGACCTGGCATATCCTCATAAATACCATAAAAAATACGAGAAAAAGAACCATTAGTATCGGATGATTGAAAACTATAATCGCTAATAGTCGTCGTGGATTGACTCGTAGCTAGAGAAGATGTAGTACTGTTGGAATTTAAACTATTTTCATCAAAGTCAAAGATGCGTGGAACTCTGTTAAACATATTGATTGATTGACAAAATAGAATTCCCTCCAGACAGCTCCGTCAAGCCTGTAGGAGTAGTGAGTGAAGAAATATAGAGAACTTTTGTTGGTTGTTGACCAACGGAAAGCATGGGAGAAAGAAAGACATGGGAATTTTGGGTGTAGAAGTGACTTTCTATGATATTGATATGATAGTCAACTTATCTTATGATATTTCGAGTTACGAATAAAAAGCAGCGCAACATGCACTTTGAGGAGCACAACACCATGGAGTCCACGAAACGGCTATTCCGTTTCTCTATTACTTACGCTATTCTTCTGGTCAAGCAAGTATGATAGAGATGACGAGAAAGATCAAGAGTGGAGATGTGAGAAAAATTTAACTCCTAAATGCAGCCGTGATCTTATATACGATAGCACCAGCGGACGATTCTGTACTTAAGGTTGCTCAGCAATTGACTTTTTAGGAGGTTTTATCTTTGTCACTAAGGAGGGCCTTATCAAAATAATAGGTTTACAGAGGGGGCCGGGGTTCACTCATCATCGATTTTCCAGTTCGTCTACTGTAAAAGGTGTGATGGTCTCGCCAATGAATTTCCTCGTTAACAGCGGGATCTCTTCCACTTCTTGCTGAATACCTTTTCTTGCTTCCTCCAATAGGCAATAGGCCATCCTCTCCTAAGGAAGTACTTCAATGAAGGCATCGAGTGATTTCACCCCTTAAGCTTAAGTAAGGCTCATCCATCGCTCGGGATGGAGGTTGCTTTTTCTTGGCTGTAAGCTTCTTTCTTAGTTGTAGAAATCCATCACTAGTCTTTCACAACGAATAGACACCAACCATCATATGTGAATACGGTACGTACTGCTTGCCCTCTTCTCTTCCATTTTTCGTAATGTGCATTTAAGGACTTTTTCCCTTGTATAGACTCTTTCATAGAGAGAGATGAGTGAGAGAGCCGACCGGACCTCTAATAAGCCAAATTTTCCTTCACTGCAACAAAGGCTCACCCCAAAGATTCGCCATCAGCATATCCATAAGTACCTTAAAAGTCTGCAATCGGTACTGTACTTTAAGGCTTCAATCGGTAACTAAATTAAGTCTGAGAGATGGCACTCCTTTCATTCATAAGAACTCCCTTTTGAGATTATACGGAGGCATTAGGTAACCCGGTGTATTCGTAGCGATAAGGCCACTAAGGTCCACCCCTGATTCTGTTTCGGTTGCGAAAAATATGTCCTCATCCTCGGCCAGAGGTACCTCTGCGATCCATATAGCCCTAGAAAAGTGAAAGACTATCGGTGTAAAGACTCTCAGCTAGTCGGGAAAACCCCTCTATCTTTTCAAGTCCCATTCCATTGGTCGGCTCCCTCAACAAGGGCTTCGGAATTCTTTCTTTTTCTTCTGGCCCTTTTAATTTAAGTCCAACTGCTCAGATAGCAAAATGGTAAGGTTCACAGTCTGAATCTCTTACCTTATTCTCTCTTGGTAAGAGAAAAAAGTCCTATCCTTCAGGGCAGTCCTTGCGGAAGTTGGTGCTTAGCTTAGCCGTCCAATCGTGAAGTGAAGTTCTCATAAGCGGATTTAGGGCTGGCTTCTCCTGAGCTCTAGTTCAGTTCCTCGGATTGAGATAGAGAGCCTACCGACCCCTTCCCTTACTTAATAGGACTAGCTATATAAAAAGTTAATACAAAAGTAAGGTGTGAATGATTGTCTTGTCTAAGGCTGACCGTACCTAGTGCTTTGCTTAGTTAGTTATTTACCTTTGCTTTGGAAAGCGAGAACGATGATGTTGGAAAGCGGTTAGGAAGCACAGCTCCTTATAAATAACCAAACCAGGGGCACTGACTTTCATTCCCGAAGGCTAGGCAGCAAGTGCAGAAAGGACTTCAGGGGAGGACTCATTTATGTGGGAAAGTATCTTATGAATGAGATTTTACGGATTCAATTACAGCATATGACAGATGCTTTAGTTTACTTTATATCTGGTTATTCTAAGAGGTAAGTAAGCTTCCTCTTTCTTTCGGTCTTACGATCCCTTAGTTCTAGTAGAAGCTGTTCCGGTCATCGTAACATCAGTCGGCGATTCCATTCCTGCTCCTTTGAATGAGAAGAGGCCGTTCTTTAGACCTTTGAAAAGTAGTTTAGTTGCCCATACCCCTGATGGGAAGGAGAGGTGACTTGAGAGTCGGGTTCCTAAGAAATGTCCGAAAATAGAAGGTCCTCTTCCCGCACAAGAGAACTCCCCCGAATAGATATCTTGTCCCGCTCGGTTTCCAGTGCTTCCTGAAGCTGATAGTAAGCTAAGCGTTGGAACTATTTCTAGGATAGGAACCTTAACTAGAACCCGGAACCGAAGGAGATGCTTCTTGTCTTCTTTCAATCATCAATCGGTTGAATAAGATATTAATTACTGCCGTTAAGCAAGACCCGGGTAAAAGGTATCGAAGAACTTTCGAATCACTTGCTGGTCCTTTAGTTGATCCTAGTGAGGAAGGGGTCTTACTCTGCCAACAGTTACCGGCTTTCGTGAAAGCTCAGGAAGTAGGGGAAGCTAACCCAGCAGTTGCAGTTCCGTGTTCCTATTGGGAAGCGGATGTCACTAGGCCTAGGTTCCTGAAAACATCTGCGGATCGGACTCGTGAACAGGAAAAGCAGATTATTGCTTGGCATCACCTTGCATCAAAAGGAAGTCCCGCATCTTAAAAATCCCTAAACTAAAGGCTCATCCCGCGCTTGGATACTTTACTTTGACTACGCTATGAAAAGCATCGAGAAAGACTCTGATTCAAACAAGCGAGAACACTTTCTTTCGGAAATCTGCAGGGGCCTCTCCCTACGATGAGATGCGACCGTCACGGTCAACCTTCTTGTTCTTTCACTACGCTTTGCAACCATAATAAAGGATTGCACTAGATTAAGTTCAAGTTCAAAGCTTCGGTTTTTTAAGGAGTGAAGGAAGGTAATCACTACACCCTGACGTTAGATCAAGTGCTTAAGTGTCAGCCCACCAGGGTGACTCTCGAAGAGGCAGTACAGTCGTACGATGAGTTTGAAGCCGCATTGCCAGCACTCCCCGAGCCTGTCACACTCGAAGAGAGAGATCGGGAGAGGCCAATCACTTTGGAAGAACTCATCGAGTGCAAGGAGGTTCCGCATGTTACGAGAGGAGGAGCTGTTAAGCCCAATTTTAGAGCCGAGAATCCAGTGGTCGAGACTTCACAGCCAGAGCCTTAACTACGTCAAGCCTGTTAGACAAGCCCTACAAAGACGAAGTGATTAAACACCTGAAAAGGACACAGGCCAATATTTCCATCTGGGGTCTCCTAATGGCTTAAAAAAATCATAAACGAGCCTGATGTTATTAACCAAGTGCATGTACCAGCAGACACAAGGCCAGAGAATAGGCGAATAGGGGCTGCACATGAATAGGGCTTGGACAAATAGGGTTTGCACAATTCCATTTCTAAGAGAATGCCATCAGTAGTCAAAGCAAAGGAGGAATGATCTACGAATGCCGGGCCTCTCATCCCTAAGACTTGCTTGCTCGCTGCTTGTGTCGCTTGAATGCCCGCTCTTACCCACTCCCCTTTTCTCAATGTGGTTTCAAAGCGATCTTTCAATGTCCTTGCATACATAATATTATATTCTTTTTTTGCTACCGTACTCTTTATTTTATTTGTTTTACGGTCATGAGATCGTAAAATAGATTTCTTATTATATTGCTTTATGGTATGACTTTCTAAGAACTTCCCTCAACCTCAAGATTTCATAGATCTGATACCAGTCTTCGCTTCGATGACTATTCTTGTGGTGACAGTCTTTTGTTTTATAGCAGCGGATGCCACCTCCTAGAATTTTGATTCTTTGTTTGAATCCGAGTTCTTCATGCCATAAAGTATAGCAGTTCCTTCTATGGCATCTCTTTCCGTATGCATTCTATTCTGGTCCCTGATACGAGACTAGTGCTATCAGCTTCCCTCCTTTCCTTCTCGCTATGCTCATAATTACTAATTGACTTCATTATATGATATACGTTCGGCAAAGAAAGAAGCTAAGCTTTTTGGGAACAAAAGGAAGAGGTTTCGCATCACAGATAGTATCCGGGAATAAAAGCTATGTCCACTTCATCTCCTATGTTTAAAAAAAAGGAAGTGAATTTCTAAGTAAGGCAAGGTTTATAGAACTTCCCCACCCCTTCCTACCCATCTCTGGCATGTCGAGGGACTAAGCAAAGACTCTGGCTCGACCTTGCTACCCCAATGGTTCCTATGATCAGTCTCAGTTAGAACTGATTGGAGCACTAGTCACGATGATACAAAGCTTGGTGGTCCAATAACTAGGCTCTGAAAAGACCTGTGTATTCAAGACAAACCTCGAAGGTTGGGCTTTTTTTAGTTGCATGAAGGGGAAATCCGATGTTGACACAGAAAGTGGATATGGCAAAGATGGCGTGCGTATACCTTGCTTTCAGGTCTTTCTCAATGGATTGATCTTTTCATTAGTGCAAAAGGAACGGGTCCTTGATCCTCGCTGACCCACATAAAGAAGAAAGAAATAAGGATAAGAAGTCACGTACGGCGCTGCCGAAGGAGCTCTTTAAAGAGCCCATCTTGGATACTAAAGAAAGGAGTGGCTAGAAAGGCAACCAAAGAATGAGTAGGCAGGCAGGTAAAAGGAATAATAAAGAAAGGGGGTTAACGTAGCTTTCCAACCTAATCTCATTCAGATCCTGTCCCAACGCCAGAGTAGGAAATTCACTGCTTTCTATCCCAGTCTAGAAAACTTCCTAGCCTTCGTTCCCTTACTTCAGGTTTTGCTTTCTTGCCCGCTACGGCTAGCTTGCTTGAATGGAATGACTGCCGAAGCCACTCTAGGCGATTGGCTTGCTTCCGACTTCTTTGCTTGCGCATTTAGTACGACATTTCTCATACCGATTTCCTCTGTGCTTTATTTAAGGTAATATCAAACTCTTTCTCTCCCCTACTGTGAGAAGTTTGGTTTCACTCCTTCCCACTTAGGTTAACTGTATTCTCGTGTAGCAGTTAACGCTTGGTGGATAGGGCGAATCCCTTCCTTAAATAGATCGATGCTTGTTTGCTTCCTTACTCATAAGAAAATTAGAAAGAAAACAGGACTTGAGAGTCAGGAATATCGATCTGGCTTAGCTCATTCACTCCTAAACTCATGAAATCAAGAAGACCCGAACTCGGAAAGACCTTAACTCACTTCAACAACTGGCTTAGAGCGATTAAACCGCTTTCACTTTCAGTTCCTTGCTTCACTTCTGAAGTCATGAACTCAGGAACTGGTTTAGCTAGCCCCAGAAAGAAAGAGATTAATGAGATGAGCGCTCACTCTATTAATGATAGCTTTCACAGAGCTTGTTACTAAACACAAATTACCTTATAGCGCTTGTTATTCATCAGACAAGACCCGACTCCCGCTTCACTAATTGGAAGAAAAAGGAGGGCTTCGATCCATTGTGATCTTGTTCCTTGGTGTGGAGAGATCTCTGCCATAAAACTAAAACAGAGAGCTCGTAGGCGCAGATCAAAGAGCGACGTAATTCCCCATTTCTCCTCATACGAATGACCCACTGAACGAATAAGTAGATCGCAATACAGCGATCCTTATTCAGCCGACTGAAGAGGCATAAAGTCAAGGCGGAATTCAGTAAAGTCAATCTGTACTTCCTAAGCTATTCATTCAAGTAGGGAATCAGAGTCAGCTTTGGCATAAAGGAATCTCTGTCTTGGGACTTGCCCAAATGAACTGCCTTAGGAATAGAAGCGATGCAGGATGGGAAATTCAAAAGTCTGAAGTAATCAGTAGTTTGCCGGTCCCAGTCTCAGTCGAAAGATAGGAGCCAGTGAAGTGATCCGTTATGGGAAAGGAAAGTCTAAAGTAGAGCGTGAAGCCCCTAAGGCGAGTTCGTTTGCTATCCTATTTTAGGTAATATCGGGTGTTAGAACGGATTCTCCTTTATTAGCTAGTCGAAGATGGTTCACCTGGAACTTGCATCTTATGAAGTATTAAATGAAGGAATCCAAGCATTGAATGACTTATGAAGAGAAGCATGCCTGGCGCTTTCTAGAAGAGTTGTTTTAGATGCCAAATCTACTGCCTTAGGAAAGGAAGGAGCAAGTAAGAGAACAAGAATGAGACAGAATATGACTGCCGACTTAGGATCACCAATCCAAGGACTCGACGTATGTGTATGGGCGCCACACCCCCCAGGAAGAAAGAAAATAATAGCAATAGAATCCTTCTTCGGTGGTACAGCTCTCGTTTTCTTGCTTAGATATCAACCAGGCTCGAAGGAAAGTAGAATCCCAGGAGCAAGGGTACATCTTGACTAGGTTATGATTCCCATCGAGAAAGAAAAGCCTATGATGCACAGAGTGGCAACTCGAGATCACTCTTATTTTTACCTGACTAAAGGCTTTGTTATTCAGCAGGGACAGGGTCTGGCCCAAGCAGTGTTGCTCTCGGCATAGGAAGTCTCGCCGGTTGATCCAGCACCTTGCTAAGTATCCATTTCAGTTCCAATCCAAGATCCTTTTTTCTCTCGGCGGATCTCTATTCTACGTAAATCCAAGCAGTCAAGCATGCCAGTCCAAGGTACTGAGTCCTTTTTCTAGCAGTCATTGCGTAATCGCTAAGCAGCCCATCGGTCGAAGCTAGGCGATTTCCTTGCCTTCAAATCAATCATATCAGTAATCGAATGAGTAATTGAATCATCCTTTCAGCCTAGTCTTCGAGTCTTCCAAGTCTTCCAGCTCTCTAGGCTCTCCTAACCCTAACAAGCTTTCCAGTTTAGTTGTCCAAGCTATAACTTATCCTTCCAGCGGTTAAGCTTTCGATTTCTTCGTTGAAGGTTTCCCTCTCCAACACCCGGGCATAAACAATCTTGCTTCTTTGATGCCCAAGAGCTTAGCCCAGTGTGAATGCATAGCCTGCATGTGCCATCCATTCCTCTTCTTGTTGATCTTTCTGCTCCAGCAACGGATGATTCTATTCCGTCTTCTACACAGGTTCCTCCTGCACTACATTCTTCTTCTACTTCGGGTTCCATTCATCCTATGGTGCCCCGGAGTCGTGATGGTACCCGGCGACCACGAACATTCTCTTCAATGCAGTCCACTCCCACGGTCTCGAAATGCATTTGTTAAGCATATAGCCTTTCCGATGGAAGAGTAAGCATTCGGTATAGAAGATCTGTCTTTCCGGCTGTCAGTGCTATAAACTTCTCTCTTTCAAATTTCCTTTCTTCTTTCTAAGGACCTGCCTTGCTAACTCTCGGACTAGTCGTAAGGACCCGGCATTACCTTTCCTTGATTGTAAGCTGGAAATTCATTCATCTTGCTTCTCCCCAGATTGATATGTCTTCTTCTTTCTGGGCTTACTTGCCAAGCCCTAAAGATTTGACCAACAGAAAAACCACTCACAGACCATTCAAGGAAATCTCAAGACGAAGAGTGTGTATCGTTGGACTTCTTGCATGCCTTTATTATGCAAGAGCTGGAGGATGATTTGGGATTAATCGCCACTGCAGTGGCAGTTTATGGACTGATAATTTTCCATAAATAAGGCTTTGGGGTACATTGATGGCAGAATGATTTACCTCTTTCACCAGGTCATGCACGGAGTTAATCCTGTACCAGCCATTTTAGCTGAAAGTTTCCGGTCTTTGAACTACTGCCGGACCAAAGGTTTAGAATCCTCGCCTAGAAGGAAGAAGTCTGGGGAGCCAAGTCACTAACTAGAGGAAGGGATACCAGAGATGGGATCGAGCCCACACTCGGTTCAAGGCTTTAAAGAATGAATACCGGGCTCAAGGGAATGGTAATCTACTTACCAATTTATCCTACTCTTCCTTAAGGCGCGGGTTCTGCTTTCACTAGATTCTCTAAAGCTAAAAAGGTAGTTGACCCGAGGCCGAGGGATAAGCTCTTTCTATTCTTAGCTGCGTATCCGGTCTTGGGAGTCAAGTAAGGGCATGGCTTAAGCCAGCTAGGGTGAGGTATCCTAATAGAGTCAAGTAGGACAGAACGATTCGCTTAGCAGTGAACAAGAATCATTCAATCAGCCCCAGAGCTGGGAGTTCTAGGTTTCAAAATAGAAGGAAGGAGACTCCCGGGAGGTCAGTGTCAGTCCTGCTTTCTTGCTTTCTTTGGCTAGAAGGCAAGGGGGGAGCGAGGAAAAGAAGGCAGAGTTTTGATCACCGTGTGGGTAGTCTCTGTTAGGGTTTCCTTTCATGTGCACTAAAAAAGAAGACTGGTGCTATTATTTATCTGTATACTATAGTAATGCCAAGCATACGAGAAAAGGACTCTACCTACCCATACTTACGAATGAAAGAAGCTCAGCGCGGATGATAGCGTATACTAGCGGACCATTCCTGTCTCTCTTTCTTAGAGTAACATTTCTACAATCGATACTGTGATAAGGCCCTCTTTAGGTTTAATATAGGATGATCTTAGAAAGCGCCTAAGTGTTGGACATTTGCATGATACAGGTAAACCATAGCCTAGAAAGAAGCAGGCAAATCGCTCTAGATTAAAATAAAATAAACCTACCTCGAAAAACTATTACTGCAGATCGACATCGGAGGTGGCCAAAACCTAGGCTGTGACGCTTCCTGTTGAGTACACAATGTTGACTTGAAGTTCGTTTACACAGTACGAGAAAAACAATTATAAAGAATGGGACTCAGTCTTAAACAACTTTTTTATTTTTAGTGTGACAGAGGAAAAAGCAGAAAAGATTCTGGAAGATGTCCACAATGGGGTCTGTGGTCCCCACATGAATGGGAGAATGTTGGCCAAAAGATCATGAGACTAGGCTTTTACTGGATAACAATGGAGAACGATTGCCATCAGTATGTGAAAAAATGCCACAAGTGTCAGATTCATGCAAACTTGATTCATGTGCCTCCGGCCTTACTTCACAATCTTACCTCTCCATGGCCATTTTGCACATGGGGAATTGACATCATCGGAAAGGTAACACCCAAAGCATCAAATGGACACGAATACATCTTAGTGGCAATTTCTTATTTTACCCATTGGTTGGGTGGAAGCAGCATCTTATCGAACACTGACATCGGCAAAAGTGGCCAAGTTCATTAAAGAAAACATAGTCTGCGGATATGGAGTACCGCACGAGCTAATTTCAGATCTGGGATCTCACTTCAAAAAAGAAGTTGAGCAGCTGTGCATTCGGTATCAGATACAACAGAAAAAATCCTCGCCGTACAGGCCTCAGACCAATGGAGCAGTGGAGGCAGCAAATAAAAACATAGGTCAGATCCCGCGGAAGATGACAGACACATATCGAGATTGGCCCGAAAAGTTGCCACTGGCCCTGTGGGGGTATCGGACCTCCATTCGGACTTCCACCGGCGCTACTCCATACTCCGGGATGGAAGCAGTGCTACCTGTTGAATTGGAAGTTCCATCCCTTAGGGTCGCCCGAAATACCGGAAGCAGAATGGACAAGGGAAGGTGCCTGGCAGGGGATAAAAAAGAAAAAGCAATCAGGTGATAAGCCGAGTAGACTTAGCTGCAGAACTAGCTCTTTCATTCGCCGAATCGCCCGCCGAATCAATAGAAGAATAGCCCTCTGACCACCCCGTAAGCATATCTTTCCTTCCCTTTCGGCTTCTGTCTAGCTCAGTTCTAGAGCAACCTTAACTTGATCCTAAGGATGAGATTCAATCCAGCCGTAATAGGGCTGCCCTGTCACGTACTCTTGCGCGTTTTGAAAAGTGCGCGGAAACTCACCGGGTAGAAAAGCCATTGCATTAACTCGGTGAGGGTTACTTTTTGACTCCACACGCTCCGCAGGACGCCTTTCCCTCTATGCCTTACGGGTTCATAAGGAAGAGTGGAGTTGGTCAGAACCCGGGCAAGGTCTTCTCTGACCGGCACGCTTCATCCCCTTCTAACAGAGGAAAGGACTTTCGCACTTTCGTATTAGGCCAGTCACTTTCAGCTTTACGACAATCCATATAAGTATAGCTGATAGGAGGCGGATTGGCTAGCTTCCGCCGATTCTTTCGTGAATCTCCCTACACGGTGACCACGTGCAGGACGACTTGTCTTCTTCAAGACTTGAAGCTAGTGTTCGGGATCGAGCGTGCAGGGACCGTACGCTAGGGTGTGAAGCCCAGCGTAACTACTTCGATTTCATAGTTCCGGTTTACATAGACCAGCTTACCCCCCCAGCATTTCCAGGCCCTGACAAGCAAAGGGCCACTTTTAGGCGCCCGGGGTGGCTTCCGTTCGGGAACATGACGAAGAGAAAAGCACTCGCCGTACATACCTTTCTCACTTAAATAACTTGCTCCCTACTGGCAAATGCCCTTATACGAAAAGGCGTTTACAACTAAATTGTACATTTGCCTCTGGATCATCATCATGAAGACAGCGAAAGCTAGGATCGTCTCAGGCGTTAGATGTCCAGTCACCCAAGTGAGGTGAGGATGGCTAATGCACAGATAGATCTTTTGCTTAATCCGCCAAACATAATGATGATGATCAAGATAAATTTGCGGGGGGTCGTCGGGGGGGAAGGCACCTCGACAACGGTCGCCTACTAAAGCTAGAAGGAATTAACCGAAAGATTAACACCGACCCCAGCCTGAAAATCTTTCGAAAGAGCGGCTTCCTTACAAGATTACGCCCCCAAGGGGGCAGGATGAGGTTTGGGAGCAAAAAATAATACAAGCCGACTATACGTGGTAGATGGCGGCCCCTGTATGAACGAGTAGGATTTGGAGAGTTTACCTGGAAAATAGGATGTCGGAGTGCACTGGAAAACCTCAAGACTCCTGTCTTACAGCCACGACTGCGCCATTGCAGAGAAGAAGTTCGGTTCCCCTTCGGGAGTAGGGGAGTGAACGATCTAACCCTGAAAAAAGGTGGTTTCGTCTCCGTCGTGTGGGTGGCCATCTCGGATCGGAGAGAGCGGCGGATGATGGTATGAATGCTCGGGGCAGGCAGAGAGCGAGTTTGTTTGTTTTGTCGTTATCGGTCAATCGGCTGTCCATCCATGTCATGCTATAAACCATTTCTTGAATCAGTCTGTCTCTGTCTCTATGGCTTGATTTATTTAGTCAAAAGACTTGTTAAAACGATCGAATTGAGGTACGTTGATGCGGGGTTTCTTTTTTAGTAACACGGTCTGTTAAATCAATCGAATAGGTCAATTGGGTAGATGGTGGGATATTAAAATGCTTTTTTTGGCATTCTTTTTTGTTTGAGTTTAGCATCCCTTGCTTAGTTCCCATATCCCGGTCAAGGCTATCAACCGATTCTTTCCTCTTTCCTGCTCTTGCCTTGTTAGCCTGGTAAGACGAATCTGTTTACTTTTTTCTAGTTCTCTTCCCGACCATATTTCCAAGTGATCTCCGGCAATTGATCGAGCTCTCTGCTGTGCTCTTCAACAATTCTGTGTAAGTAAAGCTTCTCGATCCTCTAATCTCTCAGAGCCATCAGCTTTGTCTTTCAGGGTATATAACCACCTCCAGCCCAGGGCCAGTTTAAACAGAGATAGTAGCAAAGGCGTGTGATCCGAACCGGAACGAGCAGCGGGGAAACAGGATTTGGTCCATTGATCAACCGGTTCAATTAGTCATTTAGTCAGCCCTCCGAAATACAAGAATGAATCAATCAAGTCAGTCAGTCTTGCAGTCAGGGATGTAAGGCACGTAAAGAAGAGAGTCATTTGCGTCCCCTTCTTCAATTCAATTCTTCAATCATTCCGGGCGGAGCCAGTCAGGTTGAGATGAGCAGGGACGAAAGAAAGTAAAGCAAAAAGCAAAAAGAAATCAGAATGAATAAGCCCATTCCCTAAACGGAATAGACAGAGACGACAGAAGTCGACCGATGGAAGTCGAAACGAAACTGTCACATTTATAACAGCCCAAAAAGACGGTATATATGACATTGGATTCATTCATTCCTATATCTTTCAATCGGTCTCAGATCTGAGGTCATAGCATCCTTGCTTGAAATAGTTCCTCTCCTCAGGCCCTGGCCTAGTAGCTCGGGTCAAAAGCCCGCTAATTAGCCCTTTCTGGTCGGTCTTAGGCCTACGCTTTGATTGAAAAGTCCGTCCCACGCCAAATGTTGAACCAGCTATTTCAGAGCTTGTGATAGAAAGGAGTGACCTTTGGGATTTATTCTCGAAGTCGAAAGGGGGCGATCTCAGCCCACACCTGACTAAAGGGAATTTCTTCTTGATTGAAAGATCCCATCCAATTTCTCTCTAACTCATGAGTATCGGCTCCGTGAAGATGCGTTTTTTCACTATTCGACTCCTAGAGAGATAGATGTTTCCATACCCATCAGAAGGGCGATGAGAGTTAAGTAAGCAAAGGGGCTTGCAGATATTTTAAAAGGATTCCTACGCAGAGAGAGGAAAGGCTCAGTAACCTTACTAACGATCGGCCATAGCCTTCATTCCCTTTTAGGGACTGCGCATAAGCTTTGAAGAGGTCCCAAGTATCATAGAAGAGGTAGTAGCTTCTTTGGAGATCTACGAATCCTTGGTTTTAGCAAACACAAGCTTTTTCATCCTTGCTGACACTGACTTGAGAAAGAGAATACTATTTTCATGCAATCGAAAGCGGAGCTGTACTTATGGATTTGATCAAGCCAGGACTAAGGTTGTGGAAATTTTCCCTCATAAGCCCGTCAAGAAGAGAGATTTAGGAATTTCAGACTCTACCGCGATTGAGAGTCCCTCGATATACGATTGAAGAAAGCAACTTCTTGCCGTGATCTGGTACGGTTTGAAACTCAGGATTCTAGACTACTCGGATTTTGTAGATAAAGTCCTAAGGCTATTTCAGGAAAGCCTATCTTAGATGGGGCCTTGAAACTCTGGGAGCTAGGCAGACAAGCTAATCCGAAAGCTGCGGTCACTTTGATAGGGCTAGGCTGGCCTTTTTACTAGTGAATGACCTAGACTGTAACTTGACTTTGGAACATAGTTAGAAAACTTTTTATTATTCCACTGAGCACTACCACGCTAAGCCTTGTTAAGCCTTCTGGGGGAATATAGCTCTTTCTGGTAGCCTTTACGATAGGAATACCAGCATGCCTATAAAATCTTCTTTTATTATATATTAATCTTAATCTTCCTATGGCTACTGGTCTAGCGATCCCGACTACAAGCAAGGTAAGGCCGAAGTGTTTAGTAAAGAAAAATGGGCATAGCGTATAGACGCGCATCACCAGATCTTGTAATGTAAAAGTCAATTGCTTCGAACTTGAATTTAGAATGTGTATCTATCTCTCTGCTGCCAAAAACTAAGGAAGCATTTTCTTTCTTTTTCGCTTTACGCGAGGTGAGGTAAGACAGCGGGGACCTAGACTCTTAGTTGGTTTGCTTTCCGGTCTCTTGTTGACAAAGACATAAGAAAAGTGGGAAAGGGGAGAAGCGCCCTATC
>JAMXBC010000001.1:136222782-136225282 GCA_024138005.1 Lumnitzera racemosa
ACCCAGTAAAGGAGCGGCGTGCAGTCTTCCTCCTTTCTTTCCAGCTTGAATCAAATAAAAATTTCGGACTGACATCTCTACTGGAATGATTAAAGAACTGCTCTCTTCCTTGGGGGCCTTTCTTTTTTAAAAGGCCCAACTGTATATATGTACGGGACTGCCCAATGCCCGTTGACTGATGTCACGTTTCTGAGTTCCGGGCACAAAAAAGTCATATTTTTTTCCCCAATTTTCAAATAAACGGGCATTTTCGGGGACTAGCCCGCCTTCCCATTAGTCAAGAGGGCAATTCCTCGCACTTAAGGGAGCCATTGAAAGGTGCCCTAAAACACCAGAAACGGGGACTACCCGAGCTAATGATAGAGGCAAGAACACTTTCCGGCCAGGCCTTACATAACCAACCTAAACTGATCCCACTCATCTTTGACCCCGATGTCTCGTACTCTCTCGACCAGGTCATCATAAGAAAATACTGCTCAATCTTTTCCGAAGTGAGAGAAGGAGGGAATAGCGCTACAACCCTAACATAAAGCCCAGCTGAAAACGTTGGGCTACTAGGCTAGCGCGCAATGGCTTTCTCTGATAGGGGCTCGCTTCCGCCCAACCTATACAAGGTGGCTGCTCGCTTTCTCTCAGCCACTAGTGGCTTATGTAGTGGTCGGCATTCCTACGTGCTCCTCCTTGCCCCCCTACTTAAGAATCCAAAGGGCACCTTTGGATGTTGTCGTGACGCTTTGGTTACGAAGGTTACCGGGTTTAGGTTTATGGATTGATTCAGTCAGCGAAAGTCCCTCAAACTCAATCAATATCAACAAGATGTCGTGACCGGTTAGGCTTGGTTGATTTTGTCAGAAAAAAAAGTAGGTTTAGGGGCTTCATTGATTAGTACACCTCCGGTGCTGGTAAGGTCGGGACTGTGGTCGTCCGTCTACGGTTTGCCGGCCGATAAGATCTCTGAGATTGACCAGCCACCAGCTGGGTTGGTTTGGCTATTCTTCCTTTCTATTGAAAAGGAGTCAGCAGTCTGCGCGAGTCACCTTCTTCTAGGCTCCGAGTCACCTTCTTCTAGGCTCCGCTGGACGACACGGCATTCTCGTTCAAATATAGGCCGGCCGTACTTGTGATGGTTCCCAAGGATCCAATTTGACCACTTAGGTCTACGTTGCCACGATATTGTTCTTTGGAAGCGGGCGGGCTGTTAGAATAGAAGTTCGGCCCGGTTTTTTTTGGTGTCGTAGGGGAGGGATTGACCTTTCTAACGCATATTCAGTCGTACCGGCATGGCCCCACTGATTTGTTTTCGATCGGAGCATCAAGCAACGCAACCCGGTTCTACTTGACTAAGCCCCGTGCTCGTCCAAGGAGGGAGTTTGCTTTACCCAACTCCTTTTTTGATAACAAGGCAGAAAGCCCCGACCCAACATTCATTAGTTTCGAATGAAGAATGAAGAGTGCCCTGCCCAAAAAAGCACCTACTCCTATCAAAATGAAAAGCGTGACTTTACTAAACAAGCAAGAAAAGCCCTATATATTCTATTAGTAAAGCGCTAACGAGCAAGAAAACGGATGCGCTAACGCTTTAGGCTTTCGCGCAGCTCAATCCGTTGCTTGTTCTATAGTCAGGGGCCTTTTCAATAAGGCTCACGCTAGGCGCTCACGTTTTTTGGCTTCCCTTAAATCGAATATTTTTTAGTTGGTAAAGACCCACCCCTTGTTTCAGTCATCATGAGTCCCCGGGACCCCGGGACATTGGCTTCCGCCAACAGTGGACTATTAAGGATCGCATCCCGCGCATATTCTACATTATAGCCTGCAACTGATTCAGCTTCCGCTTCTGGGAGATCAAACGGAGCTCGATTAGTTTCTGCTAGACGAGAAATGAAGAACATAACCAATACAGGAAACAAGGGAATACCGGACCATATCTGCTTTTGCGCCATGACAATCTCACTCGAATTACGGGGACCTACACATATTAGTACAGTATACCGGGGTCTCCGGCCAGAACCACACGTGCAAGTTTCCCTGCATGTGGCTCGTCCGTGCTTTCCGAGGCGCTGCCTGTGACTCAGCATGGGAGAAGGGGCGGTACTCCATACTTTCGTGTTCAGAGCATTGTCCGAGTGAGTAGGCAGCGCCTACCAAGCAAAGCTTTCTTGAAGAGGCTGGCCTGGTTCCTTTTCGGCGCCCGCCTTTTATTTCGATGTTGGGTCAAGGCAAGCCCCAGGAAAGTATAGGATGGCTCCCAGCTCTATCTCGGCCGGCATCCTGCTCTCGAGGGGTGGAGTCCTGAAGCGAACTACTCATTGCTGTGTTGCCCCAACCCTAGGAAGGGCATTTGGTGAGGAGCATTGTTTTGAGGGAGGGAAAGCGTGGTTGACAAGCCACTTCGAGGAGGCGACTGGACTGGAGTGCTTTCATCAAATGATGCATGTGGGCTGAGCCATTCCCATCCCAAGTGGTGGCCCGATTCGGCCTGGCCTGGTCGGGAAGAGATTCA
>JAMXBC010000001.1:136227782-136260413 GCA_024138005.1 Lumnitzera racemosa
ATTTTCGGGAGTAGCCTCCTTCCTTTCTATTCCTTGGTAAGCGGACTTCGGGTATAAAACCGGGCGCGCTCTCTACTAAGCATCGAGTCTAGCTTAGCCGGGAGTGATTCCGTAGGAGTTTGGTCCAATTCCCGTTGGAGGGATTGGACATAGCCCGGTTCAATAACCCCCTCGTGAAAATCATACCGGATATTGACCAAGAATTTATTAAATGCGGTTAATTTTGAGAGGGTCAGCGGGTCCTCAATTTCACCAGGGATGTGCACCACCCCGGCACAATAGAAAGGGGAGGCTAGTGCGTCCCACGTATCCTTCTTTAGGATAGGTGTCCCCTGCAGAACCTCTCGCCCTTGTGAGCTTGATGCTTTGAAATTTTCGGAATGGGGAATCACTTCACCACCCGACCCCGAAACCGCACAAGTGCCCATAAGCACTGTCAAGACATCAGAGAAAAAAAAACCAATATGGGAAAGGATAAAGATACGGATACAATAGCAAAAGAGGGAGGTGAAACAAAGAAGAAATATATAAATGATACAAACAAGGGGGAAGCCGTACTTTCTTTTCAGGCGATAGCAATAAAGACGAAAGAGAAGAATCAAGCTTGAGATCAGGATCCCAATCAATAAGAGATTGATTCCAGTGGTCATTATAGCGATTCCTTCTGATCCTAGAAAACGTTCGAAACAACCTGCTACTCCACTACCGAGCAGGGGCAAAAATACGATAAGTAGATACATAATTTCTACTCAGATCAGACAACCAAAAATCAGACAATGACAGAGCGCTCGACCGAAGGAATGAGTCACTCGGAGAAAAAAAAAGAAAGAAGAGAAGTTGCACGCACTAGAAAAAGACTGACGATGACTCGATTACCTAAAGGACCATCTTGCTTTTCAGTCTCGAGCTCGAGGTCTTTCTTGTCTCACACACGAAGACAGAAGCTTTCTTTATATAAGAAATTATCAGTCTTTTTCGCCACACCGGGATTTCTGCCAGTACCAATCGCTACGACATTAGTAGCTTAGCTCTTCGCGCTTCCCGCAGGCCTTTTTATATAGAGAGAGTAAGGGAGGCGGTACGGAAGATTGGTCCGCTCCGCAAAGCTGAGCTTTTCGGTTCGCTCCCCCTATGTAGTCGGCCTTCTTACCAGTTTGCCTCCTTTCTTTTTTCTTTCTCTTGATGAAATATAAGAATGCCCGAGCTCCAGCTTTGCTTGCGTTCTTCACCGGCGCTCGCCGGATCTATCACTCATCCCGCTCCTAAGGTAAGGAGTCTTCTGTGTGTTATAATCTTTACGGGAATGAATCGCATATGTTAGTTGAGAATTGCTTGGGAATTCATTGATAGTTACTTTGCCAGGTTCTAGGGGGCTACTCTTCTTTTTTGTCGATCGAGCCGCTCCCCCTCATTCCACTCGTCCAGCCCTCTGAACTAACTTGCACAATCGAGGCCACAAAGATAGCCAACTCTATGATCAAAGAAATAAGGAAACGGGCGACGATTTGGCACCAGATATCCGGAGGTGTGGAAAGAGCAGCTGTGAGAAGGGGAAAAACCAACAAAAAACGACGATTGTTCGTGAAGGTTTCCACAGAAAGACCCCTTGGTTCTGGCAAACGGATCACAATTACAGGTACCTGGGAGCATACCGATGGAATGAACGAAATACGAACAGTTAACATAATATGGTCATAGATCTTAGGTTGTAACTTTATCATGAGCGAATTTGTTGATGTTGCACCCACGAAGTATGGAAAGTGCCAAACATTGGGAACTACCCGGGAGGAGTTAGGAACAGGAACAAGGAAAAGCGAGAACCACTTAAATGGAAGAATCGATTGTATTTCGTCCTTTGTTCCCCATAGCAACTGGGGATTAAAAAGCACCAAATTTGATAACATATAAAAGGGAAGACGAAGTAAGAGCATGCTATTGAAGACGTTGCAACATATGTTGGGGAGGCCTCCGTTGATTGTGTGCAAACAAAATAAGAGTCAAAAGGCAGGGTAAGAAAGGGTTTAGCTAATGGAAATATTAACTCTTCCGGGAACCAGTAACGCGTAAACCATGTCCAACCAAGACCGATCAATATCCGAACGGAACGGATTCGAACTTCTTCTAGAATAGTATCCGGTGCGATAAAAAATTCATAGGATATATGAAAAGTAATTCAAATATGAGATAGCAATATTTGAGAGGATTCGATTCATTTAAAGTGATCCGACCCCCTTCCCATGCTGCCTGCCAACGACAACTGGTACTTTCGGGTCATCATCCGAGGCCACGCCCCTTACATTCTTGATCGATTTTGACCCAGGTCTCCCGGTTTTCGAGGGAGTCTTTGAATGAATGAAGAGCGGGTATTCGGACCTCTTCGTCCAACTCGTCGACGTCGGCAAGATACTTTACCGCGTCGACGATATTAGACAGCTTCTCCGCGTCTGTGACGCCGGAGTTACGAGCGATTTCTTCCGCCCGGTGACAGATTTGATTTAGCAATCTGTCACATTCAGCGGCATTGGCCTCACTATCTGCCAATAGCTCCTCATAGGTTAATTCAGGAACCATGTTGAGATCCGGCAGACGAGATGGGCCTTCGCTCGGGAGAACACCCCATATGGTACTTTCAAAAAAAAAATTCGGATATATATAGAATGTGGTTCTATATATATATATATATAAAACGAGAAAAAAGAAAATTCGTTGGAAGCGGATACTGCGCATATAAAAAAAAGCCAGTATTGCTTCAAGATGAAAAGGTCCACGCCTGACTATGAAAATATAGAAAGTAAAGAAGAAAAGGCATAACCAGAAGAATTGTGTCAAATAAGTGAATTTATCCAGTTGAGGCATGATTGATTGACAATTTTCTTCACGCTTTTTCATTCACGATTTGTTGTTATAGATTCCTCGTCGATTCTTCCCCTCGTTCCTTTGATCTTGGGCATCTCACTTGGAATGCAATGCATTCTTTTCGATCTTGTACCCTATGTAGGTAGGCTTGCTTCGCATAGGCTACACAAGCTGCGGTGCGGTACACGGAACACCAATCCAATCTCGACGAAAAAAAAAGAAAACTACGCTACGATTCTCAGAATTTACCTGCCCATTAGCAACGTATGCTCAGTGATTATTGTATACGCAATAAGATAAGTCAAGTGCGCTAAAAGGGACCTCGTAGCTCGCAAAGTTAAGTCGTAAGGGTATTCCTATGGTTGATAAGCTACGACTCCTTTTTCTCCTTTCCACACATCTGATTCGGAGGATTCGGGATAAACAGGTGCTGTAGCCCCGGTTCGTTAGCATTCCGCCCTTCAAACTTGGTTACACCAGAAGTCATCATTTCAACGGCAAACTCTATTCCGCCTTCACCACACGTTCCTAAGCGCTTGGTGAGTCGGGTTATCCATGTACTGCCCAGGATCGCGGACCTTTCGTACACGGATTTTAGGGCATTTAGCTAGCCTATATCTCCGCTCTAGCTTCCGTACTCTTTTTCCTATTTCTCTCTCGATATCCTTCTTTCATCCTCGCCATCTTCCCAACGAAATTGATTGGTACACCATCCATCCTGTGCTTGGTTCATGGGAACTGCAAGTTTGACAATCAAAGGTTGGGATATCTCATTTGATCTCAGCAAGCCGCTTCGCGCTCAAAGCGAAAGCCAGATCTTGAAGCTAGAATGCGTGAGAACTAGAGCTTCAAAAGAAGCCGTAGCGAGGGTTGGTAGTGTGGCCGGAGGCCCACTTGCTTCTAACGTTCTGCACCTTCTAACATTAATAAAAGATGTTGAATTGTCGGAAGGCTTTTTATTCGTTCATTCCTGCGAATCCATCGCGTTACTTCGATTAATTTCCCGCGTACGTGCCTTTTCCTACTCCTTAGCATGCCGTCAATTAGCTAAATTTCTTTTAGTCGTGCGAACGAGACCCTCGCGAAGCGGATTCGGTTCCATCCTATACCTCCTATCGAATGGATTTCCCTACAAATGGTTGTCTCCTTTTGGTTGCGATGATTTATTTTGTTCAAAGCGAGGCGAGCGGTGCTATTGTCCCCTTCCTTCTCCTAGCGCTCATTGACATCGTATGCGGGTCATCGGATCGGGAACATCATATATGAAATGACTTGATCCGTGAACGCGCTTACCCAATATTGGCCAGGGAATGGACCAATTCCTTCATTCAATGCATATTGATTGAGAATCTGTGCAGGAGATCGGCCTTCTCTTCTCTCAGGTCCAGAGGGGAACTCTTAGTTAGGTCCCTCAGCGACTTGGATTGATGCCTATCGGTAACAGGAAGCTCGGGATTTGCGCCATGTATGTGGCACACAACTGGTTCTATCGATGCGAATCAACAAATCACAAGGAAGTTTGGTCTTCGGAATCAAGCGGCAAATCATGATACGAGAGGGGAGCTCTGACGTGCCATTTAGTAGCACTCATGGGATAAAGGTGTAACTATTAAGTCAGTCGGGCAAACCCTTTTGAAAATGATCCAAGGGGGGCGAGAGGAGAAGTGTTGTTTGCAAGCGAATCCAAGAATGCCACGAGGCGGAGAGCCTTTCGATGAAGCCTGCACCCACTGGGAAAAAGGAATAATAGACCTTGCCAGAGTTTCCCTGTTAAACAACATAAGAAAAAGCTTCACCGACTGCTTTATCCACAAGAATGTCATAAAGGTTCTCTCCGGTCTTTCTCAAAAAGACAGCTTTAGAGCGCAAGTCAAACTCATGATAGGTGAGCAATCACGCGCACATGGTTTAGCGGTTTGCTGTGCTCTGTGATCTTATTCTTCTCCAAGACCCGACGCTTCATCTGCTTCTTTAGCTTAGTAGGACTTCTTTCACGCTATTGCGTGAAACATTTCCCAATTGAATTGCAAGGGATGACCCTTTCCAGATGCCCGATAGAGGTTGGACAGATTCCTTTTACCAGAAGGAAATAAGGGATTCGCTAATGGCAAGAGAGAAATTGCTAATTAACGATACTGATTCCGGATGCCCGATACCAGAGGGCAGATTGTCCCATATACTTAGAGCAAGAGGAATCGGGTTCCATAGAAACCTACTGTGATTTCCCCTTCCCCTTGGTATAATGGTAGGGTGTTGCCCCGATAGTTCCCATCCCGCAACCTCCTATGGACTCTAAGTGGTGGGATTTCGGGGTAGAAGGTTCATGGTAAGTAGTTCCTATGCGGCGATTAACATCCTTTTAGTATGTAGCGAGATCCGTCCTCCAGATCGATATACAAATCATAACTAAGGCTAGCCCGCTGGTAGTAGAAGGAAGCAGAGATTCAGGCAGCTAGGCATCAGTTTGAGTTCGAGATCGAGACCGAGAAGTAGAGATAGAGGCAAAGGTTGCAGCAGGAGGGAGGTTCAATACCCGATTTGAGAACCTGGTAACCTAGCATCCTCACCCATTGAACCATAGTACCTAGCTTCCATTCGCTCGCGTCCGAACCCGTTGGATCGATATCCAGTTCCACCAGCGGCAGAGACAGTTGGATAGGCACCCCCAGCAGTTGCTTCAGCTGCTTACCTTGAACCAATTGGAATATCACTACCCGTATAGGTATAGACTAAGGCGGATTCCATTGGATTTAACCGGACCGGCCAGCATATGAGTAAGCATCAGTAGTTTCAGTTGATGACCCTGAGGCGAGGAAGAAGTCATCCAAGGTAAGCTCCTTCCTTACCGATCCCTTCCCCCATGCCATCTCTTTTCCGCTGAACTGGTATTGGTGATTGGTCTTTCCTGGTGAATGAGTGTGAATCTCATTAGCTAAAGAATCATTTGCTATGCTGCTTTCTTTCATTATATGTAATAGAGCTAGACTAAGTGATTCCATTAGCCAATAGTAGTCTAGGACTTATCTAGTCTATATCCCCGCGCATATATAAATCTACTCTCTTATCGACCAGAATTTCACTTTCTTTAGATCGCGAGTCAGTCTCTTAGAGTCCTTTCCTTAGTAGCAGGATTCTATCATAGGCGCACTCAGTTGAGTCTAGTTCAGGAGTGAAGGAAGGCTCCAAGTAAGTTTCTTCAAGCACTGGGAATCTATCGCTCTGAGGTCTACTCTTCTGGTAGTACGTGCTTGCCCTGTCCGCTCATCTGATCGAGAATCTCGAATCTGTTTAGCCTTGCTATCATCTGCTGGTCATCCCTTTCATTCAATCTGATGGTAACTGGAATCATAAATATGATGGGGCAATGAGGAAATAAATATAGTATAGCACATCTCTCCACGAATCTCTCTGTCTTGCTATTAGCCCCAGGCTTTCAAGTAGCAGTACCATTCTATAGTCTCTTCGCTTGAGTTCCCTCCTTTCTGGAGTTCACGACTTCTTTCTTTTAAATATCCGAATGTTGAGCCGATATAGCTTCTTTACAGCCGGGGGGAAGTATGGTGGATCAATAATAGGCCTTTCTGAAGGCATAGAAACTACATATGAGGAAGATGCGGATATACAGATACGGAGGAGAGCTCTACCCGGCGGGGTTGGCGTTCATCCCGTAGTTGGAGCGAATCACCCTCAGTATCAGTACGAGTGGGAGGCGCGGAAGTTGCTTGGTCACAACATGTGGTTGTGGGAGTTGCCGGTGTTGGAACATAATGCTTGGCTGGTGAAGTAGTAGAATTCGGTAGGTACGTCGCTTTGGCTTCTTTCTTTAAAAATGTATTTCTGGTTGGCTAGTCAACGGCTGGCGCTTGAATGAGTGTGCTTGCTTTGGTACAAGATAATAGAATATCGAACAAGCCAATTCCGGTGCACGAGATGCGGTTCACTTACTCTTGCAGTTCCTATGGCACCCGCACGATCAATCAAATTAATTCGTAAGGTCTGGGAAAGCGGATCGGTCTAATATCACGAGACTCTTTCTCCTTCTTCTTCAGTAAAGCCTCTGGTATTCGCCCTATTGCGCCAATAAGTTAATAATTCCTTACTCAGAAGTACAGTAATAGAATAGTGCGAAAGGCAAGGACATGCGGGAAGAGAACTATTATAAAAGAAAGAAATCGTAATGAGGGAAAGGACCGATACCGAGACCAATTGAGATAGTTACGAATCGATCTATTTAAGACAGAAAGACGGGAATAGAACAGAAAGAAGTGATCGTGGACGGATTGACCAGTTAGGGGAGGACTTCTTAGATTACAGCTCGAACCTTATTCGCTAACAAGCCAAGGGCCAGAAGAGAGGAAGACAACAAGGGCTGGAGATATTCGTAATACTGAAATCGAGAAAGTGATGCCTATCGACCTCATAACCTACTATCGACTGGGAGAGTTTCCGGAAGAAAGATTCAAGAAAAGCAGAAGAGCAACTGCTAGCGGAAGAGCTACTATCAGGAGAGCTAGAGCTCCTAGGCAAGCAAAAGAGAGACTGAAAGCGATTCACCGGATTGACTGACTGAATAGGACAGATGCGAGCGATAGACGAGAGTTGACCGAAGACCGTAGACAGCAACTGATTCCAAGAAGGGAATTGCTATCGAAGCGCTCAAGCAAGAAGAGAGCGTCATGAACAAGCAAGAAGGAGTCTTTGTCTAAGTAATGGATTCGCGGGCATTCCTCTTTTCTTAATAGAAAGTCTCACTCCATAGGCCTAAAAAAGCAAAGCCCTTTTCTATAGTTATATAATTACTCCCACCTAGAAGACGCTTTCACACGGCTTCTTCTTACACTAAAAGAAATGGCTTACGAGACGAAGTCCTGCACTCCAGAAGTATTGAAACTATTGAAAGCAAAGACCCTAGGCAAGAAGGGACTAGAGTGCGAAAGGGGAGGGAAAGTCATTCATACAAAAAGATTGATAACAATGTGCCAACCCTTACAAAGAGCTTCTTTAGAGAAGCGATGAACGCGATTCACCGATAAAGAAGTAGGCTGCGGCGGGCATGAGATATTGAATTAAAAGAAAAGTAATGAATTACAAGGGATGAGCTAAGCTAAACAGATGCGAGAGTTCACGGATGACCGATCGATACAGTACGAGAGATTCCCCGGGAAGTCTTTCAAAAAAGGAATGAGCGCTCTGCCCTAGCGAAGACGCACGGGAGAGATTCACCAAACTAGGGACATATTCCGGATGACAGCTCGACCGATTAAAGCCATCGATGAGCTAAACAGAGGATCCCTACTTGATACGAAAGAGAACAGGAACTTCACTCATACTTAAATACTTCAATCGATGAACTCCTTGCTGCATCGATGCTCGAGGAAGCAAGAGCAGCGGGATGAGTGCCAACTACAACTACTAATGCTAATGTAAGCCCCTTTCTTGCTCTGCGACTCTCGAACTAGAGGAAGGAAAGCACTATACCCACTCACGGAAGAAGCGAGGACGGGAATCTTGTACTGATTAAGCGGGAAGACCGATCTATTTCATTAAAGGAATAATTGGATTAGCAGGTAGGAAAAGATCAATAAACAGAAGGCCAAAGAGCAAAAGCCACTCATCAATTGCTTGTGAAATGAAGGCTGGGTTGGTTATATACTCTTATGCGCCTTCCTTCTTCGAACCTTTTGGTATGTATTGCCCCCTAACTATAGATCAGATCCACCGGACGAGAAAGTCAATTCCGCACTGCTGCTGAGTCGTCGGACTTATCCACCAAGGGATTCGTGGAATTTCTGTGGATTGTGTTGGGGAAAATCTACAAAAGCTAGGCAGATAGATAGACTCCTTTCCCGCTGCTAAGGGAAAGCAAAAAAGAAAATCAAATGATTGTTTTTTAATCAGCGCCCCCTTTTGGGTATGCAGGTACTAATAGTCCTCTCACTACCAACCAGCAGACATCATCTGGGTGGGTCTTGCCGGTATCAACAACGATAAAAAAACAACCAAATGGAAACAGCAACTAACTATGGCTCTTGGCCCAGACAACGTCCTAGGCGTAGGGGAGATCGGAGCAAGAGGGAACGCCTAGACGACGTTTTTATTCCTGGACTGCAGTAAGTAGATCGAGAGGTCGTTCCGCCCCTTGTTCCCGAAGATGGGTAATCTGTTCTCAAAAAATCTTGCTCCAATCTGACCTAGCTGGCGAGCGATCCCAGTTCGCGACAGAGAACAAGACAGCAAGCGAGCGTACCTTTGTTCGCTTCTTCTCCACCAAGCACAGAAGTTTAAGGATAACTGTTGGTCGGTGGCTACCTAAGGAAACTCCGATTCGATCCGCCCCCCGGCTGGGAGGCATCTACCTCATCCCGATCACAAGGAGAGGTTAACCATGATGGGGGATACTTTTTTTTTCCCTTCCGGAAAGAATGAAATGCATAGGGGACCATCCTTTTGTTGCGGCATGCTCTTCAGATTTACGGATTCGCAGGGGCCTAAGGCCCTACTTAGTTGACTGACAATGACAAAGGCTTGCGAAACTAAGTAGGGCCTTTTCCTTTTTTTATAACCCATTCTCATTATCTTTCATAAGTAAATTAGGCGAACCTATAGGTCCTTAGTAGCGTTGACAAAGAAGAACAGCCGGTTAAAAAAGACAGCGAATCTTTTATTATAGATATATTTTATTATATATATATATAATCTAGTATAATATCTAGATAGATATAGATAGATATTATATTAGATATAGGCCAGCTTGACAAGCTACCCTTACTCTTTCTCTGAGGTGCTCAGAGAAAGATCTCTTTTTTCTAACTTCCACTTATCGATCCCGGCCCGGAAAAGTGACCGACCAGGGCCCTATTGATAAATGAAAGAAAGGGTTTATGAGCCCTAGCCCGCCCACACCTGTGTAGAGTAGATCGTTCAATACCTCCGGCACAAACCCATTTTTGACCTATTGGTCCTAGTATCATAGGCGACCGAACGGCCGCCCCCTAATTACTAGACCGACCTGCTATAATAATTCCATAAACACCTAGCGAAGATATGGCAAACAAATAAAGTAGCCCTATGTTCGGATCTGCCAAGACCATACCATAATCAAAAGGTACAACGGCCCAAGCGACCAAACTTAACATAAATGTAGCCACTGGAGCCATTCTAAAAAGGGAGAAATTAGCACTACTTGGTGAAATAGGTTCTTTTAGAATCAATTTCGAACCATCTGCTAAGGTTGTAACAATCCGAACGATCCCACTACATCAGGACCCTTTCGACGTTGCACAAAAGCCATTACTTTACGTTCAGCTAGCACTAAAAAGGCTACTCCTAGTAGAAGTGGTAGAATTATTCCAAGTATTTCAGCTGGAACAGCTATGTACGTTTTCGATTTTCTATTCACTCATGATCTGGCCTCGTCGACCCGATCATGATATTTCACTCATGATCTGGCCTCGTCGGCCCAATCATGATATTGAAGGATGGGACCTTTTCTCGAAAAAATCCTACTCCCGAGAAGAGTTGAAGATGGTGCAAGATCGAATCCTCTTACCTTACTTCGAATGGAATCTTAGCCCGCCTCAAAAGCTTTCTTTTAGCATAAGGGCATAAACGAAGTCAAGGGATTTCGTTCTAACTAGTGGATGAGAGTAAGCAAGCTACCTTGCCTTTCCCGCAGGAACATCCACAATAGATCCAGTGCGCTTGACTATATCTCCTTCTTTAATAGCGGTATCACTACCAAAGACAACAATCCCTACATTCTCATTTTCAAGATTTAAGGCTATTCCTTTCACACCGCTGGCAAATTCTACCATTTCCCCAGCTTGAATCTCTATCAATCCATAAACACGTGCAACCATCCAACCAGAGAGCCTTAGAACCATGACAGCAGGAGTCTGGTTGCTTCTATGTAGAGCTCACTGGCAGGATTATGTAATTCTAAAAGAAGATTGAGCGCGGGTCAGCACCCAGGCCCGCTGGAGTAGCCATATTTAAGCTCTCCAGGTGGCGAGCTACGTCCAAACTGGTGTGTGATGGAGGAAGGGATAAGTCATGTAACTGAAAGTCATTCTCGATCAAGCGAGAAGCCTTGTTAAGCAAGAGCTCATGGCTATCGCCTGGATCCGGTTTGAGCCTTTCAAACCCATCAAAATAATTCATACGGGCTGTATCGACAGGTTCAATTTGCCTGTTCGTCGGCCTACGAAATAACCACGAAAAAAATTCCTTCATTTCAAATTTACGATCATAGCTCTGCCCACTTTTTATCACTCTTTTATGGTGAGTGGGACTGAAGTCTTGTTTTACGCCATAGACTTCTTTGGCGTTTGAAATTCAGTGGCGTGTTCCGCCACAACTGTTTGGGATGAGATTAAGTTGAAAAACGAAAAAGTATGTCACCGCTAAGCATAGCTACCAATGCAACCCAGTTTGTCTTATAATACGATGATAGTAGCAAGCAAGTCCTTCTTTCTTTATATACACAATTCTCAGTCCAGTCGAATGCGAGCGGTAAGCCAGTGGTTCTTTTCAATCAATCAAGCGAGCCAATCATCGGTCCAAAGGGCTTGTCTTCGGTCTGTCAATCAACTTCCTGCTCTCAGTCAGTCCAGGCCAAGGGTAAAAGGCTTGCAAACAGTGCAAAGGGCAATCTCGCAAGCTTCAGCTTTCCAGTATAGTTCTTCGCTCGGTATGCTTTCTTCCTATTCTTTTGCAAGTCTTTCTATATGGTTCCACTCAGGCATTCCATTGATACGCTCGGGTTCGTTCAGAAGAGGTGGACAGACAAGGACTTGACTCATTGCCATCGGTGAAATGAATCCATTTTCATCTATCTGTCTTTCTTGGTTCAACTCGGGAAATGTTTTGAATTCATGTTGTCAGTCTCAACTGGAGTATACCCTCTCCATTGGGTTCGTAGTGTTCACGTGATCGAAATGCATTGGATGTATGCCCGGGCAATTCCAATATTTCATAGATAGAGTTTTTATGTCATGTCTAGATGATCACTACTGACAGTGAGATCAGAAAAGCAAGGAGCTTTCTTTCGATAGTGCTAATGTGGAAATGGAAAGATGTGAAATTCATTCCTCAATCTTTTGCCGTATAGCGTACTTTATCGAAAAGGTTGAGCATTCTTTCATTTAGAGATGTCACATCAATCAGAACTACTGTTTGAGACAAGGCATTCTCACCCCTCAACGTCTCGAAAGAAGAGACAAGGGCTGGAAAGAAGCAAAGAGTCTCCTCATAGCACTACTTCTCAGAGATAGCGTTAACGGATCTATTTCATTTCATAGTGCTACGCTTCGTTCGCATGAAGAAAGGAAGGAAGATAGTCTGGTCGGTTTCCCTTAACTTAACAAGGGTCAGCACTCACAGGTTATGAGCCTTGCGAGCTGACCTAACTGCTCGACTCCGCGCATCTTTTCCTAGTCTTATTCAATCTATCATGAAAGCTCTTTATCCTTTTTTTGGTGGAAACCGTACTCCGCGAATGTGGTTTATACGCGAAAGCTGGCACTTGGATTTTTACATGATAAGCGAACCTTCGCATCTTTTGTTCTAAGTTCTTCCTTTGCAGCAATTACTAGATCTTCCTTTTCAGATGCGTGGGTCAGCAAGCCCAAGCCTTTGTTGTAGTTTCAGTCAAAATAGAAAAAAATAAGGAATTTGCGATCCTGACTCGCGCAGCATCCCGATCGCAGTGAAGTCACTAATCAAATTCCCCAAAAGACGAGATTAAAGTCTTATTCTAGCGCATTCACAAAAGCTTTTTTCAGGGAGCAATTCCTTTTCAAGATTGGCAGTTCTTGGTTCATAGATCCGCCCGGTGACAAAAAGCATCCTTTAAGTGAGAACCAAAAAGGAAAGAATGCCATCCCTGCTTCTTGGGGAAGGAGGGGCGGGCAGGCGAACGGGAAAATCTATCGCGCTTGTGGGGGCTGCCCTTTTTTGAAGGACACGGTGGGATCTTTGAGCATCATCAGAAGTGGGCACGGGAATAGTGAAACAGTTCGGTTCCTATCTACCGTTGGTGTGAAAGGCCATCGCTGCAAACAAAGATATAAAGCAAGACAGAGTCGTCAATTATAGAGACCATCGGTGCCTCCCAAAGTGTCTCCCTTCCCTATCGTTCGTATAATTCGTTGACTGCGACCCACCTAGCATAGTCAATAATCTTTCTGGATACCCATCCAGTCCGCGACATTAATTACCATGTTGTAATCCATCGTTGTGATAACAACCCAGCCCCCTAACCAATAACTGTTTCAAGAAAGAAAGAAAAAAAGGGAGTGGGAATTCATCCCAACTGTGATTTAATTTTGACGAAACCAGGTATGAAGTGACTGGTTCGATAGGACCAGGAACGATAGTAGCTCGAACGAAGTGAGAGGGTAGAAAATGCTCGAACGATAGGGAGAGGTTATAGAATACGCTCGACTGGTTGGAGAGGAAGTTGGGTGAGCTCGACTGAAGGGAGAGGGACGAGGAAGCTTTAGCGAGGCTTAAGCGACTACGTACGAATGCATTGGAGCTGAATTCTTTCATCACCTTTTGCTAGATCTAGATAGAGTCGAGGAAAAAGACAATGCGCAAGCATGAAGAGAAAAATCCCCTTATCCGTATTCCTATTATTCTTTTGCGCTAGGAGCAGTATGCAGGCTAGGAACCTTTCCTAGGTTGTAAAGAATATATTAGTAAGGCAAGTGACTCCGTTCCAGACTTGTGTTCCTAAGTGCACAGAATCGTCTCGCCGCCGGATCAATCGTAAAGAAAGCAAAGCATCAGCAGGAGAAGCTTTCTCTATATAAAGTGATTCCCAAAGGAAAAGGAAAATGAGCTAGAGCATGAGCAAGATTCTTTCCTGAACCAAGGGCACCCACACTCGGTTAAGTTAAGGGATAGACCGAACCAGCTCACTAACGAAATTGAAGATCTGGGAATCTTACCCGAAGCACATCTCGTTGGATGGATGTCGTTGCCGCGAAGTGAGCCACCTTCTGCCTTTGTAGCCTAGATCGTGCTCAGCTGGATAGGTTCTTACTCTTACTTACGGATCGAAATAACAAAATATAGAAAGAGCTAGAGCCCTGCTGTTCTAAAGCACAAGTCAGGGCTTTTTTGTTCCACCAGAGATAGTATATTATCACACTGAATCAATCATTCGAAGGGGTTGGCGGGGAAGTAAGCGAATGGAGTCTTCCAAACACCTGAGGAGCGAGCTTATTTACAACCTAAGAATGGATGTTCCGATTGAAGCTGTGGTTCCAACTGGATCCGACTCATGTATCGGTAAAGGTCAGTTCCACGATCAGTTAGAAGTGGTCGCTCGTTGTGTTCCTGGATTGAGTCGTTCTGGTCTCGGTTCAGGGATGTGTCGTTCTATGGGTCTTCCCTATCCACACTCCTGACTTACCATATATCCTCCCTCAGTCCATTCGGACGAAGTTATCATACATGCCATCATTTCGCCCCGCTTCTTTCCGACTCCATTTAGTCTAAAAAATCTACACCATGCCTGTGCTATCACTGTTCAGGCCGGTCGAGCCGTGCTCCTCCGAGTGACTGACCATCACTGACGACTCCTTGCTTTCGCTGAGCCAAACCCCTATGTCTTGGTACTCTACCCTCCCATTCATAAGAGAGTGGTAGTTGTCACCGGAAGCAGGTGAAAGCTGTGAGTTGAGTAAGTATTGTCAACAACGCTTCGCACAACTAAATACTAACACACTGTTCACTTCTTTACTTCTCCACCGCCAAAACAAAATTACTTATTAAATTCATACAGGCACGCATGAAAGACGAGCGAAAAAGGATGAATTTACCTTAAAAGCTCGCGGGCCCCGACCGATGGTCGTTCCTAGGCCCAGTCAACCACTTATGATGACTTCGCCTTTACCTACCAGTACTGGGCCTCCCCGTACGATGAGATGCGGCCGTCACGTCAATATCACAGGCTTTTAGTCAAGCAATGCACCTGGCTTATACAGATAACGAATAGAAATACTTAACCAGAATTTCACTTACGGCACGGCACGAAAACAAGTCGATAGGCAAGAGCTCGCTTCCCTCGGATAGTGGCAGACAGAAAGGAGTAGTTCGCTCAGATAGGCCATACTCATACTAGAAAACTTTTTTAGAAACTAGATTACGCTCCTGCCCTTAGGAAGCAAGTAGGAGAAGTAGCAAAGGTTGGTACAAGACAAGTAGATAGATTTTGAGCAGGAGATCAATTAGAAAGAAAAGAAGCCGGGGCCTTGCCATTTAGGCTCTCACTTTCTCCAGGTCCGTCGGTTGATAATAATCGGCGTTCGTACCATGAGGACTAAGTCTCCCTTCTTGAAAGAGCGTAGTCTGACCCGTTTGTTGAAGTGGCCATCCTTTGTTGATAGATCTCCAAGTTCTGCTGCACTTGAAGCCTCCTTTCATTGATCGGCCTTCCTTTTCTAGAAGGAGTCGATCCCAGTCCAGTAACGGCGAACAAGCCGGGATTTCCTTTTTTATCTGATTGCAGCAAATACTGAAACAGCTTTCGACCAGCCCTTGAAGTTCAATGTCCATAAGGACACCTCATACTCCGCCCAACAATCCATCTGTCTTTCGAAACGGGGAATCACACCTTCCTTTCTCTTGTCCTTATGGGTGGAAGACTGACTTGAGCCATCCTTGTCACCACTGTGGCCCTTGTCCTTCTCTCCCCCACCTTTGCCTAGGGCACTCTTGATAGACTTGGACTTGGAGGAGTCTGTCTTCTTAAACTCTATCAGCTTCTCTGCTGCCGCCATTGCCGATGCGAGGTCTTGCACCCCGCGGCGTTCCAGCTCTTGCTCGGCCCAGTTTTGTAACCCATCCATGAAGTTGAATAAGCACTCTTTTTCTGGCATATCAGGCACCTCGAGCATGAGTGTGGGGAACTCCTTCACATAGTCGCGGATGGAGCCCGTGTGCTTCAACCGCTTTCCATTCTTTCGGGCTTCTTGATCTCCTTTCTTTTTTAAATCCTCCCAAGTGTTGATGGTGCAAGTGCCTCGTGGGTTGGTTTGGCAGCATGCCGCCTACGCCACCACAGCGTAGCAGTCTCGGTAAAGTACATAGTGGTAGTGCTTTGGCCTCTAAAGGCTCTTTTCAAAACTGCAAAGCTTAGCTCAGCCGGAGTTCAGCCAGTCACTCCCACTGCCTCTCCCTCTTGTTGGTTTATAATCCGAGAGTAAAAAAACCAAAGTGACAGAAGGTTTTTGACTTTTCCAGGGCCTCTATAACTAGAACTTCAAACTGATGATCTTTCCACCTAGCTCCCGTCACCCTTAGAGTGGCTTACGCTCCTAGAAGAGCTTTTTCTTAATCACGATAGAGAAAAGGCCTTGACTCAACTATCCGATTTCAATGTAGCAGTGGAGGAATTCGTTTAGTATATTAAACAGATTCATCACACAAGTTAAGAAAGACCGCTTTCTACGATCAAAAAAGGAATAGGAATCGTATTTGAACTAAGAGATCAAGCAAGTATATCAGAAAAAGTGAGTTCTTCCTTGAATCTCAAGGAGCTTTAGCTACTCTCCCTATCGTCTAGCTCGTAAACTCGCTCCTACCAAGGGCTCTACGCTTTCTCGGCTTTCACTGAACCTGACTTGAGGAGTGAAAGGGGCTGGCAGTAGTAGTATACATACAACATAGAGCTATGCCCTTCGTTGCAAAGACCAGATTTTGATTTGTAAAATAGACAAAAGCAAGCGTCTGCTCATATGCTATTACTTGGCGAAATGGCTAGCAAGACAGTCAAGCAGGCCGGTCAGGCAGATTCTAGAAAAGCGCTTATTCCGACAAGAGCTTCTCAAGCAGTGAATTCTTCCATTCTAGCATCACATCAATAGCTGCTCCTTCTGGTTGAGGGCAAGCCTAAACCATCTCTTGCTAACTGCGCATTCTCTGCTCGTGTCTATCTTTGCTATTCAGTTGAATGTCGGAAATCGGATGCTGTTGAAAGAGAAATGGAATCCGGTGCTATTGACTCAGCTGTGAGGTTTGGATTGGACAAATCCGGTCTTTGCGACGTGAAGAAGAATGCCTTGTTACAGTGAATCCGATCAATAGTTCAGATCCCCTAGTCGAAGGAATAGGACAAGGAAATGTCCATTTCTGGAAATTCTCCGGCATTAGCATCAGCAGAACTATACTATCAACTGAATGCTTTCGATTGTTTGCAAGATCCGCTGTGATGTGCAGATGGACCAGAATATGCTGTTCGGGATTAAGAAGAAGGCAATGCCCAATCTTGTGCATGTAAAGAAGAAGGTTAGAACGAAGAAGCTGTTTGCGAAGGAACTGATTGTCCTAGATTGACACGGGAACAAAGCTTCAACTGAAAGCAAGCAAGTGGAAAAAGGAGCTTGTTTACGAGCTAGAACGAATGTGAGAGGTTTTTCTCGTAAACTCGCTTTCCTTATTCTCTCTTTCTTTGAATTAGTCGATCTGATTTACTATTCAAAAAAGTCTTTTCTTTATCAGTTCGAGAAAGCTCATTCGGGATGCTTTGATCCTTCTTTCATTCTTTATAGGGGAGTCAGTCGTCATGGAACAAGCATAACATATTTCCATTCGTGGACCCGGAAAGAAAGGGGCGCGCATGTCATATACGATGGAATGAGATAGATCCCATCCTCACCCCCACCTGGCTGCTCAATACCAACCATTAGAGGTGAGGTGGCTTACGCCTTCCCAAGGGGATAGGAACGTACTGAATCAACAGGCAGGCAGACAGGACTGACGCGAACGAGCAATCGAACATTCCCGCTAATCACTCGTACTCCTCCTAGCTCATGATTCAGTCTGTGGTCACGGAGCTATGGTTGACCTCTGTACTAAAGTACCTGGTCCTTTACTTGACCAAGGAAAGACACCTAAGAAATGTGCCGAGCAGAATAGCAGCATCATGCTTTCATTTCATAAGGATGTTAAGCTAGCTCGATCGCAGGAAATGATGGAAAGGTTGAAGCCCCAGTGGCAAGAAGAACAAGGTAACGGATGGAAGATAGATAGAACGAGGTTACATTGGAACTGGCAGTCAAGTAATCAAGCTACTGCCCTTCCAAGGGCTATGAGGGAGTCAAGCCTACCTTCTTCTCGAGCCAGGAGCCTGCCTTTGGATGGGCTTTTGGGAATGAATGATAGAGCACAGGCAAGGCATAAGTCCAAAAGAAGCACGGGCATTTGCTGGGACTTGAAGAGATGCGATCGGCTATCTCTTTTAATGGATTGATGCGTAAAGTCAGGCTTCCTTCTATCATTTGGTATACCCAAGCCCAGTCTCTCTTGCACATCCGGTCTTAGCCCCGCACCCAATCCCTACGGTTGATAGGCGCACCGATTCCATTCATGATTAGAATGAGTAGGTTTAGGTAATTCCTTGCCGGTAGTTTAGTTCACTCGCTTGCACTGGTTGGGTGACTTGATCGAAGGAACGAAGTTCACTTGACTTTCCAATCAAAGTACCCGATCCTTTAGCGAGAATCAATAAAAAGAGATGGGCGAGCCCTTTCTGAGGATCGAAAGGACTTATTCTAGCATGCCCATTCAAGTCCCAGCAAATGCCCGTGCTTCTTTTGGACTTATGCCTTGCCTGTGCTCTATCATTCATTCCCAAAAGCCCATCCAAAGGCAGGCTCCTGGCTCGAGAAGAAGGTAGGCTTGACTCCCTCATAGCCCTTGGAAGGGCAGTAGCTTGATTA
The DNA here is from genome assembly GCA_024138005.1 of Lumnitzera racemosa. Lineage (NCBI taxonomy): Eukaryota > Viridiplantae > Streptophyta > Magnoliopsida > Myrtales > Combretaceae > Lumnitzera > Lumnitzera racemosa. The sequence goes on from JAMXBC010000001.1 coordinate 136,246,367, forward strand.
CTTGACTGCCAGTTCCAATGTAACCTCGTTCTATCTATCTTCCATCCGTTACCTTGTTCTTCTTGCCACTGGGGCTTCAACCTTTCCATCATTTCCTGCGATCGAGCTAGCTTAACATCCTTATGAAATGAAAGCATGATGCTGCTATTCTGCTCGGCACATTTCTTAGGTGTCTTTCCTTGGTCAAGTAAAGGACCAGGTACTTTAGTACAGAGGTCAACCATAGCTCCGTGACCACAGACTGAATCATGAGCTAGGAGGAGTACGAGTGATTAGCGGGAATGTTCGATTGCTCGTTCGCGTCAGTCCTGTCTGCCTGCCTGTTGATTCAGTACGTTCCTATCCCCTTGGAAGGCGTAAGCCACCTCACCTCTAATGGTTGGTATTGAGCAGCCAGGTGGGGGTGAGGATGGGATCTATCTCATTCCATCGTATATGACATGCGCGCCCCTTTCTTTCCGGTCCACGAATGGAAATATGTTATGCTTGTTCCATGACGACTGACTCCCCTATAAAGAATGAAAGAAGGATCAAAGCATCCCGAATGAGCTTTCTCGAACTGATAAAGAAAAGACTTTTTGAATAGTAAATCAGATCGACTAATTCAAAGAAAGAGAGAATAAGGAAAGCGAGTTTACGAGAAAAACCTCTCACATTCGTTCTAGCTCGTAAACAAGCTCCTTTTTCCACTTGCTTGCTTTCAGTTGAAGCTTTGTTCCCGTGTCAATCTAGGACAATCAGTTCCTTCGCAAACAGCTTCTTCGTTCTAACCTTCTTCTTTACATGCACAAGATTGGGCATTGCCTTCTTCTTAATCCCGAACAGCATATTCTGGTCCATCTGCACATCACAGCGGATCTTGCAAACAATCGAAAGCATTCAGTTGATAGTATAGTTCTGCTGATGCTAATGCCGGAGAATTTCCAGAAATGGACATTTCCTTGTCCTATTCCTTCGACTAGGGGATCTGAACTATTGATCGGATTCACTGTAACAAGGCATTCTTCTTCACGTCGCAAAGACCGGATTTGTCCAATCCAAACCTCACAGCTGAGTCAATAGCACCGGATTCCATTTCTCTTTCAACAGCATCCGATTTCCGACATTCAACTGAATAGCAAAGATAGACACGAGCAGAGAATGCGCAGTTAGCAAGAGATGGTTTAGGCTTGCCCCTCAACCAGAAGGAGCAGCTATTGATGTGATGCTAGAATGGAAGAATTCACTGCTTGAGAAGCTCTTGTCGGAATAAGCGCTTTTCTAGAATCTGCCTGACCGGCCTGCTTGACTGTCTTGCTAGCCATTTCGCCAAGTAATAGCATATGAGCAGACGCTTGCTTTTGTCTATTTTACAAATCAAAATCTGGTCTTTGCAACGAAGGGCATAGCTCTATGTTGTATGTATACTACTACTGCCAGCCCCTTTCACTCCTCAAGTCAGGTTCAGTGAAAGCCGAGAAAGCGTAGAGCCCTTGGTAGGAGCGAGTTTACGAGCTAGACCGATAGGGAGAGTAGCTAAAGCTCCTTGAGATTCAAGGAAGAACTCACTTTTTCTGATATACTTGCTTGATCTCTTAGTTCAAATACGATTCCTATTCCTTTTTTGATCGTAGAAAGCGGTCTTTCTTAACTTGTGTGATGAATCTGTTTAATATACTAAACGAATTCCTCCACTGCTACATTGAAATCGGATAGTTGAGTCAAGGCCTTTTCTCTATCGTGATTAAGAAAAAGCTCTTCTAGGAGCGTAAGCCACTCTAAGGGTGACGGGAGCTAGGTGGAAAGATCATCAGTTTGAAGTTCTAGTTATAGAGGCCCTGGAAAAGTCAAAAACCTTCTGTCACTTTGGTTTTTTTACTCTCGGATTATAAACCAACAAGAGGGAGAGGCAGTGGAGTGACTGGCTGAACTCCGGCTGAGCTAAGCTTTGCAGTTTTGAAAAGAGCCTTTAGAGGCCAAAGCACTACCACTATGTACTTTACCGAGACTGCTACGCTGTGGTGGCGTAGGCGGCATGCTGCCAAACCAACCCACGAGGCACTTGCACCATCAACACTTGGGAGGATTTAAAAAAGAAAGGAGATCAAGAAGCCCGAAAGAATGGAAAGCGGTTGAAGCACACGGGCTCCATCCGCGACTATGTGAAGGAGTTCCCCACACTCATGCTCGAGGTGCCTGATATGCCAGAAAAAGAGTGCTTATTCAACTTCATGGATGGTTACAAAACTGGGCCGAGCAAGAGCTGGAACGCCGCGGGTGCAAGACCTCGCATCGGCAATGGCGGCAGCAGAGAAGCTGATAGAGTTTAAGAAGACAGACTCCTCCAAGTCCAAGTCTATCAAGAGTGCCCTAGGCAAAGGTGGGGAGAGAAGGACAAGGGCCACAGTGGTGACAAGGATGGCTCAAGTCAGTCTTCCACCCATAAGGACAAGAGAAAGGAAGGTGTGATTCCCCGTTTCGAAAGACAGATGGATTGTTGGGGGGAGTATGAGGTGTCCTTATGGACATTGAACTTCAAGGGCTGGTCGAAAGCTGTTTCAGTATTTGCTGCAATCAGATAAAAAAGGAAATCCCGGCTTGTTCGCCGTTACTGGACTGGGATCGACTCCTTCTAGAAAAGGAAGGCCGATCAATGAAAGGAGGCTTCAAGTGCAGCAGAACTTGGAGATCTATCAACAAAGGATGGCCACTTCAACAAACGGGTCAGACTACGCTCTTTCAAGAAGGGAGACTTAGTCCTCATGGTACGAACGCCGATTATTATCAACCGACGGACCTGGAGAAAGTGAGAGCCTAAATGGCAAGGCCCCCGGCTTCTTTTCTTTCTAATTGATCTCCTGCTCAAAATCTATCTACTTGTCTTGTACCAACCTTTGCTACTTCTCCTACTTGCTTCCTAAGGGCAGGAGCGTAATCTAGTTTCTAAAAAAGTTTTCTAGTATGAGTATGGCCTATCTGAGCGAACTACTCCTTTCTGTCTGCCACTATCCGAGGGAAGCGAGCTCTTGCCTATCGACTTGTTTTCGTGCCGTGCCGTAAGTGAAATTCTGGTTAAGTATTTCTATTCGTTATCTGTATAAGCCAGGTGCATTGCTTGACTAAAAGCCTGTGATATTGACGTGACGGCCGCATCTCATCGTACGGGGAGGCCCCAGTACTGGTAGGTAAAGGCGAAGTCATCATAAGTGGTTGACTGGCCTAGGAACGACCATCGGTCGGGCCCGCGAGCTTTTAAGGTAAATTCATCCTTTTTCGCTCGTCTTTCATGCGTGCCTGTATGAATTTAATAAGTAATTTTGTTTTGGCGGTGGAGAAGTAAAGAAGTGAACAGTGTGTTAGTATTTAGTTGTGCGAAGCGTTGTTGACAATACTTACTCAACTCACAGCTTTCACCTGCTTCCGGTGACAACTACCACTCTCTTATGAATGGGAGGGTAGAGTACCAAGACATAGGGGTTTGGCTCAGCGAAAGCAAGGAGTCGTCAGTGATGGTCAGTCACTCGGAGGAGCACGGCTCGACCGGCCTGAACAGTGATAGCACAGGCATGGTGTAGATTTTTTAGACTAAATGGAGTCGGAAAGAAGCGGGGCGAAATGATGGCATGTATGATAACTTCGTCCGAATGGACTGAGGGAGGATATATGGTAAGTCAGGAGTGTGGATAGGGAAGACCCATAGAACGACACATCCCTGAACCGAGACCAGAACGACTCAATCCAGGAACACAACGAGCGACCACTTCTAACTGATCGTGGAACTGACCTTTACCGATACATGAGTCGGATCCAGTTGGAACCACAGCTTCAATCGGAACATCCATTCTTAGGTTGTAAATAAGCTCGCTCCTCAGGTGTTTGGAAGACTCCATTCGCTTACTTCCCCGCCCAACCCCCTTCGAATGATTGATTCAGTGTGATAATATACTATCTCTGGTGGAACAAAAAAGCCCTGACTTGTGCTTTAGAACAGCAGGGCTCTAGCTCTTTCTATATTTTGTTATTTCGATCCGTAAGTAAGAGTAAGAACCTATCCAGCTGAGCACGATCTAGGCTACAAAGGCAGAAGGTGGCTCACTTCGCGGCAACGACATCCATCCAACGAGATGTGCTTCGGGTAAGATTCCCAGATCTTCAATTTCGTTAGTGAGCTGGTTCGGTCTATCCCTTAACTTAACCGAGTGTGGGTGCCCTTGGTTCAGGAAAGAATCTTGCTCATGCTCTAGCTCATTTTCCTTTTCCTTGGGAATCACTTTATATAGAGAAAGCTTCTCCTGCTGATGCTTTGCTTTCATACGATTGATCCGGCGGCGAGACGATTCTGTGCACTTAGGAACACAAGTCTGGAACGGAGTCACTTGCCTTACTAATATATTCTTTACAACCTAGGAAAGGTTCCTAGCCTGCATACTGCTCCTAGCGCAAAAGAATAATAGGAATACGGATAAGGGGATTTTTCTCTTCATGCTTGCGCATTGTCTTTTTCCTCGACTCTATCTAGATCTAGCAAAAGGTGATGAAAGAATTCAGCTCCAATGCATTCGTACGTAGTCGCTTAAGCCTCGCTAAAGCTTCCTCGTCCCTCTCCCTTCAGTCGAGCTCACCCAACTTCCTCTCCAACCAGTCGAGCGTATTCTATAACCTCTCCCTATCGTTCGAGCATTTTCTACCCTCTCACTTCGTTCGAGCTACTATCGTTCCTGGTCCTATCGAACCAGTCACTTCATACCTGGTTTCGTCAAAATTAAATCACAGTTGGGATGAATTCCCACTCCCTTTTTTTCTTTCTTTCTTGAAACAGTTATTGGTTAGGGGCTGGGTTGTTATCACAACGATGGATTACAACATGGTAATTAATGTCGCGGACTGGATGGGTATCCAGAAAGATTATTGACTATGCTAGGTGGGTCGCAGTCAACGAATTATACGAACGATAGGGAAGGGAGACACTTTGGGAGGCACCGATGGTCTCTATAATTGACGACTCTGTCTTGCTTTATATCTTTGTTTGCAGCGATGGCCTTTCACACCAACGGTAGATAGGAACCGAACTGTTTCACTATTCCCGTGCCCACTTCTGATGATGCTCAAAGATCCCACCGTGTCCTTCAAAAAAGGGCAGCCCCCCACAAGCGCGATAGATTTTCCCGTTCGCCTGCCCGCCCCTCCTTCCCCAAGAAGCAGGGATGGCATTCTTTCCTTTTGGTTCTCACTTAAAGGATGCTTTTTGTCACCGGCGGATCTATGAACCAAGAACTGCCAATCTTGAAAAGGAATTGCTCCCTGAAAAAAGCTTTTGTGAATGCGCTAGAATAAGACTTTAATCTCGTCTTTTGGGGAATTTGATTAGTGACTTCACTGCGATCGGGATGCTGCGCGAGTCAGGATCGCAAATTCCTTATTTTTTTCTATTTTGACTGAAACTACAACAAAGGCTTGGGCTTGCTGACCCACGCATCTGAAAAGGAAGATCTAGTAATTGCTGCAAAGGAAGAACTTAGAACAAAAGATGCGAAGGTTCGCTTATCATGTAAAAATCCAAGTGCCAGCTTTCGCGTATAAACCACATTCGCGGAGTACGGTTTCCACCAAAAAAAGGATAAAGAGCTTTCATGATAGATTGAATAAGACTAGGAAAAGATGCGCGGAGTCGAGCAGTTAGGTCAGCTCGCAAGGCTCATAACCTGTGAGTGCTGACCCCTTGTTAAGTTAAGGGAAACCGACCAGACTATCTTCCTTCCTTTCTTCATGCGAACGAAGCGTAGCACTATGAAATGAAATAGATCCGTTAACGCTATCTCTGAGAAGTAGTGCTATGAGGAGACTCTTTGCTTCTTTCCAGCCCTTGTCTCTTCTTTCGAGACGTTGAGGGGTGAGAATGCCTTGTCTCAAACAGTAGTTCTGATTGATGTGACATCTCTAAATGAAAGAATGCTCAACCTTTTCGATAAAGTACGCTATACGGCAAAAGATTGAGGAATGAATTTCACATCTTTCCATTTCCACATTAGCACTATCGAAAGAAAGCTCCTTGCTTTTCTGATCTCACTGTCAGTAGTGATCATCTAGACATGACATAAAAACTCTATCTATGAAATATTGGAATTGCCCGGGCATACATCCAATGCATTTCGATCACGTGAACACTACGAACCCAATGGAGAGGGTATACTCCAGTTGAGACTGACAACATGAATTCAAAACATTTCCCGAGTTGAACCAAGAAAGACAGATAGATGAAAATGGATTCATTTCACCGATGGCAATGAGTCAAGTCCTTGTCTGTCCACCTCTTCTGAACGAACCCGAGCGTATCAATGGAATGCCCTGAGTGGAACCATATAGAAAGACTTGCAAAAGAATAGGAAGAAAGCATACCGAGCGAAGAACTATACTGGAAAGCTGAAGCTTGCGAGATTGCCCTTTGCACTGTTTGCAAGCCTTTTACCCTTGGCCTGGACTGACTGAGAGCAGGAAGTTGATTGACAGACCGAAGACAAGCCCTTTGGACCGATGATTGGCTCGCTTGATTGATTGAAAAGAACCACTGGCTTACCGCTCGCATTCGACTGGACTGAGAATTGTGTATATAAAGAAAGAAGGACTTGCTTGCTACTATCATCGTATTATAAGACAAACTGGTTGCATTGGTAGCTATGCTTAGCGGTGACATACTTTTTCGTTTTCAACTTAATCTCATCCCAAACAGTTGTGGCGGAACACGCCACTGAATTTCAAACGCCAAAGAAGTCTATGGCGTAAAACAAGACTTCAGTCCCACTCACCATAAAAGAGTGATAAAAAGTGGGCAGAGCTATGATCGTAAATTTGAAATGAAGGAATTTTTTCGTGGTTATTTCGTAGGCCGACGAACAGGCAAATTGAACCTGTCGATACAGCCCGTATGAATTATTTTGATGGGTTTGAAAGGCTCAAACCGGATCCAGGCGATAGCCATGAGCTCTTGCTTAACAAGGCTTCTCGCTTGATCGAGAATGACTTTCAGTTACATGACTTATCCCTTCCTCCATCACACACCAGTTTGGACGTAGCTCGCCACCTGGAGAGCTTAAATATGGCTACTCCAGCGGGCCTGGTGCTGACCCCGCGCTCAATCTTCTTTTAGAATTACATAATCCTGCCAGTGAGCTCTACATAGAAGCAACCAGACTCCTGCTGTCATGGTTCTAAGGCTCTCTGGTTGGATGGTTGCACGTGTTTATGGATTGATAGAGATTCAAGCTGGGAAATGGTAGAATTTGCCAGCGGTGTGAAAGGAATAGCCTTAAATCTTGAAAATGAGAATGTAGGATTGTTGTCTTTGGTAGTGATACCGCTATTAAAGAAGGAGATATAGTCAAGCGCACTGGATCTATTGTGGATGTTCCTGCGGGAAAGGCAAGGTAGCTTGCTTACTCTCATCCACTAGTTAGAACGAAATCCCTTGACTTCGTTTATGCCCTTATGCTAAAAGAAAGCTTTTGAGGCGGCTAAGATTCCATTCGAAGTAAGGTAAGAGGATTCGATCTTGCACCATCTTCAACTCTTCTCGGAGTAGGATTTTTTCGAGAAAAGGTCCCATCCTTCAATATCATGATTGGGCCGACGAGGCCAGATCATGAGTGAAATATCATGATCGGGTCGACGAGGCCAGATCATGAGTGAATAGAAATCGAAAACGTACATAGCTGTTCCAGCTGAAATACTTGGAATAATTCTACCACTTCTACTAGGAGTAGCCTTTTTAGTGCTAGCTGAACGTAAAGTAATGGCTTTTGTGCAACGTCGAAAGGGTCCTGATGTAGTGGGATCGTTCGGATTGTTACAACCTCTAGCAGATGGTTCGAAATTGATTCTAAAAGAACCTATTTCACCAAGTAGTGCTAATTTCTCCCTTTTTAGAATGGCTCCAGTGGCTACATTTATGTTAAGTTTGGTCGCTTGGGCCGTTGTACCTTTTGATTATGGTATGGTCTTGGCAGATCCGAACATAGGCTACTTTATTTGTTTGCCATATCTTCGCTAGGTGTTTATGGAATTATTATAGCAGGTCGGTCTAGTAATTAGGGGGCGGCCGTTCGGTCGCCTATGATACTAGGACCAATAGGTCAAAAATGGGTTTGTGCCGGAGGTATTGAACGATCTACTCTACACAGGTGTGGGCGGGCTAGGCTCATAAACCCTTTCTTTCATTTATCAATAGGGCCCTGGTCGGTCACTTTTCCGGGCCGGGATCGATAAGTGGAAGTTAGAAAAAAGAGATCTTTCTCTGAGCACCTCAGAGAAAGAGTAAGGGTAGCTTGTCAAGCTGGCCTATATCTAATATAATATCTATCTATATCTATCTAGATATTATACTAGATTATTATATATATAATAAAATATATCTATAATAAAAGATTCGCTGTCTTTTTTAACCGCTGTTCTTCTTTGTCAACGCTACTAAGGACCTATAGGTTCGCCTAATTTACTTATGAAAGATAATGAGAATGGGTTATAAAAAAAGGAAAAGGCCCTACTTAGTTTCGCAAGCCTTTGTCATTGTCAGTCAACTAAGTAGGGCCTTAGGCCCCCTGCGAATCCGTAAATCTGAAGAGCATGCCGCAACAAAAGGATGGTCCCCTATGCATTTCATTTCTTTCCGGAAGGGAAAAAAAAAGTATCCCCCATCATGTTAACCTCTCCTTGTGATCGGGATGAGGTAGATGCCTCCCAGCCGGGGCGGATCGAATCGGAGTTTCCTTAGGTAGCCACCGACCAACAGTTATCCTTAAACTTCTGTGCTTGGTGAGAAGAAGCGAACAAAGTTTGGATAGCACCCGCGTTGCTTCAGCTGTTTTCCCTTTGAACCAATTGGAATATCATACCGTATAGGTATAGCTAAGGCGGATTCCTTTGGATTTAGGGCCCCGGCCAGATATGGTAAGATCAGTATTTTCAGTTGTGACCCTGAGGCGGGGAAAGAAGTATCCAAAGGTAAGCTCCTTCTTCCGATCCTTCCCCATCCATCTTTTTTCCGCTGAATGGTATTGGTGATTGGTCTTTTGGGAATGAGTGGAATCTCATTAGCAAAAGAATCATTTGCTATGCTGCTTTCTTTCTTTATGAAAATGAGTAGACTAAGTGTTCCCTTACCCAATGTGTCTGGGGACTTATCTAGTCTATACCCCCGCGATATTAAATCTACTCTTTATCGCCCAGAATTTCACTTTCTTTAGATCGCGAGTCAGTTTTTAGAGCCCTTTCCTTGTAGCGGATTCTATCATGGCGCACTCAGTTGAGTCTAGTTTGGATGAAGGAAGGCTCCAAATAAATTTCTTCAAGCATGGGAATCTATCGCTCTGAGGGTTATCTTTGGTAGTACGTGCTTTCCCTGTCCGTCATCTATCGGAATTCGAATTGTTTTTGCCCTTTCTATCTCTGTGGTCACCCTTTCAAATTGATGGTAACTGGGGTCATAAATATGATGGGGGAATGAGGAATAAAAAATAGTATAGCCCCCTCTCCACGAACTTCTGTCTTTCTATTAGCCCCCGGCTTTCAAGGCAGTACCCCTTTTAAGTCTCTTCGCTTGAGTTCCCTCCTTTTTGGAGTTCACGATTCTTTTTTTTAAATATCCGAAAGTTGAGCCCATATAGTTCTTTACAGCCGGGGGGGAAATATGGTGGGTCAATAAAAGGCCTTTCTGAAGGGATTTGAAACTACTATGGGAAAATGGGATAACAGTAGGAGGAGGAGCTCACCCGGCGGGGTTTTGGGGTTCATCCCGTAGTTTTAGCGAATCCCCTCGTATCGTCGAGTGGAGGCGGGAAATTGTTTGGGACAACAGTGGGGTTTTGGGGTTTCGGTGTTGGAACTAAGCTTGGCTGGTGAAGTGAGAATTTGGGAGGTCGTCGCTTTGGCTTCTTTTTTTAAAAATGTATTTCGGTTGGCTAGTCAACGGCTGGCGCTTGAATGATGTCGCTTTGGTCAAGAAAATGAATATCAAAACAACCCAATTCCGGTGACGAGATGGGGTTCATTCTTTTTGCAGTTCCCTTGGCCCCCGCACGTCAATCAATTAATTTAAGGTCGGGGGAAAGCGGATCGGTTTAATTCACGAGCTCTTTTCCCTTTTCAAAAAACCCTTGGGTATTCGCCTTTGCCCCAAATAAGTTAATAACCCTTTTAAGCAGAAATGAATAGTGGAAAGGCAAGGCATGGGGGAAAAGAGAAATTTTAAAAAAGAAAGAAACGTAATGGGGGAAAGGCCCAACCCGAGCCCAAAATTGGATATTTTTACGAATCGATTTTTAAGACAAAAAGAGGGGAATAGAACAGAAAGAAGTGATCGTGGCGGATTGACATTTACGGGGGGCTTCTTGATTACAGTCAAACCCTTTTCGCAAACAACCCAAGGGCCCAAAGAGGGGAAGACAAAAGGGCGGGGAGATATTCGAAATCAAAATCGAGAAAGTGATGCCTATCGACCTCAAAACCCTACTATCGACTGGGGATTTTCCCGGAAAAGATTCAAAAAAGCAAAAAAGAGAAATGCTAGCGGAAGAGTACTTCGGAGGCTAGGCCCCTAGGAAAAGCAAAGAGGATAAAAGGATTACCGGATTGACTGATGAATAGGACAGAGCGAGCGATAGACGAGATTTGCCCAAAGCCCGTAGACGAAATGTTTCCCAAGAAGGGAATTGCTATCGAGCGCTAAAGCAAGAAGAGAGGTCAGAAAAGCAAAAGGGAGTCTTTTTTTAAAGTAATGGATTCGCGGGCTTTCCCTCTTTTTTAAATAGAAGTTCTCCATGGCCTAAAAAGCAAACCCTTTTTCATAGTTATTAATTTCCCCCTAGAAGACGTTTTCACAGGGTTTTCTTACATAAAAAAAGGGTTTACGAGAAAATCCGCATCAGAAGTATTAAAACTTTTAAAAGAAAAAGCCTGGGCAAGAAGGGGATAGAGGCAAAAAGGGGGGAAAGTCTTTCATAAAAAAGATTGATAAAAATGTCCCACCCTTAAAAAAGAGCTTTTTAGAGAAGCGATGAACGCGTTCACCGATAAAGAAGTGGGCTGCGGGGGGATGAGATTTTAAATTTAAAAGGGGAAAATAATGAATTAAAGGAGACTGCAAAAAAGATGCGAGAGTTACGGATGACCGATCGATACAGTACGAGGGTTTCCCCCGGGGGAAGTCTTTAAAAAAAAGGAATGAGCGCCTGCCCCAGCGAGACGCAGGGGGGAGATTCCCAACTAGGGAATATTCCGGATGACAGTCGACCGATTAAAACCCTCGATGAGTAAAAAGAGGGTCCCTACTTATACGAAAAGAACAGGGAAATTCATCATACTTAAATACTTCAATCATGAATCCTTGCTGCATCGTGTCGAGGAAACAAGAGCGCGGGATGAGTGCCAATACAACTACTAATGCTAATGTAAGCCCCTTTCTTGCTCTGCGACTCTCGAAAATGAGGAAGGAAAGCACTATACCATCAGGAAAAAGCGGGACGGGAATTTGTCTGATTAAGCGGGAAGACCGTCTATTTTTATTAAAGGAATAAATTGGGTTAGCAGGTGGAAAAGATCAATAAACAGAAGGCCCAAAAAGCAAAAGCCCCCATCAATTGCTTGTGAAATGAAGGGTGGGTTGGTTATATACTCTTATGGCCTTCCTTTTTCGAACCTTTTTGGGATGTATTGCCCCCCCTATTTGACAGATTTCCCCGGACGAGAAAGCAATTCCGCACGCTGTGAGTCGTCGGACTTATCACCCAAAGGGGTTCGTGGAATTTCTGTGGATTGTGTTGGGGGGAAAACTACAAAAGCTAGGAGATAGATAGATCCCTTTTTGCTGCAAGGGGAAAACAAAAAAAAAATCAAATGATTGTTTTTTAAACAGGCCCCCCTTTTGGGTATGCGGTACTAATGTCCTCTCACTCCCAACCCGCAGACATCATCTGGGTGGGTCTTGCCCGGGATCAACAACGATAAAAAAACAACCAAAAGGAAACAGCAAAATAAAATTGGTCTTGGCCAGACAAGTCCCGGGTAGGGGGGATCGGAGAAGAGGGGAAAGCCCAGACGCGTTTTTTTATTCCCGGACTGCAGTAAGTAGATCGGAGGTCGTTCCCCCCCTTGTTCCCCAAATGGGGTAATCTGTTCTCAAAAAATCTTGTCCCTTGACCCAGTGGCAGGATCCCCCGTTCGCGCAGAGAACAAGACAGGGAGGGCGACCCTTTGTTCGTTCTTCCCCCAAGCCAGAAGTTTTAAGGATAACTTTGGTCGGGGGCTCCCCAAGGAAACTCGATTGTCCGCCCCGGTGGGGGGCATTACCCCATCCCCATACAAGGAGAGGTTAACCAGTGGGGGGTATTTTTTTTTCCCTTCCCGGAAAAAATGAAATGCATAGGGGACCCCCTTTTGTTGCGGTGCCTTAGATTACGGTTGCAGGGGGTAAAGGGCCCATTAGTTGACTGACAATGACAAAGGCTTTCGAAAAATAAGTAGGCCTTTTTTTTTTTTTTTTTAAACCATTCTCATTTTTTCTTAAATAAATTTGGCGAACCCATAGGTCCTTAGTAGCGTTACAAAAGAAACAGCGGTTAAAAAAAACACGAAACTTTTATTTTAGATTATTTTATTATTATATATATAATCTAGTATTTTTACTGTAGATAAGAAGATATTTTTTTGTTAGGCCGTTGCAAACTACCCCCTTACTTTTCTCTGAGGTGTCAGAGAAAAATCTTTTTTTCTAAATTCCCTTACGATCCGGGCCCGGAAAGTGACCCACCCGGGCCCCTTTTATAAAAAGAAAAAAGGGTTTATGAGCCCCAGCCCCCCCCACTGTGTAGAGTAGATCTTCAATACCCGGCAAAAATTTTTTGCCCATTGGTCCTGTATCATAGGCGACCGACGGCCGCCCCTTTTACTAGACCGCCCTGCTTAAAAAATTCCCAAAACCCCTAGGAAGATGGGGCAAAAAAAATAAATTTGCCTATGTTGGGATCTCCCAAGCCCATCCATAATAAAAAGGTTCAAGGGCCCCCAGCGCCAAACTTAACAAAAATGTAGCCCGGGAGCATTCTAAAAAGGGGAGAAATTGATTTTGGTGAAATAGGTTCTTTTAGAACAATTTTGAACATTGGGTGAGGTGTAACAATCCCAACGATCCACTACATCGGCCCCACGTTTGCACAAAAACCATTACTTTAGTTAGCTGCACTAAAAGGCACCCTATAGAAGTGGTAGAAATTTTTCCCAAATATTTTGTGGAACAGCTTGTAGTTTTCGTTTCTATTATATGATCTGGCCTCGTCGCCCCCCAAAGATATTTACTCATGTCTGGGGTCGGCCCAAACATGATATTTTAAGGATGGGACTTTTTTCGAAAAAAACCTTTTCCCCAGAAGAGTGAGATGGGGGGCAAAATCGAATCCTCTACCTTATTCGAAGGAAACTTGCCGTCAAAAACTTTTTTTTAGCATAAAGGGGAAAAACGAAGTAAGGGATTTCGTTTAATAGTGGATGAGAGAAGAAATATTTCCTTTCCCCCAGGAAATCCCCAAGATCCAGTGCGCTTGTATATCTCCCTTTTTTAATAGCGGTATCACTCCAAAACAACAATCCTACATTCTATTTTTAAGATTTAAGGCTATTCCTTTCCCACCGTGGCAAATTCTACATTTCCCGCTTTAATCTCTATCAATCCCTAAACACGTGCAACCATCCAACCAGAGAGCCTTAGAACCCTGACAGCAGGAGTTGGTTGCTTTATGTAGGCTCACTGGCAGGATTATGTAAATTTTAAAAAAAGATTGAGCGGGGGTCCCCCCGGCCCGCTGGAGTAGCCATATTTAAGTTCCAGGTGGCGGCTACGTCCAAAAATGGTGTGTGATGGGGGAAGGGTAATCATGTAATGAAAAATCATTTTACAAGCGGAAGCCTTGTTAAGCAAGAGTCATGGCTATCGCCCCGGATCCCGGTTTGAGCCTTTCAAAACCCCTCAAAAAAATTCATAGGGCTGTATGACAGGTTCAATTTGCCTGTTCGTCGGCCCCGAAAA
>JAMXBC010000001.1:136260513-136295324 GCA_024138005.1 Lumnitzera racemosa
TTAAAAAAAGGTTTTAATACTACTTTTTTTCTAAAAAGGGATTATATCCTTTGTTGGATTTATTCGGCTTTCCCATTAAGAAATTTTATATGAATCTTTTTTTCTTTAGGGAGTTTCTCCTTTATTATATGGTTCCTTTTTAAAAAAGCATAAAAATTTATTTAAAATCCAATACCCGCGCCAAGTACCATTTTTACCCAAGGTTTCTATTAAAGCTTTTAACTAAATGCGTCAAGCCAAAATTATTAGTACCACCCCCAAAAATCCCCAATAGTTAATCATGCACGTAAGTAGATGGTATTGGGCTATCCCAGCTCTTTTTATGGGATCTTTATTATCAGTGTCTTTTAGTCATTACTTTTCGAAAGTCATAAAAACTTTTCAAAAAAAAAAAATTTTTTAAAAGATTCGTTTTCCTTTGAAAATCAAAAATATGAATAAAAAAAAATAATTTTTACCTAAACCCTTTTTTTTTCTTTTAAAAATTATTAAGGGCTCAACTGATTCAACAATTAGATCATTGGAGTTATCTATTATTAGTCAGGTTTCTCTTTTTAACCATAAGTTTCTTTTAGGAGCAAGTATGGGTAATGGGCTTTGGGGGTCAATTGGAATTGGGCCCAAAGGAAACTTGGCATTTATTACTGGATATATTTTCAAATTTTTTTACATGTCAAAAAAATCAAAATTGGAAAGTGTAAAAAAGCGCAATTCTCTGCTTTCTTTTTTCCCTTTTGGGTATGCTTTTTGGAGTCAATTTATTAGGAATAGGGTTAATAGTTTTGGTTCTTTAAAATTTTCATTAACTTAATTATAATTCAATTTCAAATTACAATTTTTAAATTCAGACGAATACAAATAGGAACAACCTATATAACTATGGGGAATGTTTAATGAACCAAAAAAAAAATTATATTAGTATAATAAAAAATAAGAATAAATATAGGGTACCAAAAATTTTTGAAAAAAAACTTCATGTAAAAGTCGAGAACCATTGAATCACTACACTATTGTTCAAAAGGTTCTCGAAAAGAAAAACCCATTTTTATTCCAAATTCATTTTTACTTTAAAGGGAAAATTAAGAGAAAAAAAAGATTTTCAAGAACAATAAAAAAAATGAAATTCCTTTTTTTTTTATTCATGAAAACTATCGGTAAAAAAACTAGATATATAGCTTTTAACCTTGTCAACTGATAGTTAGAGAAAAAAACGGATAAAAACCCATTTATTATTGGGAGAAGGAGAGAACAAAAAAAAATAACTCTCTCGGACAGAATAAAAAAAAAAAAAAGTTTGGAACATTAAAAAAGCTTGATCCCTAGAACATTTGGCGTAACATAGATAATGAATAAATAGGAGTTAATATCATCCCAATTGCCATTACAAAAGTAATTAGTATTTTTGTTATTAAAAAAATTTTTTGACTGTTGATTATGCCCAAAAATACTATCAATTCTGCACAAACCCACTCATGCCCGGTAATGCAAGGGAAGCCATCGATAAATACTGAACATCGTGAATATTTTGGGGAGGGGAATCGCCATTCCACCCATTTCATTGAAATAAACAAGGCGTATTCTATCATAACTCGTTCCTGCTAAGAAAAAAAGAGCTAGCCAGATAAATCCGTGAGAGATTATTTGTAAAATGGCTCCATTGAGTCCTGTATCACTTATAGAACCAATTCCGATAATTATGAAACCCATATGAGATACAGACGAATAAGCTATTCTTTTTTTTTAAATTACGTTGACCAGGAGATGTTGAAGCTGCATAGATTATTTGATTGCGCCTATTATAATCAACCAGGGAGAAAATATAGAATGAGCGTGAGGTAATAATTCCATATTGATCCGAACCAACCCATACGCTCCCATTTTTAATAAGATTCCGGCTAGAAGCATACAAGTACTATAATGTCCTCTCCGTGGGTATCTGGTAACCATGTATGTAAGGGTATAATCGGTGATTTGACAGCAAAAGCAATAAGAAATCCAATATAGAATATTATTTCCAGTGCCACAGGATACGATTGATTAGATAATGTTTCCAAATTTAATGTTGGTTCATTGGAGCCATATAAACCGATACCCAAACTCCTATTAATAGAAAAATGGAACCTACCGCAGTGTACAAAATAAACTTTGTAGCTGAATACAGACGTTTCTTCTTCCCCCCCACATAGATAGAAGTAGATAAACGGAATTAATTCTAATTCCCACATGATGAAAAAAAGTAAAAGGTCTCGAGAAGAGAATGATCCTATTTGACCGCTGTACATTGCTAACATCAGGAAATGGAATAATCGGGAATCCCGAGTAACTGGCCAAGCCGCTAAAGTAGCTAAAGTGGTGACAAATCCTGTCAGTAAAATAGGTCCTATAAAAAGTCCATCTATTCCCAATCTCCAGTAAAAATCAAAAAAATTGATCCATTTATAATCCTCCGCTAATTGAGTTAATGGATCGTCCAATTGGAAATGATAAGAGAATGTATAGGTCGTTAAAAGGAGCTCTAAAGAAGCGATTACATATAGTATACCTTCGAATTACCTTATTTCCTCTATGAGGAAGAAAGAAAATAAAAGAACCTGCCACTATTGGTAAAACTACAATTATGGTTAACCAAGGAAAATAATTCGTGGTAAAGACAAGATAAAGCTAAACTTGGACCAAAAAACAAAAAAACCGTGCCCAAAATAAAATATATATGAATATGATTTTTTTTTTGAGTACGGGTTTTTGTCGGTAAAAAAAAATCAACTGTATTCAAAATGTATTTAAATGGTTTTTTATGGAACGTATTTAAAACGTATTTAATAGGCTAGACCCATGCTTCGAGTTGTTTCATGCCATAAATAAACTCGAACGCTCAAAAAATCGGTTGGACAGCAGATTCACATCTCTTACAACCGACACAATCCTCAGTTCTTGGAGCAGAAGCAATTTGCTTAGCTTTACATCCATCCCAAGGTATCATTTCTAATACATCTGTTGGGCAAGCTCGAACACATTGAGTACATCCTATACATGTATCATAAATCTTTACTGAATGTGACATTGGATCTATCAATTTGAAAATGCCATAAATCTTCATCTAGTAAACTTGTAGATGAATCATATATTTGAATACCAGATGAATCAATGATTTTACCAAAATTTTTCTAATCAATCGAATTCAGAATAAGATTCATAAGATTGGGCCAAGATACTTTGATTTCTTACCTTTTTATCAAATTTACATATCATACATGCTAATTTAAATTGATGAATATTTTCATTTCTATAATTAATACTACTTATTTATTCAACACCACTTATTTATTAACAAATTCAATTGATTGATACAAGTTGATTTTCTGTTACGATAAATTGATGAAACAATAGCCAACCCAATAGCTGCTTCAATGGCTACAATAGCTTTAACAAAAATTGAGAAAATATTCCCTTTTAACTACTGATTATAAAAAAAAAATCGAAAATGTTTTGAAATTTATATTAACCACATTCAGTATAAGTTCAAGGGCACATAAGTGCCTATTAATTTGGATTCTTTTTTTTAATATGAACAAGAATTCAACAGATTTGATTACCTATAATATAATAAGTCCAAAACAAAGGATTTATCCATGAAGAGTCTTCAAATCAAAGTAGAATTAAAGAGAAATGGATTTGATAACACAGAACAAAGTTGAATGTGGATTGCCGTTATGTTAATAGTGATAAAGATTTATCATTGACGAGCAACAGCAATTGCACCTATTAAACCAACTAAAAGAATTAGCGAAATGAGTTGAAATGGAAGAAAAAAAATCAGTTGATAAATGAATTCCAATTTGTTGACTATTACCTATCAAATCTTGCTCTAGAATTTGGTTTGATTTTGTCGTCCAAATAATCGCATACCAAGATGTATCTAGAATAGTAGTAATTAGTGAAACAAAATACTTGTACAAACTAATGAAGTAACCCCATTCTCAACAGTCCAAAGATTCAAATCTTTGTAATATTCTAAACTATTCATGAACATAACAGCAAATAGGATTAAAACATTTATAGCTCTACATAAATAAGGAGCTGTGCAGCCGCTACAAAATGGGAGTTTGCTAAAATATAAAATAAGGATATATAAACAAGAACCAATCCCAACGAAAAGGCCGAATAAATTGTATTGGTAAGTAATACTACTCCTAAACCCCTAATATAAGAACTGATCCTAGAAAAACTAAAAGAAAATCATGTATTGGTTCGGGCAAATCCATTTTATGTAAAATAAAAAAAAATCGAAATGTCTTTCATGATTTTATTGACCCGATCGGGAAATTTTATGATGTTATTCCTAATCTAATTGAATTAAATTCGAATCAATAGGTTAAAATTGATGTAGGTACAATTAGTGGACCAATATCATTTTTCTCTTTATTTAAAAGATTTAAAATTATGTATTTCGGCGTATATTAATTATTATTAAGTATACGATTTTCAATTGAATTTTTCAATCTAAATTAAATAAAATCGCACTTCTCACCAACCAATCAAGAGTAGATTGGGAATCTATAGTTATTGGCTAAGCAAGAAAAAAATAAAGAACTCATTCCTTACTTTAGAGCAAATTTAACCTTAATAATTCGAAAGTACTCTTTAACCAAAGGATTTTTCTGTTTTTATTTTCTTTGAGGCAAATTAAAAATTATTCAAATTGTACAATCGTCAATTACTGATATTGGTAAACGACCAAAGCAATTTGATTATAATTCAATTCATGATGATCATAAGTAGAAAGCTCATATTCTTTAGTCATTGACAAGCAATTTGTTGGACAATACTCAACACGGTTACCACAAAAGATACAAATTCCGAAATCAATAATGTAATTAAGCAATCGTTTCTTTCGAATACGAGTTTCCAATTTCTAATCTACAACAGGTAGATCTATAGGACATACACGAACACATACTTCACAAGCAATACATTTATCAAATTCAAAATGGATTCATCTGCGAAAATGCTCCAATGTAATTAATTTTTCATATGGATATTGAATAGTTATGTTATGCTTGATTTTCTATTTTAGAATAATTAAACTTATTTGATTGAATTTATTTGAAATTCGACTTTTCTATATTCAATTTATAGAAATCCATATTTATTATTAATAGCTATTATTAATAATTAAGATTCTAAGATTAATAGAAAAGATCCCAGGAGTTTAATAAATTCCTATGCATATACAATGCTATTTTAGCCTGCTTAGCTTAAAGGTTAGAGCATCGCATTTATAATGCGATGCTCATCAGTTCGATTCTGATAGCCAGCTTTTTCTATTTATTTTGATTTTTAACATGCCTGATATTGATTTTGAAATCAAAGAACCATGAAAAGTCTTTTTCCCCGTTTTCCAAAGGTCATCGATTTATATCTATTATGTCTAAATCAATATCTCGACCCTTTTTTGTATTCTCTATTTATATATAATATAAATAAAAAGCAAAACAAAAAAAAAAGATCCGAATATTGATTGATCCAATTCATCTCCTTATTCTTTCTTTGGAATACAATACTTCATACATACTTCACTTCATTGAAATTTCGCTTTTTTTTTATCATTTAGTTCAGTTTTATTTTAGGTTTATGAAATTTCATAAAAAAAGGAGTCTTTAAATCACGTTACCAAGGTCCTCGTTTCAAAAAATACGGCGTTTGGGGGCTTTACGAGGACTAACTAGTAAAAGGCTTAGAACGGGAAGCGATCTTAGAAACCAATTACGCTCCGAGAAAAAATCTCAATATCGTATTCATTTAGAAGAAAAACAAAAATTGCGTTTTCAGTATGGCCTTACAGAACAACAATTACTTAAATATATTCGTATCGCTGGAAAAGCCAAAGGGTCAACAGGTCAGGTTTTACTACAATTACTTGAAATGTGTTTGGATAACATCCTTTTTCGATTGGGTATGGCTTTGACTATTCCTCAAGCCCGCCAATAGTTAACCATAGATATATTTTAGTTAATGGTTTATATGGTAAATATACCAAGTTATCGCTGCAAACCATGAGATATTATTAAGGCGAGGGAGTATAAAAAATCTAGAACTATGATTCAAAATTATCTGATTCTTACTCCTATGAGAAAGTGCCAAAACATTTAACTCTTCATCCATTCCAATCTAAAGGAGTAGTCAATCAAATAATCGATAGTAAATGGATCGGTTTGAAAATAATGAATTGCTAGTCGTAGAATATTATTCTCGTCAGACTTAACTTAAACCTATTAAAAATAAATAAAATAAGAAGGGTTCTGACAATTTTACCCAGAAAAAAAGGATGCAAGGTAAGGGATAAAAGATCTTATTCGGGGATCTTTCTCCCATTCATTTATCATAGATTAGTAGGGAGATTTCATCCCTTGTATGCGATTTCCAGTCTATTACGTATGTATGTATAAGGAATAGAATAGCGAATCTATATCAAAGAAAGTTCTAACTTTTCAAATAAGGATATGTGTTGTTATTTGATTGATACATTGGGGTCAGTAACATTGGTAAATTAGTTGTAGGTATGGAAAGAGAAGGATTCGAACCCTCGGTAAACAAAAGCCTACATATGCAATTGTAAGCCCCAAAGTTCAGCCAAATAACCGTAAGATTGAACTTAGAACCCAAGGTTTAGGGCGATCGGCTAAAAGATCCGATCACAACCCAAATTATAAACTATTTAACAAGACACCAGTAAAAATGACCTTGTAAACTTAAATTTAAGAAAATAAGTAGTAAAATAGGAGACTATAAAATTTTCAAATTTTAAGCATAATAACTGCTAATTACCAAAAAGGCAAAAAGTGTAATATAATAACTAATAGATTATTAGAGATAGATTATATGTATACTAAAAATTTTAGAATGACCAAAATAATATCTAAGAATGTTCACGTGTACCCTAAATATATTTACGTGTAGATAAAAATACGCGTAATTACTAAAATTGGCCGAAAACTAAGTAAATAATTAAAGAAAAATACAAAAAAATTTATAAAAAAATCAGAAAAAATCAGAAGAGGATAAGCTGATGCAAGATAAGGTCGTGGCAGGTCCAAAGCTGCAAAATAAAAATTAACCAATAAGAATTTGACAAACTAAAAGCCTAAAATCAAGAAATGGGGCAAAATCCCCATCAAATTAATGCATAAATAATTACAAAATTCGTCTATAAATAGCAAGAAAAATTCAGAAGCACATTTGGACAGATAAAAATCAGAGAAAATTAGAGAGAGTTGAAAATTCGAGAGAAAATCCAGAAAATAAAAAAAAAATAAGAAAAAACTTGCAGTTAGGGTTTTAAAGGGAACCCACACCAAACGAGGAGCTGGGAGTGGACGGCCACCACCACCACACGGTGGTGGCAGCGCCTAGGCCGGACGACAACCCCACGGCGGCCCGCGGTGGCCAGAGCCACCCAAACCTGTGAGTCCAATTTCCAGCCCGAATCTTGTAAAATTTTGTAAAATTAGTTATTTTGCCCAGAAAATATGAAACTTGTTATTCTGAGGTTTTATTGTATGTAGATTTAGGAAAAAATGTTGATTTAGTTTAATTATGTCTGAAAATATAGGGTCCTTAACAAATTGTTCAAAACCGAGCATGATTAAAATCGGAAATTAAATAGGCTTAGGGATGTAGTTTGGGGCTCAAAATTTTTCTGTAGGATGCTCATGTGACATAGAACAGTGCTATGAAGCCCTTTTTCAAAAATTAATTTTTGAAATTTTTAGATAATTTTTAGGCTCTAAAAAGAGGCATAAAATGGGTAATTTAGGGTTAATTATGTAATTAAATGATTAATTTCTGATTTAGTGAATAATTACATATTTTAGGATGTTAAGATCTGATGGAGTATGATCCTTATAGCATTTAGGGTGTTAGATGTAATTATTAGGTTAATTATGTAATAAATGAGTAATAGGAAATAAACAGTTAATTTTGTAATTAGGGAAATTTGGAGTAAAATCTGATTTAGGATGGATTTAGACATTTTGAAATAATAATTGGTGTTTAGAAATGGTAATTAGGGTAATAGAAATATTAGAAATGCATTATGTGCATAATATGCAATAATGCATAATGTGAAATTATTGAAAATATAATAAATAGAAAATATTATAATAAAAATTGATATTTTGAGAATAATAAAAATGCACAATAAATCTGATAGGAAACTTGAATTTATGGAATTATATGAAAAATGTAAAATTTATTACATTAGGAGTGAATTCGGTACACTGATATGGATTTAAGTGTACCGAGTAAAATAAACACTGACAAAGGATAGTGATGGTATTTAGGTTATCGGGAAATAATGTGATTAATTTCACATTATGGGTTGAAACTAATTTCTAGGGTTGAAATATAAAACGCTACTTAAGAATCGAATTAAAAACCTGGTTTAGAAATCGATGCGAAAACCGAACCTGAACCTAACCCCAAACCTAGAATAATTGTAAAAGACTTAATACCTAGATAATTGGGCATATTAAACCTTAAACAAAACCTAACAAGAAGCATTATAGGATAAAACGAACCTATAACAATTATATGAAAAGCTGAAACCACGTTCGTGCTATAGGGATAACCGGCGATGGCTTGAGCAAATCGGACCTCGAGTGAGCGAGTGAGGAGTCGAGGTAAGTTGGGATTAATACGTTGCTGTATTTTGGAGGCTTAAGATTATGCTTGATTGTGCTTGTTAGATAGTTGAATGCGTGCATGTGCTTGATTATGGGTGATGCTATGATTATGTTTGTTGCCTTGGACTTAATCAAATATACGACCAGTAATTATAATCGAACATGCATGGCAACCCGTTAGGGGATTTAGGACTCTCTGGCCAAATACCGACCCTTCGGAAGGGATAGCGCAGGATTGCAAAATGGTCCCTTCTTCATCCTCAGTCGAACTAAGTGACAGGAGAGGAGGTCGCGGCGGGGATGAAGACAGTGGTTCGAAGGTAGTCGCGGGAGGAGCAAGGTCTCCATTACACAAGCCTGGGTTTGGTCGTGAGCTGTTGCATTAACGGTAACTCCTCAACCCGGATTAGAGCGGGCGCAATTTCTCTAATCTCACGACGGGCCGGACAACGTCGTGCGATGGCATTTGCTTGCACATGCATTGCAACTAATAAATGATTGAAAACCTTGTTGTGTGTATGGTATAGTTTTAAGTCCTCCGTCCTAACTTACTGAGTTGTGGTTGCTCACATCCCTATAGACATCGTGCAGGTGCTGGCTAAGAAGCGGCAACAACTACTATGAAGCTAGCAACTGCTGGATCCTGGAGAGTGAGAAAAAAACATGTGAAGAATAAACACATATTTTAAGTTTAAGTTTTTATTCTAGAATTACTTTCCATTTTGAATAATGTAACAACTAGGGAATATATTACGGAGAAATGTTGTAAACTTTAACTGCAATAATTGAATGATAACATATATATATAATTCCTCACTTTTATAGGTAAATGATTTATTTAAATTACAAATTGTCTACTTCAAAGCGGGTTAGTTGTGGACGCCTTGTGTAGATCAGGTTTAAGATAGCGGTTGTGAGGCCAACTTCTATCTTAGGGTGGTTTACACGGCGGGCTGTTACGACTCTGTCGCTTCGGGGCGTGACAGCAATTCCAATGCTACGCCTTGAACCACTCGGCATCTCTCCTACATAATGATTAATATCCCAACAACTGAGTGAATACCAAGATACTCAATTCTTAGATATATCTGCATAATTAATTAAATTCAAAATCTAAAACTAAAAAATAGAAAACAAATATAAATAAAATCTTTTCATCACAATCAATTTCCCATGAACCAGTGGATAAAGATAATCTTTTTTTCTTTAATGAGTCTGTTTTTATGTTATTTCATACTATGTAATTCCTTTTGGGGGGGGGGGGGGGGGGGGGGGGGATGATTTTCTTTCTCACGAGAGGTAATGAAAAGAATTATAGAATGAATTACTATCCATGCCTAGATCGAGGATAAAATGGAAATTTTTATTGATAAGACCTTTTCGATTGTAGCCATATATCTTATTACGACTAATTCGACAACTTCAAGCGAAAAAAGAGGCATTTACTATTACAGAGATGGTGCGATTTGATTATTATTATTTTTATTTCACTTATCTTTTTTTTTTCAATTTTAGTTACTGCTTTCAATCTTAAAAAGACACATCTTCGGAATAAAAAGAAAAAAAGTTATTGAAATAAAAAAAATTTATACTTTTTAAAGGTGAAGTTTGTCAAAAAAACAAAAAAAAAAAAAACAATCCCTTCTGTCATGTATCCCCGATTAATGCAGCCTCAGATGCTCTAATTGTCGATCTAGTATTGAGCGAAAGGTTACACCTATGAGGTGGAGGTCAAACCCTACTCCATTAGTACCAATAGGAGACATAAGGGAAGAAGCACTACGCCTAGAAATGAACAACACGAAACTTTGTTATAAATTATCCCCTTTCCTTACTGAATTGAGATCGAACATAAGAAGAATAGTTGGGCCACAAACATCCATCTTGTTCGTATTTTGGATACCCATAGAACCTTCGAAAACTATTGAAGTGAGAATTCCTGGAAATTAAAGGGCATGGGGACAAAGAAATTGTTGAAGTTACCATTTTTTTTATCTAATATCAAATCAACATTTGATGGTAAGAAAAGATCTTTTGCAGAAGGGTTGGTTAGAAATTTCTTGTAAAAACACTAGCCCCGCTCAGTTAATAACAAGAATATTTCAATTTTTTTTTTATTCCATGTATTATTCTCATTTTGCACATAAGGGAGGAGCCATATGAAGTGAAAATCTCACGTATGGTTCTGAAACAAAGATTTTTTAATCGAAGACAACCGTAACGAATGTCGGCTCAATCCGAAGAAAATTATGCGGAAGCTTTACAAAATTATTATGAAGCTATGCAACTAGAAATTGATCCTTATGATCGAAGCTATATACTCTATAACATAGGTCTTATCTATACAGTAATGGAGAAGATACAAAGCTTTGGAATATTATTTTTGGGCACTAGAACGAAACCCATTCTTACCCCAAGCTTTAAATAATATGACTGTGATCTGTCATTACGTGCGACTTCTCCACTATAGAAAGAAAAAGAAAAAAAAAAAAAAAGAACGAACGAATCTACTAGTAAATACTCCAGAAAAAAAAAGGATTTCTACATATACATCGTCCAAAAACGATTTTTATCAGCTGTAGCAAAAAAAAAAAAAAAGGAACTTCATATCATAGAAGTTGAAACATGAAGCAATAGTATGCCTAGATACTTTATTCTATGGATAAAGAATTCAATTGATAGAGAAAGCACCGTAAAGATCCATTAGTGAGGTTTTACGCCGATCCAATAAGAACAGCTTATTCTTTTATGATGTAGATATAAGAGAAAAGTTAGGAATCACTTATGTAATAACGTCGATCCCCTAAGGTATTGAGCAGCGTGTGTAGCATCAAATCCTAAAGATAGTAAGTCTTTTCTTTATTATGAAGAAAAGTCTTTTTCAAAGATTCTATATAAATTTCTCTATGAAAGCGAGATAAGTTACCTTTCAGAAAATTCTAACGACTGTGGAAATACATATGCTTTTTTGGAAGGTAGGAGAAAAGATAAAACTAAAAAAAATGGATTAGTAATCTAAATTTAAGTTTGAAACTCATGGAATTGATTTCTTTTGGTTAACCGAGAAAAAAAAGGAGGACCACATATATGATAAATCTCATTCACTTAGATATGGTAGATTAAAAAAAGGACACTACAAGAATTGAATGTCGAGCCGTATGAGATAGGAAACTCTCAAGTACGATTTTAAGGGAAGGAATTGACTCACCCATTCCAACCGAGGAGAACAGGCCATTTGATAAGGAGATTCTGAAATTGCGGAGGCTGGTTCGACCAAGCTGCCGAGTATTGGAAACAAGCTATAGTGATTACTCCTGGTAATTATATTGAGGCTCAGAAATTGGTTAAAGATCACAAGGCGTTTTGATTAAGAACACTCTTTTTTCTTTCACTTTTCTCTATATAAATTAATTAATTGTTTTTTGTTGGCTTCATCAGTCAAATAAAACGAAGCATTCATTGGGAAAAACCAATCAAAAAATTTCATTATATCCCCTTTCTAAGATCATTTTCCATTTTGTCTGGTATTTTTTTTGTAGGTAGAAAGGATACGCAGATAGAGTATCGAATATCTATTTTCTGCTGTTAAAACTAACTTTTGAATGAATAAAGAGTATCAAATATCTATTTTATGCTATTAAAACTAACTTTCGAATGAATAAATAGAGATACTGGATATTTTATAGTAATAACTGCTCATGAAATTTTGAATACTGCAATAATTAATATGTTCCCTGGAATGGAAGACACCACATCTAGGAACTTCTAATTGAGATATTAATAAACAAACTAGAAATACATGCACAAAAAAAAAATGGTTTTTGAAAGCGCTGAAAAGGTTTTATAAGATTAAAAAAAAAAAAGGTACGTTGAGCGCCTCATGGTTATGTATAATAGATCCGAACACTTGCCCGGATCGACTTCCAAATCATAATTGCTCTAGTGATATCTAAATAAAATAGATAGGAGATAGAAGAAAAAAAAAACTAATTCGAAACATCTCTCATAGGTTCACTAATTATTTTACTGTTGGCGAGTTTCTTGTATGTGTTGTCCGGAAAGAGGAAGACTCAATGATTATTCGTTTGTCGGAACTAGAAGTCAAAATTTTGGTAAATAGGGATCCCATAAAAACTTCTTTTGAGGAATGGCCAAACCGGGTCATTTCTCAGAACAATAGCTAAGGGCCCTGATACTACCACTTAGATCCGGAACTTACATGCTAATGCTCACGATTTCGATAGTCATACGAATGATTTGGAGGAGATCTCTCAAGAAGTATTTAGTGCACATTTCAGCCAACTTTCCGTTATCTTTCTTTGGCTAAGTGGTATGTATTTCTACGGTGCTCGTTTTCCAATTATGAAGCATGGCTAAGTAACCCTACTCACATCGGACCTAGTGCCCAGGTGGTTTGGCTAATAGTGGGCAAGAAATATTGAATGGCGATGTGCACGGGGGTTTCCGAGGATACAAATAACCTCTGTTTTTTTTTTAGATTTGGCGAGCATCTGGAATAACCTAGTGAGTTACAACTCTATTGTACCGCAATTAGTGCATTAGTCTTTACAGCCTTAATGCTTTTTGCCGGTTGGTTCCATTATCTTGCTTCTGGCGAAGCTTCTAGCACTAGATAATAGGCATTATGGTATGGTAGGAATACTACTTATTAGGCCGACCACTACATAGGAGCGATAGCGAAGCCAAGCCGTATAAAGGCGAGCAGCCCTTATAGCAATAGCAAACGGCCTACTTATAGCCCTATTTTTCCCATTTTTTTCAGGCCCCCCCCTTTTCTTTATTTAAAGTTTCGCACGTCCTCGCGTTATAACATGTACTTCTCTTCTACATACAAACCCGAATAAACTATTTCAATCGCGATAGTAGCATTGACTGCTATTTGTAGTATTGCGTTCTCCTGTCTTTGTCGGAAAGGTTCATTCTCCTCAATAGGGAGGAGGACCGTTCATTCGAGTCCGAATCGAACCGACCGGGAATTGGATGAATCCCAGGGGTCCTGTTCCGCGGAGGCTCCTCAAGAGCCACAACAACTACAACCAATAGAAAGGGATGCAGGGGAAGAGGTGGTTCCTCCATATAGGGCCGAAAATGCAAAAAGAGAAAGGTCTTTATAGGGTATAGAGCACGAGGTGATTTCAGGATATCATAAGATAGAGTATGGGTAATAAAGTTTTAGAATTTATACCCACATGGTAAGGTACAGGTACAGCTCCATACCTTATCCATATTGTACTCACTCAACCTTACTACTAATTGCTCAAACCTTTTAACACAAGAAGTTTACTAAGTTTAATTTAAAGAAAGTTATTTAACCAACTTTGCTATTAGGTTACAGTTGTTACACCACTATTTAAAGTTGTGATGAAAAATAGTAACAGTTGTATTTGGTTATCATGCAAAATAAAAAACTCAATGAACCGTGTTGATACGTAGTCTTCGCTCGACCTCAAGCCTAGTTTTGGCAAAGGCCTACTAGTTTTGAAAAGGACCATTCCTTGTCTCTTACCTTGCATTTGTCCTGGTCTACTCGAACTCTTCTCTCACCCTAGACCCTCAAGAAGAGCATATGAGAAGTTGCCCTTTCAAGGACTCAAGTAAGCACCACGGTGAACACAAATGTCAGGGTCTTCTTCCTGAAATGTAAGGACCATAGTAGCAAACCGACTGAGCTCAGAGTGCAAGGAACCTTCCCCTTCGTTTCCTGAGCTCCGTAAGTAACGACACCCTTAACCACACAAGCCCCCTAATGCCTAGCTCACCATTAACAGGCCTCTTGATCCGCCAAACCTAGATCCTCAATCCCTCCATTCGGCGCTCCGCTCCTAGCTCGTTAATTGTTATCTAACATCCGTAGTACTATCAATCCACCCAACATTCCCTAAAGATGCCAAACCTATTACTCATAAATGTAGCTACCAACGTAGTCAAATCCAACTAACTCTTAGAGCCACCTTATCAACCCTGCAACACATTTCCTCTTTTGCCAGTTGCCGGTACCGACAAACTTGAATGAACGCGCCTTTAGGTAACTGTATTCCTCCTCAACATAAATAGCGAAAGGAAGTTGATAGGTAAGGGATCGGGTCCCAGTTTACCATTCTTAGACTAAGAGCTCTCCATATAGCACTTGAACACACCTATGATTAGCAAGCACTTTTTAATTGGGATCTTAGTGTTTGTCCACCTTAGTTTCCCATCTTCGCTAATTGTCTTTTTTGCTAACTTCAACGTCGGAAGGCCTTCATGGAACCATCCACAAAGGGCTTTCTTATGGGGTTACCAAGAGCAAGGAACTCGCTAAATCATACCCACATCATAATCTATCCAATGACATCCACTAAAGTTGGTCCAAATACCAACAAACTCATTCAAAACATACACAAACATAAATGGTTTATAATATTCCTATTCTTATTATATTGTCCATTTTTGGTAAAATTTACTTGTAAGTTTAGATATGAATTCAAATTGCATTTCATCTAGAGTCTAATTTCTGCTTTTAACAAAGTTCATTAGAGCTCAATTATTTATAAAAGTTACATTCCTTGTAGTTAGTTATATCTTAAAGTTTGAAGTCAAATCAAATTTAACACAATACAATATATATGTAATCTCAACACAAATCTAATTAAGCATGTGAGTTTATTAAGATAGAGATGAAACTTAAGCATATTTAATTACAGTTAAATCATAATTAAGGACATACAAAATTAGAATCATGTAGCTTGAATGTTAATTGGATCAATTGCTCCATTGCATCCAATCGCAAACCAATCAAGATAGTACCCAAGAGTTACCCATCTTAAATTGTGAATAAATGAAAATACAACTTATTTCTATAGGTTCAAGGATACAATTAAAGTAGTCTCACGTATACAACATGAGTCCCATGTTTTGCACAGCTTTAGAGGAGTGATGTGTAAACTAACATGTAGGTATGACTTGAAGAAAGACGTAAAGAAGGGGAGTAAGCAATCTAAAAGAATTCAAACACATAAATAACAAGTCACATGCGCTGCGGAACAGCTACCTTATTGTCACTTATGCTTACTTAAGTTAGAGCTTTGTTTGTTAACGATCATGATATATGTAATAAATCAAGAAAATTATTTTAAAAAACAAGGATATTTCGAGGATTTCAAAAGTTTGCTAAAACCCTATGCTTTTAGGTAGTTACCAACCTTCTTAATCCCTAATCTTTTCCCAAAGTAACCTAACTCTCTCATTTTTGTGCAAAGAACTAAGTCTAGCCCTGAAACCTAACGCAAAGAGGAAAGTTAGGAGGAGATTAGGGCAAGCCATGAGTGTTACTTGAGAAAATTTTGTTTTGGAGGCTTAAGAACACTAAAATCACATTTTTCCTTGAAAATCACAGCTTGTTATCTTAAATTTTCTAAGGTAATCTCTTAATACTCCTCAAGAATAAGTAAAGGAAGAGATTGAGGTAAGAAAACAAGTAGGTTTCCCATTTTAAGTTCATTATAGTGAAAACCCCAATTTTGGATGTTGTTTAAGTGGGTTTTCTTTTAATCCAAAAATTAAATGAACATTTAATGATTTGTTTAGGTGACTCTCAATTTGATTCTTGTACATTTCAAGTAAGTACTCTGCACCTTTTCTCTTATTCCTTAATTTAGAGTTAGTTTCTTGAATTTGTTGGTAGAATTAGGGGTTTAAGTTGGTGTTGAT
Source organism: Lumnitzera racemosa (assembly GCA_024138005.1). Classification (NCBI taxonomy): domain Eukaryota; kingdom Viridiplantae; phylum Streptophyta; class Magnoliopsida; order Myrtales; family Combretaceae; genus Lumnitzera; species Lumnitzera racemosa. Next base: position 136,276,905 of record JAMXBC010000001.1, read on the forward strand.
CTGAAATGTTGATGGGTTGATAAGTAATCGAAATGTATTTGAAGTGGGCATGAAGAAAATTTTGGATTTAAAGTTGGTTTAAGGATAGAATTTGAAGTTTTATCGATGTTTTGGTTTGGACCATAGGCACAATTCTAGTAAAATCATAGGCATGGTTGTGACCAGTCTTTTGGTCTGTTAAGGACTAGCTAACTAGTTCTCTTTGAACCGTGTGGCTAGTTTACACTAGAAGGCTGAACCAAGTTTTCTTCTATTTCTTGTTCTTAAAATAGTTTCTTTGTTTCCTAACTTATTTCTTAAAGCATATTTTATCATCTAAAACCATTTTTGAACATCCCAATTATTTATAACATATTTACAAACATGTTTTATAAAGAATTAAACTTTATCTTCGAACTTTCTTCCTTAAAACCTCTAAATCCTCACTCCAAGTATTTTAATCGTTACTTTCCTAAGCCAAGGTCTAATTTTTATTCTTTTATTTAATTATAGTTACCCTTAGAATTCCAGAATAGATGCGAGTTTAAGGAACCTTTAAGAGGTGTCATCCAAAGATGGGTTAGGTTGCTTAAGATGTTTGAAGTAGATTGTTTAGGATGAAAGATTAAGAACATTTATTGTTATAATTATTAGGTCATTAGATTTGAGTTCACGGTTGACTTGGACTTTGTAATTGGTTCGGATACGACTTTCTAAGTACGTGGTGTTAGATGTTCGCTTATGCATATTAGGACCTAGAATGTAACTAGTCTAACTCATATACGGCCTAAATGATCAAATTTGCTAGTTATGCTTGACTTATTTGCTCTAGGGGCCCGCAGTAGCAATTCCTTAAAGAAACAATTGCTAATCATATTTAAGGATTCCCTAGTAGACTTTCATATGGGATGATGCAACTAGATACTAAGATTTCTAGACTTTGGACTCGATGTAAAAGACTTAAAGGAAAACTTATATGTATATCTACCTATGTATGTGGAAAAAGAACAAGGTGTGGCAAAGTCATAAGTGCTCCTTTGATATTTGTGGACTTAAACTAAAGATAATATAATTGATTGCTTGTTTACTCTTGTTATAGTTACATTGTATGTGTGTGTGCATGCTTTAGTATGGCATCCGTATGCGTTTGTGCACCTATACTAGGTTTTAGCTTATCCTTATTCTTTTTCAAGCATAGGATTAAATGATTATCTCATTTATGAGAAGTCATATGTTGACAACATCCAGAATGATAAGGTTGTTAAGTATATTTATTATTATGATGATTAAAGTGAAGTTAAGTTATGTATTTGCTAGAGATATGTTATGTTGAAATTAAGAGAGTCATGTTTTATCGAGTAGACAAACTTCTTTTACTATGTTATGTAAGTGTGTGATATTTTGAGGATTTTAGCTACTTATGGTCTACCTTATGTTACTTACGGTTATGAGTTGATACACTCTTAAATTTTATGTTACATAATTCTAGTTTTATAAGGATTTGAATGGATGAAATTACCCACTCCTTTATCGATTCATATGTGTATATATATTTGTGGTTTGTTTATGTTATGGATACAGCTTGGTGGATTTAGAAGTCTTAGTATATTTCAAGCTACCTAGAATATGTGGCGGGTTGTAGTACCCATTTAAGATCCCAAGGTGTTACATTATACCGACCTAGTGCTAATACTGTAGAAATCTCTCTTTTCTTCCCCTCCAATGTGTGAACTTATGGCACTATCTAATTACATATCTCACTTAAGGCTTATTGAAATCACATTAACTATAAAGATATGTATATGTATACACACATATATTATGATCTAAGATAGGGCTCAATTAACTATTTATATTCATATGTACATATATACTTATATACATATTTCTTTAGTAATTATATATATATATATATATATATATTAGGGGATAATATAAATAACAACACCTTCCCCTTTACCCCAACCAAAAAAAAAAACAAAACAAAACAAAACAAAAGAAACCCCTAAATCCAAAAAAACTTCACTATAAATTCTAAAAATAAACTTAATATAAATAACAACACCTTCCCCTTTACCCCAACAAAAAAAAAAAAAAACAAACAAAACAAAATAAAACAAAGAACCCCTAAATCCATAAAAACTTCACTATAAATTCTAAAAATAAAACTCCTAAACTTTGACATAAATGATGTGAATCACAACCAAGAACAGATAAGGTCGGTCATAGGGATGGATCTAAGCTTACTAAAAACTTGAAAAAAGGTGATAGGGAATACGCAAAAGAACGAAAAAGTGAATGAAAAATGAGCAAAACCCATAAACAACTCCAAAGGATATGATGTACCAATGGAACTTTCGAGAACTCACGGCACAACTCAATATGACATGCGAATTGGTCCTATGAATTACTTGCCACCTAACCTTACTTAAGGGTTAAGATAAGAGTGTAATGAAAGTAACCAATCAATATTTATGAGAAGAAGAATATTTAGTATATTAATGATAATCTCATTTCGACTACAAGTATAAATGACATTTATATCGATAAATTAGAACAATTTGCCTAAAATGGGAAAAGACAAAAGGATATTGCCCAAAGAAGTAATGTATAAGGAATACAAAGAGTAAAAATGAATATTCAAAAAAACAATAATTAGCGTAACAGATTCTACACGTGGTCCTATATACGTAATAAAGATGTATTGGTGAAGCCATTGGAGGATGCAAACAAAAGAGTATGTTCAGATTGCTTGTTCGAATAGGGGTGACTAAGGATTAGTCCGGGCTCTCTCTCTCGGCCTCTTGGTAAGGGTGATGCCAAGCAATTAGTCAGCTCAGGCATAAGTGATTAAGTGTGTAAAGCTTGATAAATATCTCGACATTCTGCTATTCGACACACAATCTCTAAAAGATGGTTGTCATTCAGCTCGACGTGCAGAGTGGATCAGTAAAGAGATACTTAGCTTCGGTAGGAGTCAGCTGGAGTAGAAAGATTCACCTTGTCAATCCCTCTAGTCTTTGGGCTCGTTTGCGGGTCAAAGGCTTAGTAACTTAATTCCTATCATTCCGTCCAAGTTAATTTGATTTGGAATCAAATCCGAATGGTCTTCGATCAACTCTCCGTCAGGTTGATATGGACTAAGGTCGGTACTGTTGAACGTATCAGAAACCCCATAATCTTCAAGGAGCTCCAACTTGTAGCATTATCATTAATCTTCTGGAAGATTTCTAAAGGGTCCTTCAGCTCTTGCAAATATTTTGTTCCTCCTCTTGCTCAAGAACCTTTCCTTATTAAGGTGAAGCTACACCAAGTCTCTTAGTTAGAATTATTTAGCGATCTTACCCTTAGCCTTCTCTTGTATTCTTCTGGCAACTTGGTCTATCTACTAAGTAGCTTTGTTGTAGATGTGTTGAAGAGATTATGCTTGAGCTTTCGCATCAGAGTCTTCTTAATCAAATTCAAGTACAGGGCTATGATCAAGGGGCAACTCAAAATTGAAACCATGGACAACCTCAGAGGGAGTCTACTTAGTGGTGTCATGTACTGTTCGGTTGTAAGCAAATTTGACCACTAGTAAGCAAACGTCTCAATCAACTAAGTTCTTGCTCACTATAGCTCAGGGCAACGTCCCAAAGTACGATTGATTACCTCCATTTAACCATCCATTTGGGGGTGACAAGAAGTATTAAATAGCAGTTTAGTCCCCATCCGTCACTATAGAGTTCTCTAAAAATGGCTTAAAAACTTTGGATCTTTGTCTGATACTACACTTCTCAACATGCCGTATAGCCTAACAATTTCCTACAAGAAAGTTGAAGCATCGTTAGTCTTGGAGCAAGGTATAAAGTGTGTCATCTTACTAAACTTATCAACAATAACCATTACAGAATCTTTGCCTCGGGTAGTTCGTAGTAATTCAAGAACAAAGTCCATGCTTAACTCAATCCATGGTTTCATCGAAATAGGCAAAGGCATTACTTTCTCTTATTCAACTCAGTATTTAGCCCTCTTGCATACGGCATAGCCTTCTATGGCTTGAAGCACATCTTATCTCATTCTTGGCAAAAAAAAAAAATGACCATTCAACAGCTTATAGGTCCTTCTCTCCCTAAAATGCCTAGAGAGTCCTCTATTATAGGCTTCCTTGATCAGTAATTCCCTTATAAATGGTCGGTACGCACAATTTCCCCCCTCATAACAAGTATCTATCCTCCACATGATACTAGTCCATTGTCCTATTATTGATACAACATGCATGTATGGGTCCAAAGTATAGATCTCTAACATCCCGTTCCTTAATGCTCGCAAACCCAAACACTTTCGTCAGCAGTTCGGTAAGGAGTACATGTCTTCTCAAAAGAGCATATGCAACTACGTTGCTCTTTCCTTGTTTGTATTTTATTACGAAATTAAATCCTTTAAGGAATTCAAACCATCTCACCTATCACTTCAACAACTTTGTTTAACTTCGAAGATACCTTAGGGACTCATGGTCAGTATAGATGACAAATTCTCTCGGAAGTAGATAATGTTGCCATACTTGCAGTTCTCAGATCAGTGCCAAGAGTTCTTTTTCATACATAAAGTAGTTTACCTAAGGTCCTCTGAGCTTCTCATTATGGTAGGTAATTGGTCGGCCTTCCTATATTAGGATAGTGCTTATTTCAATGCCTAACACGTTACATTCCAATTCAAATACCTTCTCAAAATCAGGTAAAACTAGTACAGGTGTAGAAATCAACTTTTCTTTCACTTCGACAAAACTTCTCTCCTCCTTTTTTCCCTATTTAAAGCCGGTGTTCTTTTTTATCAGCTCAGTAAGGGGTGTAGCAAAGGTGCTGAAATTCCTTATAAATCTTCTCTAAAAGGAAGCTAGTCTATGGAAACTTTTAACTTCGACACAAGTAATGGGAGTCGACCACTTGACAATTGATTGGATCTTCTCGTCGTCCACTCACAAGCCTCCTCCACTTACTACATAGCCTAAGAATACCATTTCCTCCTAGAAAAAGCAACATTTCTTAAGAGTGCCGAACAAACTCTTGGTACGAAGGATATTCAATACGATACGAAGATGTTCGTAGTGACTTAACATGTCGATACTATATACTCGGATGTCATCAAAGTACACCATGACACACTTCCCCATCAAATTTCTTAGCACACGGTTTATTGGTCGGATGAAAGTTCTTGAGGCATTCAATAAGCTAAATAGCATAACCATCCACTTATAGAGTCTATGTCGAGTTTTGAATGCAGTCTTCCACTCATCTCTCGACCTCATGCAAATTTAATGGTAGCTAGACTTCAGATCAATCTTGCTAAAGATCTTAGCTCCATTTAATTCATCTAGTATGTTTTTTAATCTTGAGATAGGATACATATATTTGATTGTAATCTTGTTCACGGATCGGCTATCAATATACATTCGCTAAGTTCCATCCTTTGTCGACACTAGAAGTGCTAGAATAGAGCAAGGGTTGAGACTTTCCTAACATGACCTCTCTCCAATAGTTCATTGACTTATCTTTGCAACTCAAGATCCTGTTTGGGACTCATCCAATAGGCTAGTTTATTCGACAGTGCAGCAATATGTATTAAGTCAATGCAATGTTCTATGCCTCGGATAGGAGGCAACCCCTTGAGTGATTGCTCTAGGAACAGATCTGCATATTCATCTAGCAACTTTCTTACTTCCAGGGGTGGTTCACCCTGCTCCTTCAGCTTTAATAGATGTCTGACCATATGAGGGTCGATTCATTAGCATCAATAGTCTCTCAGAGCTCGGCTTTACTCATCATCAGAGTCTTCTTCATCCACGAGTAAGTTTAGCCTACAGTTTGTTAACTTTAGTCGGTAGTATTGGGTTTAATGTAATCTTCCGGCTATCCTTCTCGAATAAATATGTATTCTTGTATCTGTCATAGATAAGTCTTTTATTGAACAACCATGGTCGGCCAAGCAATACTTGTGAGGTACACGTAGGCAGCACATTGCAGAGAATCTCGTCAGAGTAATTTTGAATTATGATCGATTGTAGTATTTTTCAAGTGATACGTAGTGCTCCCTTCTCACTTAGCCAATGTGACTTGTATGGTCTTAGGTATGCAATAGTCGGCAACTTTAACCTTATGATCAAATCGGTTGATGCCATATTGGTGCAACTTCCACTATCAATAATTAATACACTCACCTGATCATTCATCTTATAAGTGATATGAAAAAAGTTCTCTCTCTCCTCTTCCTCGTATGAATGTTCTAAGTTCATTGCGCATTAAATAACCAGATCAACTAATCCAAGTCCTTGGCAAACATATCCTCCTCAATTAGTTCATTATCATAAGAAACTTGTTACTTGATAGAGCTCTCCTTCTTAGGTGCCTCATCAGTACTCTCTACTTTAGCTTTAAGATGTTTCCCTTAAATGACCATAATCCTTTGGTTCAGGTACTAAGTAATCATATGTCTAAACCCTTAGTACTTAAAGCACTTACTCTATCTCATCTTCCTACCAGATCCATACCCTTTCGTATAAGTTCGGGTTAGCACATCATTGTCAGGTAGGTCCTTCTGCTCGGCTCGAATATCTACCTTTCGGACCAGCTTGATACTTTACTGAGTTTAGTGAATTCCCTGTCTAGGTAGGCTAGTCGGCAGTCTAGTTGGTACTTGGCTTCTCTTTTGCCTCTCTACTCATTAAACTATTTTAATGGCTTCATCCATTATGGTGATCATTAGAGTTCCACAATGTCTCAAATGTTACCTATCAATCCAGTAAGGAACCTAGAGATTTTTCATATTAGTAGCTCCTCTACCTCATAGCAAATCATAAGCATTTGAAATTCTTAGACATACTTGTCAATAGATCGACCTCCCTATCTCAACTCTTGAAGCTAAGTAAAAGTATCTAACAAATAAGTATCCTATAGATAAGTATTCGGCACAAATCCGTTTCTATTTAGGCCAAATATTAATCTCTCTGTACCCTTCTCATCTACCATAGCTTAGAAATTCTTTCACCACATAGCGGCATATCTAGAGAACTCAATAGCAGCATATCCGGAGAACTCAATAGCAGCATATCCAGAGAACTCAATAGCAGCATATCCAGAGAACTTAATAGCAACAATTCTCACTTTCTTGTAATCTTTATATTGGTAATAGTTAAATACACGCTCCACCTTCTCTTCCCACTTTAAATATTCATCTGCACTTCCAGACCCATTGAAACTCGAAATTTAAAGCTACACATGGTCAAAGGCTCTAGGTATTCGAACTCGCTCTTCTTCTTCATAATATCTTCCTCATCCTCTTCTCCTAAATCTCCCAAGTCAATCCTTCTCCTTACTCGTTCGCCTACTCCTATACCTTGAACTTATCGAGTTGAGTTTTGACCTCTTGCAGGTCGGGCTGCTTACTGAATGTTATGCGCGGCTTCAACAGGTCAATAAGCCAATGCATGAATAGCTCGAGTTAAGTCCACTAAGAGGTTAGTCACCTCATTAAGTCTCTCCTCAATGCTCCTAGGGGTACCCGAGACTATCGACCATGGTAGATAACTCTATTACTGTCATCTCCAATACTAACGTTAATACTTGGTTTTGTCAGTTTCTTTGATAGATTTTAATTTTCAAACTCTTCAATTAGGCGTGAATAGCTCGAGTTAAGTCCACTAAGAGGTTAGTCACCTCATTAAGTCTCTCCTCAATGCTCCTAGGGGTACCCGGAACTATCGACCATGGTAGATAACTCTATTACTGTCATCTCCAATACTAACGTTAATACTTGGTTTTGTCAGTTTCTTTGATAGATTTTAATTTTCAAACTCTTCAATTAGGCGTGAATAGCTCGAGTTAAGTCCACTAAGAGGTTAGTCACCTCATTAAGTCTCTCCTCAATGCTCCTAGGGGTACCCCGAGACTATCGACCATGGTGGATAACTCTACTACTTTTCATCTCCAATACTAACGTTAATACTTGGTTTTGTCAGTTTCTTTGATAGATTTTAATTTTAAAAACTTCAATTAGGCGTTTTAGTAAACACTTCCACAAACCAGAAATTTAACAGCCAATAAACACAGCAATTAAATGAACACAGTAACTTGTTTCTATTTCACACATGCAAAATAGAGTATAAATAGAACTTCAAAGCAATCTACTACCATTCAAGCGAAACCTCCTCTTTGATACTAAGATGATGTAAACTATAGTTAAGAACAAATAAGGCCAGTCACAGGAATAGATCCAAGCTTGCTAAAAGCTTAAAAAGGGGTGATGGGGACTGTGCAAAAGAACGAAAAAGTAAATAAAAGGTAAGCAAAACCCATAAATAGCTCCAAAAGATATGACGCACTGATAAAACTTACAAGGACTCATGACACAACTTGATATGGCGTACGAATTAGTCCAGTAAGGTTACTTACTACTAGTCCTACTTAAGGGTTATGATAAGAGTGCAATGAAAGTAAACAATTAGTATTATGAGAGGAAGAATATTTAGTGTATTAATGGTAATCTCATTCGGCTACAATCACAAGGGTATTTATACTCGATAAGTTAGGGCGGGCCTGTTTAAAAAGGGAAAAAACAAAAAGGGTATTGCCCAAAGAAGTAATTTACAAGGAATACAAATGGTAAAAATGAATATTCAATAAAGCAATAATTAGCGTAATAGATTCTACACATGGTCCTATACACGTAGCGGAGATATATTGGTGTAGTCATTGGAAGATGCAGACAAAAGTGTACAATTAGATTGCTTATCAGAGCAGAGGTGACTGAGGATTAGTTCGGGCTCTTTCTCTTAACCTCTTGAGAAGGGTGATGTCGAGCAAGTGGTTAACTTGGGCATGAGCGAGTAAGTAAGTGCGCAAGGCTTGGTAAATATCTTAGCATTCTACTATTCGGCATACAATCTCCAAAGGATGAGCAGTTACTCGGCTCAGCATGTAAAGTGGATCGGCAAAGAGATACTCGGCTTTGGTAGGAGTCGATTAGAGTAGGAGAATTCACCTTATTAGTCCCTTAATCCTCGAGTTCAGTTACGAGTCAAAGGCCCAATAGCCTAATGGGTGTTTGCAACAAAAGTTAGAAGGAAACTCTTAAAGTATGAGAAATATGGTAATGTATGAACTTTCTAATGTTTCCTCATATGACCTTAGGGATTAGCCTCACATAAGGAATTATACTTTACTATCAAGTTTATATTAGAGCTCAACCTATCTAGAAGCTTCATATTGAAAAGCTTTAGCTAAGTTAGAAAAACTAAAAGATGTAGCTACGAGAAATGCTCAATATAAGTTTTATCGCCCCATGCATATTACCTTCGAGAAACACCTATTGTTGTTTGTAAAAAAGAAAGATGGTTCAATTAAGCTATTGCATCAATGGTTGAGAAATTAACCAGGTGATTATTATGAATAAATACTTTATGCCTTAAACCGATGGTTTGCTTGATCAACTGCAAAGGGTAATAGCTTTCTCCAAGATTGAGCTGTGATCATGGTATCATCAATTATGGGTAAACTAAAAGATATAACTAAGATTGTCTTTTTGCATAAGGTATAGGTGTTATGAATTTCAAGTTATGTCTTTCTGTTCAAGGAACATGCTGAAAGTATTTATGGACTTAAAAATCAGATGTATCAATCATATTCAGATAAGTTTGCGATCATTTTTATTGATAATATTCTTATACATTTCAAGAATAAGGGAAACATGCAAAACCTTCTGTTAGCCATGTAAAAGTTAAAGGAAAAATAACTTGTATGATTATTGTAATGTCACTTTAGGATGGATCAAATCATGTTTATAAGACATAAAGTATCCAAAAGAGGGATTTTCATGAATATGAAGAAAAGTCAAAGTTGTTAGCTAATGGAAGCACCAAGTTAGAATCAAAAGTAAGACGTTTCTTAGGCTTAACTAGATATTAGCATTGCTTTATTAGAAGCTTCTCTAAGTTACCAAGACCTTTGATGCGGATAACTCTAGAAAATATAAAAGTCTAATTGAATGATGCATGTGAAAGAAGCTTTTAAGAAATTAAGCATAGACTTGCAATGGGGATCAGCTTTCTAGTTCTCTTAAAATTATCAAAACAATAGACATTGTAGATTTTAGCCACTATTAATGCCTATTTTACGTCAAGACTATTTAGTTGACACCTTTATATGGATTTATGTATATTGCATGGATGACGAATTGCATAGAGTCCATGTAAAGTTGTTGTCACCTTTACATATGGATGTATGAATTTACATGCAGATGTTATGTGAAGGATTATTGGTTAATTAGTTGTTCTATTTTATTATTATTTCTTGAACATCACTAATTTTTATTTCACTATTATCTCTTAAATATTATTAGTTAATTATTTTATTAGTTAATTTGTAGGCTTGAGTTAATGACATGTATGTCTGCATTAATAGTTGGTTATTTACTTTATTACCCTTAGGATTTTTTAGGGCTTTCCTTTTTGGTTAATTTTAAGACATTATTCTAGATTATTCTAGAAACGCTGAGATTGCTATCTTTTAGTCTTATCAACTCCATAAGAATTATGATGACAACCTTAAGGTTGAATAAGTGAATCATATATTAGTTAATTAATTCAAATTCCTCTGTGTTGTTTAACTATGAATTATATCAATTAAATAATACTAAAAAAAACTTAATTATTTCTAATTGTAAGTAATATCAATTAGACTTTAGATTATGGTGTGAAATATCCACAAAATTAAATCAAACATATCCTTTTATTTTTAACTACAACCCTAAATAAATCAAAACCCTAAAAAATCTAAACATACAAAAAATATTTAAAATATTTCTTCAATTACATAGAAACCCTAGTGCTATGTATTGGTACTAAGCTTTACTTTTGCAAATTCCTTCCACTAATCTTTTCTTAGAGCCCTAGAAATCATGATTCTCAAGATTTAAAGGCAAATCTTCAAGAGCCTTAGGAAGATGATGGAGATCAATTTCTAATTCTCTCAAAATTATTCAGAAAAATATGTATTACAAAATTCAGCTAGTATTATTGCTTGTTTTACATACTATTTAATTGACTCCAATTTCAATATAATTTTGCATGGATTTACACATATTGCATGGATGGCGAATTACATGAAGTCTACGTAAAGTTATTGTCACCTTTGAATATAAATGTATGGATTTGCATGGAGATATTATGTAGAGAATTTATTGATTATTAGTTGTTCTATTTTTTTATTATTATTTTTCTATGCATTATGAGTTCTTATATTATTATTATTTCTTAATATTATTAGTTATTTTATTAGGTCATCTTATAGGCTTTAGTTAGTGACGAGTATATTCGCATTAATAGTTAGTTATTTACTTTCTTGTCCTTAGGATTTCTCATGGTGTTCTTTTATAATTAGTTGTAAGACATTATTTTAGTGTTTAGAGATTATTTCAAAAATACTAAGAGCAGTGCTTTCTTTCTACCATATTAATTCTATAAGAATTATGGCAATAATCTTTGAGTTGATTAGCTATTGTTCATATTATTTTAATTAATTCAAATCTCTTTTCTATTATTCAATTTTGAGTCATATCATTTGAATAATACAAAAACTTTTTTATTTCTCATTGTATGTAATATCAATTAGATCTAACATTTTTAGTTTAATTTAGCTTAGTTTATGGTGTGTGCAAATCCTAAACACATCAAAACCTTAAAAATCTAAAAAATACAAAAGCAAAATGAAAAAAGATATTCTCCTTAAGTTACATAGAAACTTTAGCACCATAGTAAATATGAATTCTTCTTGTATCAACTTGTAGCTGCTTCAACATTGATATTATCAATCTTAACAAACCATATAGCATATAAAGTGATGCCTCTTATAATGAAATAGAATGTATCTTAATGTACTACAAAAATGTCATAGCTTATGTACTAGGGAATGGAAACCATATGAGAAGAACTATCTTACCTATGATGTAGAACTGGTGGTTATAGGATTTGCATTAAAGATATGGAAGATTTATTTGTATTGTTAATATCTCAATATATATGTAGATCATAAGAATGTAAGATATTTCTTTATGAAAAAAGAACTCGTCCTGTAATAAGAGAAGATAGTTGGAATTAATTAAAGATGATGACCTAATCATTAACTATTACCCTAGAAAGAAAATTTGTAGTAGTGGCATATTGAAAGAAAAGAATTGTGGTCATTATCTTCCTTACTAACTACTCAATTAGCGTTGGTTAGGGAATTCAAAAATGCAATAGGAATTCAAATGGCACAAAAGTGAGGCATAGTTATTAAGTATGAAGGTTACACTCACTTTGTTAGGGAAGCTTAAATAGTTGCAGTTAAAGGATAAGAAACTATGGGAAATCAAGGGAAAGTAACCTAGGATTGCTTGACTTTGTGTTTTATGAGACATGATTATTGAAGTTCAAGGGAAGGATTTGTACATATGCTACAATATAGATTTGATGAAAGAAAAATTAAAGTGAAGCACATGACTCCAATTACACCTTACATCTTAGTAGAGCAAGATATATAAGGATTTAAAAGACTACATTCTAGTAGAATGGAATGAAAAAAGATATGACTTAATAAGTGTTAGATGGTTTTCTTTGTTTATAGGTAAATGCAAAATGCTAGAGACTAAGGGTATGCTACATCCCTTAGAACTTCCTTAGTGAAAATGGACAATGTAACTATAGAATTTTTAATAGTATTGCCTAAAGCTTGAAGTTGACACGAATTAATATAGATAGTTATAGATTACTTAATAATGACACTTTAAAATGGATGTTCTTTAGAAAAAATGGTAAGGTCATAGATATGGGAGATTGTTAGTTAGGTAGTGTTGCAATAAGCATTGTTTTGGATAAAAATACACATTTTGTATTGAGTTTAGAGACAATGTTCATAGAGCTTTTGGGACTATACAAGAGTTTAATACTACATATCATCCTCAATCAGATAGTCAAACTAAAAGGGCTATTCAATCATCACAAGATATGCTAAGTGTTATATACTTGAATTAGTGGTGATTAGGACAAACACTTGCTCCTTATTGAATTCACATATAACAACAATTATTAAGGTATAAATTAGATGGCACCACCAAAAAGCACTGTATAAAAGTTAGTATAGATCCCCATTATATTGGCAAAGCAAGGAGCACGTGACATTGGGACCAAAATTGATTTTGCAGTGAATGAGAAGGTAAAAAGTCATTCAGTAGAAAATAAAGAAGCTAGAATTCAACATAAGACTTGGTTGATTTGAAACGATGATAGTTAAAATTCAAAGTTAGCAATCAAGTGTATGTGAAGATAAGCTTATTCAAAAGGATTGGATAGTTTGAAACAAAAAGGAAATTGAGCCCTAGGTATATTTAACCATTTAAAGTATTAGAATTTGTAAAGTATCATACTAACTTACATTGCCCCTAAGTTTAGTAAATTATCATGATGTGTTCTACATGTCATGCTAATAAGATTTGTTAAGTATCAAAATATATTAATAGAATTGAGCCTATAGAACTAAAAGCAAGTTTCTCAATTTACATAGTGGCCACATTATTGAAGGAAATTATTAGTGTAAATGAAAGAAATTGAGTCACATAGTGTTTGAGTTTTATCTTAACTCAAAAAGCTTTAACTCGGCTTGATTCAGACACATAGCTCCATGCAGTCTAAAAGCTACTCATTACTTGAGCTTGATTGACTAAACTTATATAGGCTTATTTATTTTGAAAAAGAAAAGACATATTCCTTTTCAGTCAAATTTGTGTTTTAAACTAAGATCAACTCGAATACGATAAAAGTCCATTTATATTTGAATTCTACTAGGCTCACAAGCTTATTAAGTCATATAAGCGATGCTTACTCTCCACTAAAAAAGCTATTTGAGTGACTTAAGTTTGGTTTTGATTAAAAATAATTTGAGTTTGAGTTAGTTTTGATTCATTTACACATAAATGACAATTAACTTATGGAATAAAAATTTGTGTTAATCGACATTTTAACATATAATCTAGGAATAAATAAAAGACAACATTTATTTATATATTTATAAGTAAAGTTACTTTGTTTTTGCAAACCATTCAGTATGCCCCTCAGCCACATCAAAAGTTCTTAAATCGAAGGGGGAAAAGGAAATATTACGGCTGAATTAGGTTTGGCTTTACATAATGATTTGTCTTGGCCCGCCTTTCCACCACTCTTAATATATTTCAATTACATAGGAATAAGTACATTAAAAAATTCTCTATAATTAAGTGCTATATGTATTAAGTTAGTCATATAAATTTTCTATATGTACCAGAAGATTAATTGAATTTTTCATATTTTAAACGAATTGTTTATTTTAACATATATTATTGTATGACTGTGAGTTCTCTATACATCGCAGGAAATACTTAAAAAAGAAACTTAATTTATGTTATTACAATGGTAAAGGTCAGAAATGACTCAAGTAAAATATAAAAAAGTTGACTGAATTTTAACACTAGATGACTCGATTGAGTTAAGCAAATGTGTAAAAGACTTGCGAGGTCATAGAGTCAGGTGTGGTTCTCTTTATCTGTAATTGCATGTATTGATCATCAGAATCATAAAGAAATAATCAGCTAAGGTGGTGACATATCTAAAAGATGGATGGAACAACACAACCACCAAACCAACACACGAAATCCGGTGATTGCAGTACAACATTACTGTTGGTGCAACCATTGCCAAAAACAAAAAAATAAATAAATAAATAAAATTCAACAATCACATTGAGTTACTTTTAAGACTTTTTCTTTCTTTCTTTTTTTTTTTTTTCCCTCCCAATTGCACCAAGTTAATGATGGGTTTGAGTTGATACAACAACATAGATATAAAAAAATTTAGCTAAACTCTAACTAATCTAGTTATACATACAACTAAAATTTTAATTATCATGATCAACATCTCATTTAACTCTAATTCATATTGTTAATATAATCAATATGATTAGCTAACAAGATAATCGTCTATGACTTTAAAAAAAAACATCCAACTCTTTGTAAGTGATCATTGACCGCTCACTACAAAATAATAAATTGTAATTCATTTGAAAAATGTGAATCGTAAGACTTACTGATAGTGGTAAGTGACGATACATAACTCTTGAAGAAGTCGCATGACCCTTAAAATTGTGACCCATTTGAAAAATGTGAATCGTAAGACCCGCTAGCAGTTATAAGTAACAACACACGACTCTTGAAGAAGTTGCATGACCTTTTTAAAGTTATGAACTTATTATGTTGAATGGACTATCATTATGAATAAGAATTAACTGAAATATAAACAATGACAACTAAATTTTCAATTAAATATATAATTAATAAATTAAAATTTCATATATTTAATTACAAAAAGTAATAAAGGTAAGTGTAACTCAAAAAGTTTAAACGACAGATTTGGAATATATAAAAGCTGTTTCAAATTACTGCAAATATAGAGGACTGAAATGATTCACTGAAAATGTAGACGGTTTAATTGAATTTGTATCTTCAAGGTGCTATGAAACAATGTAGCCACTATCCAGAGCCCCCGAAACTTACAATTTGATAGAGGGGAAAGGGTAATATACAAGCACCATCTGCTTCAAAAGGTGACTGAAGAAATAATCAGCTAAGACTAAAATTAACAAATCAACCTATATGGTCTATCAGAAGCTCAGGACTATCCAACTCTTATGATAAATTAAACAGCATAATGCAGATCAAACTAAGTTTTGTTATCCTGAGGTCCTCGCATCTTTTCAACAATGTGCCTGCTTTTTTCTTCCATTTGACGCCTCTTCTCCTCGAGCTTCTCTCCCATCTTTTTCCCCAGATCAAGCATCCTCGCTCTCTTTCCCATTTTCTTAGGCCTTGAATCATCATCTTCCAAATTCAGATCTCCACTCTCTGCCAAACTGATATACCTTAAAGATGATTCACTTATTGGGACTTCCTTATCCCGTGTGGATCCTTCTGGTGATTCATTGCTCATTATCAAAGGCGTGGTTAAGTCAGAAAAAAAATCCACTCTCTTTCAAAGAACCAGTAAACTTGATTTAGGCAATGGGGTATCTGAGGATTTCCTTATGGATGATTGAGATCTTTCAATGTCATCGATCCTTTCCAGCCTACTTTCAGAATTATTGCTGGAGGACCGACTACCTGATTCGACTTTGATTTTCCTTCAGGATTGGGTTTATCATGAACAGAAGTCGTATCTTTGGTGGTTTCTTGGTTGAGCCATATAAAAGGAGCAGCTTTTCTCGGTGCCCAGTCATCCTTTTCCGACAACATCCAGAATGCAAATACTTTCACAGTTTGGAAGCACCATTGTGTCCCGAATAGAAGCCTAAAAAGAGCAATACAAAATCAAAAA
Source organism: Lumnitzera racemosa (assembly GCA_024138005.1). NCBI lineage: Eukaryota > Viridiplantae > Streptophyta > Magnoliopsida > Myrtales > Combretaceae > Lumnitzera > Lumnitzera racemosa. The sequence goes on from JAMXBC010000001.1 coordinate 136,293,292, forward strand.
CCAACATTATGTGGCATAGGCCACTTTTGAGAGTTTCAGAGGAGCAAAAAGCTTCCATACAACAAACCACCATACCCTCCCCAAACCCCCCCCCCCCCCACCCCCGCAGAAAAAAACAAAAAAAAAAGAAGAAGAAAAGAAAAGAAAACGCAACCAATAGCCATTTAGTTGCCCAAAAAGTGGTTTAAGTCTAATTCTGCATGCAACCAAAAGAAAATTTTGCAGATAATAACCAATTAATCTAACTCTTGAAGAGAAAACTATTAACAAGCCATGACAAGGGAAGCATGAGTGTAGAAAAGGAAAAACCCTGAATACACAGATGAAAATGAACATTAACAGGATAAAATCTCTACCCCCCACATCATGACAAAATTTAGCTGCGCAAGAATAAAAGTAATATAGCACAAGGCTGAGTTCCTTCAAAAATGATATTCACAAAGTTTTAAATATCCAGTTGTTCCCCCAGACAAATACAAGGGGCAGATTTAGAAATCATACCTTAAAACGATTAATAGGAACAATGCAATGTGGCCCTAGTAATTTTATGATCCCCAACAGATGACTCGAGGTTGAATTCTATCTCTGGCATAGATGTGAAACCATACCACAACTGATCAGAAGGAGGTGGTTTTACATGCACCTGCAGCGTTCCTCGTAAAGATGCTACCTTTATTTGCAAAAAATATGGAACCTTTACCCAAAAAAAGATCAAGGTTTGGTTTTTAAATTAAGAAAAAACCAGATCCCAAAAAAAAATGCATTTAAAAAAAAAAATGAAAAAGAAAAACTTGTTTTTCTTTTTTCCATTAACCAAAAAACAGATATTTCATACCCAAAACAAAGAATGAGCAATTTTTTTGAAATCAAAATTTACTTTAGCTATCCCTCCTTTTAAGCTGAATCAACCCCCAAGCACTTGCTTTCGATTTAGGGAGTAGGCAACAATGCCCCTTTTCTCAACTTCCACTTTACTGTTAATGGGGGGCCCAGTCAGAGGTATCAAAAGCCAGATGAAGTTTTAGGGAAAAGAATTGAAAAATCAACTTTTTGGGTTGTTGGTCCTAAACAATTTTCCCAAATTTTTTATCTTTTTAAAAATTCTCTAAAAAGTAATTACTTTTTTTGTTTTTTGGTTTTTGGGCCCAAATTTTTTACCAAAAATCCCCCTTGCATTCATTTTAATGGCCCTCAAAATTGGGTTCTCTAATAAGAAAAGGAAAAAAAAGTAGGGGCCAAACTAAAGAAAGGTGTACAAACCCATAAAGTGAAAGGGTTTAACTTGGAAGCCAAAATACCTGTGCAACCTTGCTTGGGGAACTGCATTTAGCATGGTCCCCCAACCCCTTTTACCTTTTAATTTGAAACAGTTTTGTTATCTTTGAAGGGTTTAAACCCCCCTAAAAAAAGAAATCGTAAGGGGCACAAAAGTTAGGTTTCCTTTTAACATTAAAAGATCAAAAAAGGGGTGCATATGTTTTTCAAAAAAATATCATCACTGTATTGGGTTTTGGGGGCCAAAAAAAAATGGGAGACTCAGAGGAAAAAAAACAAAATTTTAAAACAAATTTCTCTAGACTTAAGGGTTTCCCCTTTTCCCAAAATTTTTCAGGGAAAAAAAAAACAAACTGCTTATTTTCCCCGCTTGTATAAAAACGTTTTTAAAAGGGATTGACCAACCCAAATGCTTAAGTCACATGCTTGCCTTGTTATCAAGTATACGTTTTTCATGCCCTGAGAAAGAAAAAAGTTTTCCCTTTGGGGGTTTTGACCCTTACATAAACCGGGTTTCAATTTTTTTGAACCCGGGCCAAATGACATTGCACTATCCTTTTTTGGAATTATTTTTTGGTTTAAATAATTAAAAATAAAATTTTTTTTGGAAAACCAATTTCCTATTTTTTTTTCTAAAATCAAGAGATGTTTTAAACCAAATATTGAATAAAATGACTCTTGTTTAAAAAATTCTTGCTGAACAAAAACAGTTATGTTTTTTCAGTTGGTTCAATTAAAGGGATTTCCTTTTTTCCCGC